>QODF01000215.1:551623-662395 GCA_024372805.1 Oostethus manadensis | reverse complement strand
GTCCGTGCCCCCCTGCGGCCCTTGCTCGCCTTCCGCGTGGCATCCGGCTGGGTCTCCCTTGCACCCCTTCAGAGTGGACTCGTGGTTGCCACTTAGGGGACGGGGTCCGGCCATCCCTCTCTGGGGGGCCGGGCATTCACTCCTCATTCTCTATGTTTCACTCTGTCATTTTGTCACTGCAAAGTAATGTGAACTGCCGCCGTTGTGTAGATTTGATGCAAGTGTCACCTGGATTGTTGGTTTTTCGCATTGTTTTTCTTTTATTCTCCATCCATCAAATCCATTTTCTATACCGCTTATCCTCATTAGGGTCACGGGGATGCTGGAGCCTATCCCAGCAGACTTTGGGCGAGAGGCGGGGTACACCCTGGACTGGTCGCCAGCCAATCACAGGGCACATATAGACAAACAAAGACAAACAACCATCCACACTAATGGACAATTTAGACTCGCCAATTAACCTAACATGCATGTTTTTGGAATGTGGGAGGAAACCGGAGTACCCGGAGAAAACCCACTCACGCACGGGGAGAACATGCAAACTCCACACAGAGATGCCCAACGGAGATTTGAACCCAGGTCTTCCAGATCTCCTGACTGTGTGGCCAATGTGCTAACCACTCAGCCACCATGCGGCCTTCTTTTATTCTGTTTATTATTATTAATATGTATATGTGTATGTATGTATGTATGCATGTGTATACATATGCATATTCCCCACCCCACCCCTACCTAACCCTTTTCAGGTCAGGTACGGCATCGAAATGTGGTTCAACAAAATCCATAACAAACACAGTAAAATGTCAAGGGAGCCTCATTTAGATTATGAAGTTTCCCTTGGCAAAGCAATTTTGCTCAGCACTTAAAGGCAGCATGACTCCCATTCAACTGTTATGATGCTGGACAAGAAAAAAACACACACACTCAAAAAATAATAATAGGGCAGAATAATGTCTGTGTTAACGGAATTGGCCAATAAAAACGGAATCTACTGTTAAACTCGGAATCTTGCGGATATTGTTATATTGTGAATGTGAAATGCAGTAATTGTGAGTAGAATATTTCCTGTGTGGACTGCCAATTCATAGCGGCATGTCCTCACAAATATTGACAAGCCCCCTCCTTAAGTAAGTCAGCGAAAACGCTCTAAACCAAACATGAGCGTGAGCTCCTGCACAACAATGGCCAGGGTAAACTGGCTGGGTTAGCTTATTTAGTGTGTGTTGCGTGTGTACCAATGTTGTGTTTTTGGCAATGTAACCGAGCATTTTAGGATGCCCATGCCCGCTGACTTTGTGTGTGAAATAAAGACAACAACCACAGCTGGAAGAGGCATCCAGCTAAGATATCGCACTTAACAACAGTCAAAATCTATTTTCAACACATACTTGTGGCGTTCAAATGAGAGCGGCGCACACCCTGGAATAGTGGTAATAAAACAAGGGCATCTAAAAAAAACTTACATTACCTCACATTGCTTACTTAGCTTACATTAATAAAACTATTTCAATTGCATCTGCAACTATATCTTCTTTCATGGAAAGCATGGTTTGCTGATACCATTCAGGATAATAAAAAACTATATTTACTTACTGGGCAAAAATAGTGGGCAAAATTGTCCAACACCATAAATGTAAGAATTTTTGCATTTATTTAACAGTCAGACACAAGTAAACACACAATATATGGTGATGATATAAGTGTAAAAACAAAAAACCGGAATAAAAAAAATTTAAATGAAAAAACTGAAATTTCGGAAAAAATAAACCAGATTTTATAGGGCCTTCAAATGGGTTACAAATGCAATAAAGGTCTGTTGTGACAATGGTTAGCAACTCCAAGTGTGCTTTGAAAAACACCTACCTTGTAACCAGACACGTGGTACAGACCAAGAAGCCATTCACTATAGCGCAGGAGTTGGTTCTGCCTACTGCAGTTGACTTCTGCCGTGAGATGATCGTAGAGGACGCTGCATTAAAGCTGCTGACCATCCCACTTTCATGCAACACCACGAGTCACAGAATCGCAGACAAATACATTTTTGCTGACTATCACGTTGTGTCATTGAATTTATTTCACAAGGTTTTAGCTAGTCAATTGCAGTTGGATCTGGTTGATTTGTTCAATAGAAATCAAACCAAAAACAAGATCTATTTAATTTTTAAAATTTGAATGGGTCCCGAGGTGAAAAAGGTTGCGAACCTCTGCATTAGTTTATCATATAACTAATGCAGTCACCCCTCCTGGCAGTTATTATTGATTAAAAACCACCTTCATTATTGGGGACAAATACGAAAACTTGAAATAATCCACAAAATCAAAGTCCATAGTACATTCACCAAGGTATGAGCTTATTTTATAGAGAAACTGGACGGGACCAGACAAATACTGCCTCGGTAGACCCCAATGATGATAAAGAACAATGGACTTATTTTTTCCTTGCCCGGTTGAGGGTTACGGAGGTCCCCCTCTGGTGCTAGGCCTGGAGGTGGGGCATGATGGTGAGCGTCTGGTGGCCGGGCCTGCACCTATGGGGCACAGTTGGACACAGCCCAAAGAGGTAACATGGGTCCGGCCTCCCATGAGCTCACCACTCATGGGAGGAGCCAAAAAGGTTGAGTGCAGAGCGTGCGGGGTGGCGGCCAAAAGCGAGAACCTTGTTCTGGATGCTTACTAGATGCTTCTCTTGGCGGGTGCTCAGGGCACGTCCGACCGGTAAGAGGAGGCCAAATTTGTATACATGTGTATTTTCTTATACAGTATGTTATATTTAAGTACAACCTTTTCATTTAACGTTGCCTTTGTGATTGACTGAGAGAAATCACATGGTTCCATTGCCCTACAGTGAAGCATATGGCTTAAGAAGTGTAACGCAGCACCTAAACCGTATTGTATCTCTCTGGAAGTGTGTGCAACTTATTGCACCTTTCCCTCACCACCTGTAAAAAAGCCAGTAAAAATCCAGTACATACTTTAGAACTGACTCATGAATGGACTAATTAGCCCCAGCGTGCTTTCCGCCCGGCTGGAAGTCCCTCTCGATTATAAGCAAAGCCACGGAAATTAGCTATTGTCTTGTAACATCATGACTTCAAAAGATGCCTGCCGTTGCGTGTATGCAGCGGTGTGTCCTGCAGCAAAAGCAGCAATACCAGCGAGTACAACACAAGCGATTCCGCTCTGATTGTGATCACACATACTTCACTGAATCATCTTTCATAAAACAGTATCAATATGCAGGTGTATGCCCTTCTGCTGTGCGGCGGACAACATTTGAGGTCAACATTTGGCCATGGGGGGATATGACCTGGATGACTCGCAATGTCTGACTGCTGCTGGAGTCAGCTACCTTCCAAAGGTAAGCGCTCCAGAAATCTGGTGCTGGGTCATCTGGCCTACCGTGACGGCACTGCATCACAAACAGGGTGCCTAGATAGTGTATGGCAATTTTAATAAGGGGTACAAGGATAAAAATTAAAAACAATTAACAAAAACAAGTAACGGTCACAATTACGAGCCTGAACAAGACACGACTCAAGAGGAACAGCAGAAATGAGACAAAGCATGAAGTTGTCAATTGCTCTATGTACAAAATAAACAAATTTGTACGTTGGATAATTGTTTTGTGTGTGTGTTTAATCTTGAAGATTTTATTTATACTGGTGTTCCAATTCTCACATGGCGTAGAGGTGAAAACCTGTCACTGTTAGTGGGGATTCCCCCCAAAACGTATCGCTGGTTGTGTGTATTTTTGTACTTCAGATATTGGTTTATCTTGATTTTTAAAAGTTCCCTGTGAATTTAAATTAATATGCAGACTTAAACCATAGTCATCATAAGTGGACCAAAAAAGTGAAGCTTGAATTCAAGCCATTCAAACAGAAGGATGCCAACCTCAGAATGGAATAAAAGATCGGTAGGATGATAACTTATCTATTTATCAGTGCTCATGTGGAACTTGTGACCATACAAAAAGCATATTTTTGGAATTGGAATAAAGAAATACTTATGTTGAATGTTTCAAGTTAATTAAGATTAAAACAAGTGTATGTTTGTGTGTGCAAAAATTTAGGTCAAATATCAGAGGTGATACGCGACTGTCAAAAGTTTGGCAGCCACTACTATTCAGCTGCTTTTTCTTCCTTTGTTGTGTCAGCAGATTTTTGGGAGCAGTGGCCTATTAGCCACAATATTAGGAACTTCTGCAATTTCTAATGAGCTCCAATACAAGAGGTAAATGTAAAAATTATTCATTTACAATAAATAAGCACTAAACAGCTGTCAGTCTTGATGCAGTACAGTTCAAACTACAGACATTGTAAAAAACATGTACCGGTAGTTAAATTCATGTTTTGTGATTTCACCTCTCGCTAGATATTAATAACCACCACTTTGCAAAACAAAAATACTAGAAATAATCCATAACGTCAATCCCTATGGTGTACAAGCACACAAATACGTGCAAATGTGTCATATAATTAATGTGATTGCTCCTCCAATCAGGTATTAATGACAACTATCAATTTGCATTAGAGAAATAAACAAAATGATATAATGAAAAATATGACAATCAATTTTATTTTATTAAAATATGTTACGTTTACTTGCGTTGCTCTCTGTGTTCTCTCCCTTGCCTTCTCCTGGGCGTGTGGTTTGGGTTACAGGAGCTGCCATGGCAACTGGAGGCGGGGCCACGGGACGCACCTGCACGTAATCTGCAGACACCCTGGATAAGCAGAGGGCTCGCACCTGGGAGACGGTGGATTATTCTCTTCCACTCAGGAAGGCTCACGTATGGGCTCGCACGTTGTTTTTTCTTTCCAAGACCAACTCTCTTGTTCCTGCAGTTTTGGACTTCACTCCAGCCTCGATCCAGCGTCTCCCCGACGGTCCGTCCCGTGGCCCGACTAACCAGGTTGGCAGACCGGAGGCTTGCGCATGTCCCACGTTTCATGGTGCTTATTCCCCTGTCCGGCGCGACAGCACCATCGCTTTCTGTTTCTTCTGTGAACATTAAATACCTGTACACCGACCCTAACCTGCCTCTTCTGTCCACATCTGAGGGTTCGCTCCTGCGAGTCCCGTAACAGAATAATCCAGCCAAAAGTATGGACCCTGCGGAAGTGGACACCAGCAGGCTCGTGCTCTGTCTTTTAGCGCAACGCCTCAGCAGACAGGAGGAGCAGTTTGACGCCTTGGGGCAAGGTATCAGGGACATGGCAGGACGTCATAACTCTCGTTTGGAG
The DNA here is from genome assembly GCA_024372805.1 of Oostethus manadensis. NCBI lineage: Eukaryota > Metazoa > Chordata > Actinopteri > Syngnathiformes > Syngnathidae > Oostethus > Oostethus manadensis. The sequence continues at coordinate 657,149 of QODF01000215.1, read as the reverse complement.
GCTCTCGAGGGTCAGATCCAGACCTTGTTGTCGGCGTTGCAGCTGCACCCTCCTCCGACGGCCCCTACCGCTACCAAGGTTACCCCCCCGGACCAAGCCGCCCCCCCACCTCCCGTAGACAGTTGTTCCACCGCTAGCTTGCAGCTGTCCCAGGCAGAGAGGTTCTCGGGCGACGGTGACGTACGCGCGTTCCTGACCGAGTGCAAACTACATTTTGAGCTACTGCCAACCGCCTTCCGCTCGGAGCGAGCGAAGGTGGCGTTTGTGGTTTCTCACCTGTCCAGACGAGTGGGAGCGTGAGCCACTGCGGAGTGGCACCGTCGTTCGGCTGCGTGCTCCTCCTACGCCGCCTTTGCTTCAGCGTTGGAGCAGATCTTACAGCGCACCCCTCCGGGTCGGGAGGCAGCACGCACACTTCTCAGACTGCGACAGGGGCCGCGTAGCGTCTCGGACTACGCGTTTGAGTTCCGTGCCCTTGCAGCCGAGAGCGAATGGAACGGCACAGTTGGACGTGTTTCGCTCAGGTCTGGCGGACCGCATCCGGGACCACATGATTCCCTTGGCCACTCCGGAGACCCTTGACGGACTCATCGCGCTGGCCGTGCGCATCGAGGGACGCCTCCGTGACCGAGGGCAACACCGAGGGCAACACCGAGGGCAACACCGAGGGCAACACCGAGGGCAACACCGAGGGCGCGGCCGGTCCAGCTTCATCCCAAGCGAGCACGGCAACGGGCCATCCCCGGAGCGCTTACCACCCGTCACGGACTTCCCATGGACGTCGACCGGGGACGAACCCATGCAGCTGGGAGAAGACCGACTCACCGCGGCCGAGAGGAACCGGCGTCGTCGTTTGCACCTCTGCCTTTACTGTGGCCAGGCGGGCCATACCATCGCCGACTGCTCATCCCGTCGGGACCGCCGGATCCTACGGGCGCCGCAGCTGACCTTGGGTGCGTGTTCAACGGAGGACTCGTCTCGTCAAGGCCGCTCGTCGCCGGAGCCCACGACCTGTCGACTTCAGCTAACACGTACCCTCTCGTGGGACAACCAGAACATTGCCATTCGGGCTTTTATTTACTCAGGGGCGGACGATTGTTTTTTAGATGAGGGGTTAGTCGAGCGACTTGCCGTTCCGGTAGCTAAGTTGCCGGCCCCCAAGCTCGTCAGCTTCTTGGACGGGCGACCCCTGGCCGGTATCACTCACCAGACCCGCCCTGTTACTCTCCGCTTGTCCGGTAATCATACGGAGTTCATTCGGTTTTTTGTTATCCCCTCTCGTTCCGCGCCGGTGGTTTTAGGCCTTACGTGGCTCCACAAACATAATCCCCATATTGACTGGACCCACGTTAGTATTTAGAGTTGGAGCGTATTCTGCCATATTCACTGTCTCGGGCTGACAAGTCCCCACCACTCGTCCGGTCGGGTTAAGACTCCGGAGGTAATAGATCTGGCTCCGGTTCCCGCTGTCTATCACGACCTCCGCGAGGTCTTTAGTAAGGAACAGGCCCAGTCACTTCCGCCTCATCTCCCCTACGACTGCGGCATAGACCTCGTTCCGGACACGGTACTACCTTCCTCCCGCCTCTATAACATCTCCCAGCCGGAGATGGAGGCTCTCAAGGAGTACATCTCCTCCTCCCTCGCCTCCGGTCTCATTCGGCCGTCTTCGTCTCCTTTGGCCGCGGGGTTTTTCTTCGTAAAGGACAACTCGCTGCGTCCCTGTATTGACAACCGTGCTCTGAACGAGATCACCATTAAGAACAGGTACCCTCTGCCCTTGTTGGACTCGGCGTTCACGTCACTACACTCCGCCCGTTGGTTTTCTAAGCTCGACCTCCGTAACGCCTACCACCTGGTGCGAATTCGCGACGGCGACGCGTGGAAGACAGCTTTTAACACTCCACTAGGACACTTCGAGTACCTCGTGATGCCGTTCGGTCTTACGAACGCACCGGCGGTATTCCAGAGTTTTTTTAATGACATTCTGCGGGATATGATTGGTCGATTTGCGTTCGTCTACCTGGACGACATCCTGATTTTTTCCCGGACACTCGAGGAGCACACTCAGCAGGTCCGTTTAGTTCTCCGTAGGCTGCTGGAGATTATTCGTGAAGGCTGAGACGTGCGCGTTTCACTCCACCTCGGTCCTCTTTTTGGGTTTTATTGTCGGAAAGGGACAACTTACTACCAACCAGCCAAGGTGCAGGCTGTGGCCGAGTGGCCCACTCCTACATCAAGGAAGCTGCTCCAGCGGTTCCTTGGGTTCGCAAACTTCTACCGACGGTTTTTCCGTGACTTCAGTAAGGTGGTGGAACCGCTGATGAGGCTCACATCCAGCAAGGTACGTTATACATAGACTCCGGAGGCCGATACCGCCTTTACCACACTTAAAACGTTATTTACCAGTGCCCCTGTTCTTCGTCACCCTGATCCGTCTTCGCAATTTTTTGTAGAGGTGTACGCCTCCGACACCGGCGTGGGGGCTGTCTTTTCTCAGCGCTCCGCCGAGGACCAGGTGCTGCACCCCTGTGCCTTCGTCTCATGTCGTCTGACCTCAGCAGAGCGTAATTACGACATTGGCAACAGGGAACTTCTGGCGGTGGTTCTGGCGCTGCAGGAGTGGAGGCACTGGCTGGAGGGCGCCGGACTTCCTTTTGTGGTATACACAGATCACAAGAACTTGGCTTATCTTCGCATGGCTCAGAGACTCAACCCTCGTCAGGCACGTTGGGCGCTATTCTTCACCCGGTTCAACTTCACTATAATGTTTCGACCCGGAATGGCAAACCGGACTCCCTTTCCAGGATGTTTTTTGTCACCTGTGGAGGACACCCACTTGGAGACAGTCATTCCCCAATCCCGGATCCTGGGAGCCCTACAGTGGGACGTGGAGAAGCAGGTGGTGGTGGCCCTCGGGGACTACAACCCGCCAGAGGGAGGCCCGACGGGTCGACTATTCGTGGTTCCAAGACTTCGCCCGGAGGTGCTTCTCTGGGCGCTCTGATCCAGGATGGCCTCCCACCCCGGCGTAGCCCGCACAACATTCCTACTCTCCCAACGGTTCTGGTGGCCATCATTCCGGGCAGACGTGAGAGAGTTCGTGGCCGCCTGCACAGTTTGCGCCCGCAATAAGTCCTCCCACAAGGCGCCTGCGGGACTGTTACTTCCTCTTCCCATCCCGTCTGTGGTCCCATGTAGCGCTGGACTTTGTATTGGGCGTTCCTCCCTCTAACGGTAACACTGGTCCACTTCATCGCTCTACCCAAGCTGCTCTCCGCCCTTGAGACGGTGGAACTTCTGACGACGCACGTGTTCCGTCTGCATGGTATCCCCCTGGACGTTGTTTCGGACAGAGGGCCGCAGTTTACCTCTGCGGTTTGGAAGGCGTTCTGCAGGGCCTTGGGTGCCTCTCCCAGCCTGTCCTCGGGGTACCACCCACAGACCAACGGCCAGACGGAACGTGCGAATCAGGACCTGGAGGCCGCCATCCGCTGTGTGTGCCATCAGCAGCCGGCATCGTGGTCCGTAAATCTCCCCTGGATAGAGTACTCCCATAACACTCTCACCAGCTCTGCTACGGGAATCTCTCCGTTCCACGCCGCCTATGGGTATCAACCGCCTGCCTTTCCATCTCTCAAGTCGGAGTCGGCCGTCCCCTCAGTGTCCGCCCATTTGCAACGTGCCCGCCTGGCCTGGCACAACACTCAGGCAGCGCTGTCGCAAACGACTGATCGGAACCAGTTACGGAGTACTGTTTTATACCACTGCAAACTACAGACACATTAATATTCATATATTCATTCAATTATTTTCTATGGTGCTTAATCCTCATTAGGGCTTTTGGGATATGTTAGACAGTATCCCACCTGACTTTGTGCCAGATGTGGAGTACACTCTGGACTGGGCGCCAGCCCATTGCAGGGCATACAGTGGTGTACAGTCTATTTGCCCCCTTCCTGACTTTTTATTCTTTTGCATGTTTGTCACAAAAAATGTTTCTGATCATCAAACACATTTTAATATTAGTCAAAGATAACACAAGTAAACACAAAATGCAGTTTATAAATGAATGTTTTTATTATTTAGAGAGAAAAAAATCCAAACCCACATAGCCCTGTGTGAAAAAGTAATTGCCCCTGCACCTATTAACTGGTTGGGCCACCCTTAGCAGCAATAACTGCAATCAAACGTTTGCGATAACTTGCAACAAGTCTTTTACAGCGCACTGGAGGAATTTTTACCCACTCATCTTTGCAGAATTGTTGTAATTCAGTTTCATTTGAGGGTTTTCTAGCATGAACCGCCTTCTTAAGGTCATGCCACAGCATCTCAATGGGATTCAGGTCAGGACTTTTACTAGGCCACTCCAAAGTCTTCATTTTGTTTTTCTTCAGCCATTCAGAGGTGGATTTGCTGGTGTGTTTTGTATCATTGTCCTGCTACAGCACCCAAGATCGCTTTAGCTTGAGTTGACGAACAGATGGCCGGACATTCTCCTTCAGGATTTTTTGGTAGACAGTAAAATTCATGTTTCCATCTATCACAGCAAGCCTTCCAGGTCCTGAAGCAGTAAAACAACCCCAGACCATCACACTACCACCTCCATATTTTACTGTTGGTATAATGTTCTTTTCATGAAATGCTGTGTTACTTTACGCCAGATGGACACGCACCTTCCAAAAGTTCAACTTTTGTCTCGTCAGTCCACAAGATATTTTCCCAAAAGTCTTGGAAGTCATCGAGATGTTTTTTAGCAAAATTAAGACGAGCCTTAATGTTCTTTTTGCTTAATAGTGGTTTGCGTCTTGGAACTCTGCCATGCAGGCCGTTTTTCCCAGTCTCTTTCTTATGGTGGAGTCGTGAACACTGACCTTAATTGAAGTAAGTGAGGCCTGCAGTTCTTTAGATGTTTCCCTGGGATCTTTTGTGACCTCTCAGATGAGTTGTCTCTGCGCTCTTGGGGTAATTTTGGGCGGCCGGCCACTCCTGGGAAGGTTCACCACTGTTCCATGTTTTTGCCATTTGTGGATAATGGCTCTCACTGTGGTAATCAGGCCTGGGGGTGGCTACAGAAATTGAACTCAGGTGTGAGCTCACAGTTAAGCTTATTTTTTAACAAGGGGGGGCAATCACTTTTTCACACAGGGCCATGTAGATTTGGAGTTTTTTCCATCCCTTAATAACATAAACGTAAACCTTAATTTAAAAACTGCATTTTGTGTTCAATTATGTTTTCTTTGACTAATAGTTAACTATTTTAATAACATTTAAGTGTGACAAACATGCAAACGAATAAAACATCAGGAAGGGGGCAAATAGTTTTTCACACCACTGTATATGGACAAACAACATTTTACACTCACAATCATACCTATGGACAATTTAGAGTTGCCAAATAATTTAACATAACCAGTATGTTTTTGGAATGTGGGAACCAGAACACGGCCGCACGGTGACTGAGTGGTTAGCACATTGGCCACACAGTCAGGAGATCTGGAAGAACTGGGTTCAAAGGAAGTGACATTCAGGGGAACAAAGTTGAGTTTAGTTTGGGGTTACTGCTGCAAAAGTAGCTTTTTTTATTCCGGATTTTTATTAGTAATTATTATGCCTGGGCTGCACGGTGGATGAGTGGGTAGCACATTAGCCTTACAGTCAGGAGGTTCAGGGTTCGAATCTCCATTGGTCATCTATGTGTAGAGTTTGCATGTTTTCCCCGTGCGTGTGTGGGTTTTCTGCGGGTACTCCGGTTTCCTCCCACATTCCAAAAACATGCATGTTAGGTTAATTGGCGACACTAAATTGTCCATTGGTATGAATGTGAGTGTGAATGTTTGTTTGTCTATATGTGCCCTGCGATTGACTGGCGACCAGTCTAGGGTGTACCCCGCCTCACGCCCAAAGTCTGCTGGGATAGGCTCCAGCATCCCCGTGACCCTAATGAGAATAAGCGGTATAGAAAATGAATGAATGAATGAATGGAACAGGAATACCCGGAAAAAACACCCACACAGGGAGAAACATGCAACATTTGAACCCAGATCTTTCAGAGCTTTTTTTATTTATTATTTATTTGTTGTGGCCATCATGCTAACCAATAGCCACCATGTGGCCCTTATAAATATACTGATAAATGAATGCTTCTCTGCCCAAAATGGTTCTGATACTCTTGTATTGGATCTCTTGCAGGTTTATCTATTAACGTTTCCAGGGCAAAGCAGGATGGCAAAGCAGGATGAGCAAGCATTGCCGAGCCACTTCCACCTGGCCTATCTCTCTCTTCTTTATCCGCCAGGATCAGTTGTTAGTGCTGGCAGTTCTCCTCGCCTGTCCTCTGGAGAGAGGTGGCTCTCAGCTGGGGAGAGACGCCACAGGCTATGCACGGGCTTCCATTGTGTGCAGAGACACAAACTTGAGAGAGCAAGCCTGTGCAGATGCAGAGAGGAAAAATGTAAGAGGGCACACACCTGAGGGCCCCTGGATTTTTTTTCTTCCTTCCTCAACAACGTCAGGGTTGTATTTGAGAGGCTTTCCGTGTGGGCATTTGTGGTCTAGGAGAGAGGCAGGAAGGGGCGGGGGCAGATTTGCAGTAGGTACACTGCGCTAGAGGGAGGCAAAGGCACGCCTGAATTTAAAAAAATTCACTGAAAAAACACTGAAGTGGCGTGCAGACCACCATGGCAGAAATTTACATTGTACTAAAAAAAAGCTGACCACTCACATGGCATGGCGTGGCACTTTTCCACGTCCAATGTGACTAACCATAAAAAACACTCTTATTAGTATATTTTTACTACTACATGGTAAACAAGTTAAGATTTTCAGAAAACAAACAAGACCCAGCATTCATGATATGCACACTCTGGGCTGCGCAATTGGGCAACTAGTTGAAAGGGATGTGAAAAAAAAATAGCAACATCTGCCATTGACTTTACAAACTCAAAACTATTCTAACACTCTACAATTCTTATTTTTTTTTATTTTGCCTCAGAAACAGCATTTTTGATGTCACCCCACAAGTTCTCGGTTGGATTAAGGTCCAGGGATTGCACTGGCCACCCCATAACATTAATTTTGTTGGTTTGGAACCAAGATTTTGCTTGTTTCCTGTGTTCGGGGTCATTGTTTTGTTGAAACATCCATTTCAAGGGCATGTTCTCTTCCGCATAAGGCAAAATGACCTCTTCAGATTTTTTGCAAACTGCTCCATGATCCCTGATATGGGATAAAAATGGCCATATCATTAAGCTTGCACCACCATGTCTTCACTGTGTACTGTGGCTTGAATTCAAAGTTTGGGGGTCGTCTCACAAACTATCTGCAGCCCCTGAACCCAAAAAAAATTATTTTGCTCTCATCAGTCCACAAAATGTTCCTCCGTTTCTCTTTAGGCCAGTTGATGTGTTCTTTGGCAAATTGTAACCTCTTCTGGCCATGCCTTTGACTTTGTGGGGGATTCTTTTAAATAGATTAGCTTCACACAGACGTTTTCTAACTGTCACAGTACTTACAGGTAACTTCAGACTGTCATTGGTCAGCCTGGAGCTGACAATTGGCTGAGCCTTTGCTATTCTGGTTATTCTTTGATTCATTTTGATAGTTATCTTCCGTTTTCCGCCACGTGTCTCTGGTTTTGCGCTCCATTTTAAGGCATTGGAGATCAACAACCAAAAATGTTTTCACCTCTTCATAAGTTTTCTCCTTTCCAACAAGTATGCTGTTCTTCTGACCAATGTCTTGAATGACCCTTTTTCCTAAGGCTTTCAAAGAGAAAAGCATGTTCAACAAGTGCTGGTTTTATCCAAAAAATTGGGGCCACCAGATTCACACCTGTTTTTTCACAATTTCTCAATTGATCACTGATTGAATGCCTCTCTGCTATTTTTTGAACATACCCCTTTCAACTAATTGCCCAATTGCATACCCTTAAAAGCGTGCATATCCTAAATGCTGGGTCCTGTTTGTGAAAATCCACTGCACCTACTGGTAACTTGTTTGCCACATAGCAAAAAATATTTACTAATAACAGTGATTCTTCTGGTTAGTCACATTGCACTGATATTATTTTTGAACTAATGTAAGTTTTTATGCAAGTTTTCTAGAAATCACTTTTTTAGCAGCAACCAACAGCAACAAGTTGAAGATAATATTGCAGCATACGCTGATAAGTTTGTTCAAGCGAGGTCCTGTTTCCTTTAACATAATTTATAACATAGCGACAGCAAGGAGAAGGCGGAAGCTACAAACGTGGTCTCACTCCCTTTGCTGTGAAGGTGATCCTTTTGTTTGCTGTTGGTTTAAAAAGCTGACAGGCTACAAGAGTCCCTGTGACAACAACAATCTATCTCTGGGTGTCAGTAGGAGATAAAAAAAGAAGAAACAAGGGACAGAAAGTTAGAGGTGGGGGAGATGAAATAAATTAAGGATAAGGCCTTGAGCTTAAATAAAACTAATTTGAACCTGATATTTAAGATTTAAATAAGACTCATGGTAGTCTGGAATGCTGTTAATGTGTTCCCTGTTGGAAAGGAAGTGACATTCAGGGGTTCAAAGTTGAGTTTAGTTTGGGGTTACTGCCGCAAAAGTAGCTTTTTTTATTCCGGATTTTTATTAGTAATTATTATGCCTGGGCTGCACGGTGGCTGAGTGGGTAGCACATTAGTCTTACAGTCAGGAGGTTCAGGGTTCGAATCTCCATTGGTCATCTATGTGTAGAGTTTGCATGTTCTCCCAGTGCGTGCGTAGGTTTTCTCTGGGTACTCTGGTTTCCTCCCACGTTCCAAAAACATGCATGTTAGGTTAAATATTAAATAAATTGTCCATCGGTATGAATGTGAGTGTGAATGATTGTTTGTCTATATGTGCCCTGCGATTGCTTGGTGACCAGTCCAGGGTGTAACCCGCCTCTCGCCCAAAGTCAGCTGAGGTAGGCTTCAGCATACCCGCGACCGTAATGTATAGTAAATGAATGAATGAATGAATTGTTATGCCTGTTGTGAGATCATTCAAACCTGCAATACGCTGTTGTTTTGGCGATCATGTCTTACATTTGTATGTCCGCCTTTCGGCCAAACTCAGTTATAATAGGCTCCAGCCTCCCCCCTGACCCTAATGAGGATAAGCGGCATAGACAATGGATGGATGGATAAATATTTTGAAAAACTGTGAAGTGGAGAGAGACAACTCTATTTGTATGCTTTCTTTTCAGTTATTTGCCACTCACAATGTGCTGATAAATGAAATTTTAAGGATTTTTTTTCCATCTATACCAGTGCATACTATCTATATCTCTTTTGCATTCTTTTGGGATTATTGTTTTATAGCAAAGCAGGTGATTCCGGCTTGGCAGTAATGACAGCATCTCCTAGCAAACTTTTCTAGCGTTACCTTCGGCTTTAAAAGGTGTTGGAGCTCACAGCATCAGCAGCAATGACTGAGTGAATGCTGATGTTTTCATCACAATGATATGTCTCACTCAGCACACTCTCCCTGCTACTCTTGCTAATTTAGATTGAGATCCTTCCAGGCTTTCCCCCTATCTTTCATTTCCCTCCCTTCCATCTCTCCTCTTTGCATCCCATCAGCCCCTTGATAGAAAAAAAGGAAGGGTGGTGGGGGGGGGGAGAAAAGCCTTCATGTCTGTGACTTTCTTGCCCTCCAGCGCATGAAGCCCTCTTTTATTTTGATCATCGCAGCACAATGGATTCATGCCATTCTGGCAACTTTATTCAGTATCAGCCCGAATTTACATACTGCTTAACAAGTTTGTGCGTGACTGTTGATGCCTCTGATCAAAGTGCTTTTGGAAATCTTTCTCATCTGATCCCCCACCCCCTTCGCCCTTCATTTCAAATGCATGCTGCAGTCAGGCGTCTTTAAGTTAGGGGCACAAAAAGGTAACCTTAGTGCTGCACAAGCCCAAATGTCATCTAACAAGGAGGGCTTGTGTCCCCAGGACAAAGATAATGTAATCTAAGCAGTATACAGTGTGTGACTGTGGCTGTGTCTTTGAGCATGTGTGTGTGTGTGTGTGTGTGTGTCCATGCGCCGCCTGAGTGTGTATTGGAGGTTTGGGTTTAGGGGGCAGAGGATGACAAAAGTCAAAGCAGTCATGTGTCATTTTGGGTGCTGAGGGGCTGGGACCTGCCTTCAGGGCTGTCCTCTCTGTCAGACGCACTCAGACATCTGCACTGAACTCTCCTGCTGTCTCTTCTCCTTCTTCTCTCCGCTCTGTCTTCTTTTCATGCACGTGTACTAGTGCAGCTGTGTGCAGCTGCAGGAACACACATCTATACTAGCATGTGCTGCCATTGGAGACCATGCTAAATGAACGAAACATGTGACTCATTAATTGTATGTAATGTATCATAATCATGTCTGACACTTGACCTCCACCAAGGCCAAACAATCTAAAACATGACCGTGTGATCAGAGAACACCTCATACCATGCGATGGTATTCCCGTCCTGAAGGTGGCCCCATCTACTAGGTCGCTGCCCTGCTTGGACCCAAAGGAAGCAGACTGTAATAACAAAAATTGACAATAAACGCTAGAATCTAACCTCTTGTCTTCCAATGTAAAGCTTGTAGGAGGTGAAAAATCCAACAAAACACATCCAAGTGGCGGTCATAACAGTTCCACTCCAGTGGCAGCATCACATCATCAAATGCAATCAGAAAAACTGACCCACATTACAACTTTAATTTGAGTATTTCTTCCATTAAATTGTACGAATTTAATCTTGCTTCATTAGCTTCATTCCATTGTGTGCCTCTGTTTCCAGCACTGCTTTCTAGACCCGGCTTTAATAAGAGAATTTCGAGCATACGAAACCTGCTTATGCTTTCAAAATGTGAGTTTTAACATTAACAAACATAAAATAACACCCCAAGAGTCACTTTTTTCACTCCTATCATTCATTGTTTACATCATATTGTGCCAGACAGGATTACCGCAGGGAGTAGCCTCTCCAGTTGTTATGCTTCAAATGGAGTGGGGAAGGACACAGTCCCCAAAAACTTACCACTTCCACACAGCATGAGAAGAGAACCTTTTTTTTCCATTTGATCTCTCTCATGGCATATCGGCTCAGCTCTGTTGGCTCAGTGTCCATGCAGTGTGAAAGGTAATGTAATCTAACTTTTAAGTCTCATTAAAAACTGGTGACCATAATACTACATTTAACATGTCTTTTCAATATTTTTTCTATGTTAACCAATGGCATTTCAGATTCACCTCACATCCTCTGGTTGATGTCTGAAAGTCTTCCCTAATACTCAGCACACTAGTGTACTTGAATGCATCATCACAAGAAGAGCAGCAATTCATTGTATACACTCCTGATCACAATTTTAAAATCAATTGAAAAATTGCGTGAATTTACATTAAGAATTTAAATTTTGCAGTGTTGGATCTTAACAAAAAACATTTTGAGAAAGCAATGTATTGCAAACAACCATTCAAGTTGACACACAGACTATCACGATATCTTGATGGCAAAGGCAAACAAGCTTTCTCTCTTTGACTTCGGATGTATTGTTGAGCTGCATAAGCAAGGTCTTTTGCAGCTCGTCATTGCTGCTGAAGTTGCACTCAGCAAGACATTCAAGTCATTCAAAAACGTCCTAAAAGATCCTGAAGGTTATGAAACAGAATGGTAGACACAAAAATGTCACCGACCCTGAGCCGAAGAATTTGCTGACTGTCGAGACACGGGCCGATTGTCGGCCCGAATGAAGGTCAATCGTGCCAAGGTTGTTAGTGTTAATAGTGCAGTCCAATAACCATCAGATAGCATCTGTAAGAGATGGTTTTTAAGACCAAATGCCTTCAAAAGCCTTGTCTCCTTCGACACCGCAAAATTACCCGTTTGGAACTTGCACGAGAGCACCAAACATGGGACATTGAAAGGTGAAATTAAATTTTCTGATGAAGAATGTTGGCTTCCAACATTACTGGCATGACAAGGTGATTCTACCGGAGATGTTTTCCGCACAGTACAATGGGTGCTACACCACCACGCAGACATGTCCGCCCGCGGTGTACCGTGGTGGAGTTGGTTTCACTTTTTTTTTAAACTTTTGATCAGCTGATGAACAGCCAGTTCAATGCTTGTTTGCAATAAATTGCTTCCTCAAAATGTGTTACTCACTCCCATTCGTTCTTTTGGTATTTTGAAGCTTTAATTGGAATCTCCTAAAAATCCAACTGTGCAAAATATAAATTCTAGCAATTTTTCAACATTTTAATCAGGAGTGTATATGACTTATGTATAAGTCAGCCTGGGAATGGGTTTGTCCCCTACTTCAAATGGAAGTCTGCCAGACCACTGCTTAAGAGTGGTGAGAGTGAAGTTGTGAAGCATTTCATTTCATTTATTGATTTATTTTTGGCATGCTATTAGATAAATGTTCATTCTGAACTGCTTCAGGTGATGTAGTGTAGATCTTCTGAGTTGTTTAGAAATGATATACTTGAAGATCAAGTGTTAACTGGTTCCGTGCTGTAGTAATACAGTAATTGTATTCTACTCTAATTCTGCAATGCCACGCACGCATTGTTGTATATTATTGACGGTTTGCATCATTGTGGCGTGATAGCAGTGACATAAAGCAATGGGGTCAACTGCAGTCAGGTACCAAATACACCATCAGCCACTGGCTTAAAGATGTTTTGTGGAAATGTGTAACAGTTTTTGCATAATCTGTCAAATGAAACTGCACTAACAATGACCACTAGAAAACTAATATATTTATAAATAAGATAAAAAACGCTATACTGTGAATTTGCGCCAACATTTAATGGTTTTTACCTTTGCCCTGGTGCCAGCAGTCTAGAAAAATGTTGCCTTTGGTAGCCAACCCAACTGAACTGACTAACAAAGTGTTATCAAAGCTTAAAACTGGAAATGTAAAAAAAATAAAGGGTCTGTGCCTAGTTGTGACTGAGTGTTCTACCACGGGCCTGTGGGCAAGAATTGCAGCAGTTATCAAAAAAATAAAGCTGAAGACATTTTCATGATTATAAATGACACAATACCCTTTTTTTTATAGAAGCAGATTTTCTCCTTCGTCTTCTTCCGTGCTGATAGTAAGTTTGGCAATCTTGCATAATCCTGCAACCACATGAAACATCATTATACTGTACATCAGAAAGCTGGTTCCCTCTGGACAAGTGGTTGAGAAGGTGACTTATGTTGAAAAGACACTGTCTTCTGTTTCAACTGAATGGCAGAATCACTTAAGGTGAATCAGTAATGTGTTCATTCCTGTAATGGGTTACATGCAGACATATGTAATGGCAACAGAAGACTGTCAGAATGCACTGTACCCCATCTGGAGCACAATCCTTTACAACAATAGTGCAAATATAGTATGCTGCCCGAGCAAACAGATCAAATTGAAAACATGAAATACGCGGGAGAGGGAAGAAATACAATGAAAAGAGGGCGTGGGTGGAAAGAGCGGAATCGTGGGAATGCAAGATTGCACCTCCCTCAGGCAATCTAATTATTCTATGGGCCGATGGTTTCTTCTCCTTATGTGCCGCCTGACATTTTCCTGTAACCCCATCCCGAGTAATGCCATGTGATGTGTGTGACTGGCTTCTGCCACTGCCCCAAGAGATCTCCGGGCCTGCGGGGCTGCCTGCTTTTAGCCCACAGCGTCACAGGCATCGATGGGTTTTAGCTTTAGCACAATTTTTGCTTGTCTGCTTTGCCGTTCTATCTTATTAGGGTGGGTGACAAAACCCCTAACAGGTGACTCTTGAGGGGTAACCCCAAACCTGGATTTTAGTCTTTTTCCTGCACCTTTCACTTGACAGAAAGGCATCAAGCAGTATCTGTTGCTCTTTGGGATGACAAGATCGGGGAGACAAAAAGCAAGATTTAAGGGGGAGAGGAGACTTTTGATTGGGAGATAATAGAGTGATACACTGAATACCACCCTGCAGCTAAGGGGAATATCAAGAGAGAACACATTTTGTTTGCTTGTGGATATGTAAGCCACGGCGCTCCAATATGCCCAAACTTAACTTTGCACTGCGGAGGCCCTGAAGCAAGAGCGGAGGCGGGCCGATGCGCTATACACACAAATAGTTCTGTGTGTAACTGTCGACATGTGACAAGCAGAAAAGGGACAGTGTTGAGAGCGTAGCCTTTTACGACCCAACACACTTTGACAGCTTGGCCGTGGCTCGGGGACACGAGCAATGCTGCTTTTCATCTGACAATTTTAAGCAAAAAAAGAAAACAACTCTCCACGGATTCTCTAGTTCAGAGGATGCCACGGTGTTGTGTTGCCGTGTGTGTGTGTGTGTGTGTGTTAAGACAAAAAGACAAATACATGTCAGCTGGCTGCATGATAGAGGTGTCAATCGGCCAGATAAAAAAGCCAGATGAAAGGGGAAAGGGGAGACAATGACAAAAAAAAAAAAATGCTTTTGAGGCAACACTGCGCTCTGCTGGCGGAGGTCTCCCCCGTCTAAGTGAAAAAAAAAGTCAGGATGATCAGAGAGGACTAATGTAACCTTGGCTCCCCTGAGACGCGAGTGTCTGCGCTTGTGCCCTTGAAGCGCTTGCCTTATTTGGACCCGAGGACATAATGTGCTGACAAAATTTAAACATCCCACAAGGGACGAATCTTTGAAACATGGCCATGGGGCGGCACATTAAAATGACAAAAATGGGAGATCTTCAAAGTGAAAGCAGGCTGTGAGTTAAAAGCAGAGGAGCCATGGATGTCATTACAAAAGGGTCACACACTAGCATAGACACATATTTAAAGACTATACGCATGGCAGAATTTTCTGTGTGTAACTGTAAGCGATTTGTGTGTGGGTGTTTGCATACAAACAATGCATTCAGTCGACAGCCCGCAGCAGTGTGCATTCTTGCTTGGAGAGTACATGTCCCCAGGCCTCGTTCCTTCGCTGATGACCTCTGGTGAAGCCATTATCTTCTGCATTAATGATGAGCAGAAGCCAGCGATGAGAGAGATGGACTTTGTCCTGAGGCGCAGCAGCAGCGCTGATTATGGGCAACAACAATGCTGGAAAATAAATAAAGAAAAAAAAAAAGAACAGGGAGGGGAAAAAACAAGACTCCATAGCCACAAGCAAGCTTTAAAAAAGTCTTTGCAGAAGCACAAAATAAGCTTACGCGATTGAGAAGCTAGATCTGAAGAAACTTTATGGGTAAGTCCTGCTTTTGCAAGTTTTGTCATCAACTCAATTAGCTGCTGTTCTGAAACATGCCAGTGACTCCCCAATGAATCATCTCGAACTGTTACTGTAGAGAAAATGTGCAATGTTTAAAAAAAAAAAATCGCTGCATAGAACAAATTTAATATCATGATTATTACACTTATACAAATAAATGTGTAGAGTTTTGTCTCCTCTGCTGTTGTGGGGTTGGACTGGGACAGAGTTGTGAATTAAATAAAATACTAATAAAAAAACAATTATACAAATAAATATCAAGATATATACAAGATAACCAATGCATATGCTTGAATTTTACATTCACTGGAAAAGTAGAGACAATGTGCAACGTTAAAAATAATACTGGAATAAGAGCTGTATTCTAAAATAATATATTTTAAAATTCTGTATGCTTACAAATTAACTTAACTTATATTGGGAGAATTGAGAAAATATAAAGATAATAGAAATCATTTCTAAAAATTATTTAGCAACATGAAAGGGGCCTCATATTAACCCCCCACCCTGTACAATGCAGTGTATGTCTACTGTACATGCGTACAAACTACAGTATTGAATGTTTGGCTAATCGCCTCCAACGTCTGAGGGACAAAACACAACCTTGGAGCAGAGAGAAGTCCAGTGTACGGATGAAATATACCTGAGAATGACTCGTACAAACAATGCTGCAGTTATTTTGTCATATAGTGTGCATCATGTCTGGGAAGTATAGATCTGTCCAACTGGCAAACATTACGGGACTGGGAAGCAAGACAAATGGCAAACAAAGTGCAGTTGCTCTTGTCAAGGCAGCCAGTGCATCCACTCAAGAAATCCTGGCTTGGGGGAGATGACTCTAAATGAAGGACTTTTACCATTCACCATTATGTCTTTGGTGGGAGTCAAGAGAGGGAAGCCCCTCGGGGCTCCCTCAGCACAGCAGTGCACAACTTTTTTTCAAAGGCGCTTCCAGATTAAAGTCCCTGAAAGTTCCCATTGGGGTCTAAGGCCAGGATCCCATTAAGCAGCCCTTCCACACCGCCGGCCATAATTGTGTCATTGAGAATTCAGAGCAGCAGTTGCTTGATAAGCGAATTTAAGGTGAAAGGGGGGAGAAAGGGGGACCATTTCAGTTTCTGGGACATACATTTATGACAAAATATTATCAAACATATGTTGAGAATTATAATAAAATCTATGACATAGTGGGAGTTTTTAGATGTCAGGCTGTGGGCTGTGTGGTTGATATATGGCCCGTGAGACGCTGGTTCCCCACCCTTGCATATCTTAATGACTGAGAAGCACCTCAAGAAGCCATGTGAGTACCGGTATTTGCTATGTTAATATAAATACAAAATGATGTTAAAGTTTAAAAAAAATCCTACTGCATTGTACAGTATAACACTGCAGCCTGTTGTGTGACTACAGAACTGACTTTGACAAAAGCAGCACCATGGTTTTCTCTGCACGTTTGTGTGGGTTTTCCCACGGTGCTCTGGCTTCTTAACATATTAACAAATCATACATGTTAGATTAATTGGAGTCCCTAGTTACCAATAGGTGTTAATATCAGTGTGAATGGGTTATTTGTCTATATGTGCCCTGAAATTGACATGCCTCTTGCCCTGAATAAGCTGGGATAGGCTCCAGCTCATCCAGTGACCCTAATGATGACAAGCACTAGAGAAAAAAAATATATTAGAATGTGATTTCAGTATTTTTTGTATACTTGCAATCCAAGTCCTATTGAAAAAGCAGCGGCAGATATTTATGTGGCGGTAAAATTATTTTTCTGCGTTATATTTTGAAACTTGAAATAAATGTAAATGACTGCGACAAAAACACATTTATCACTTCATTATTTTAAGCCTGAAGCAAACCCAGTTAAACCCTGGTTAGAGTCATTAATTTGTGGACGCTAAGCAAATCAATTTTTCACCATAAGAAATAATATAAATCCAATTAATCTGTTCCAGAAAGCCAAAAATGTTGTCACAAAATACAATGTTTTACATAAAACAATTGAAAATGCATATAAATTATGAATAAAATGAGGATAAGCAGTATAGAAAATGAATGAATGAATAAAAGAGCGTTTAAGGTTGTGTTCACTTTTACTGAAAACATGCTTCTTGATGTGACTAATAACTGGAAGTTGGTGGTTGATCCCACCACCACATTTTGTCTTTGGGAGCAATCATATTTTCAGTGAAGGTAAAAGTAACATTTAATGTTCATTTATATGCATTTACATTTCTTTTTAGACATGTAAAACAATAAAAATGAGAGTCAACCACTGATAACATCATTGATGGGCGACGTAACGTTGACTTTCGGTCCAGTCGCCTATTGATAACGCTACCCAATAGGATGCCTACGAAAAAGGATGCTCTGTGATTTAAAACAACAAAATATTAGGAACATATTTGGACTCACGCAATGTATTAACGACACAACAAGATGTAAGCCATATTGTATGCTAATCGGAAAATGAGTGAAAATTGTGGCCAAATATATATATTTTTTTAAATCTGAGGCAAATGCTAACTGAAGTTCCACTGTATGTGGATAAAAGTATAACTCAGAACACAAACGATTTCGTATTTGTCCCAGAGGAATAAAATTTTCCCTCCATAGAGCTTAAATAATGATAACGTCATAAACAGTAGTTTGGATTAAAGTAATAATTGTGAGCAATACTTTATAAACAAGTCATATTTTATTGAGAAGTGTTTCTACTACAACTTTGAACGGTCTATTTTCAACATGTGATAATTGTCACCATCGGAACTGTTTTTGATGCATGATAGAAAAGTGTGTTGAAGCTTATTGTTAAAGCATTAGAAGCCTAACTTGAGACCTGTTTGGATGTGAGTATTTACACACTTTAACAACTGGAGGTATAGGACGTCTGGTGCTGTATATATGGACAGATCTCAAGTTAGGATTCACCTCTTCTTTACAGTCAAATATATGAGGATGCATTACAACCCCCCTTTATCCAAAAGCTACTTCCCAGTGTAATTAAAAAACCCTTAAACTATCTCAAGTAGACTTTTTCTGCTTCTTCTTTTCAGCCTCTTCCTCTTTTTCTTTTTCAATCTCAGCAACCAGTGTCTCAATCTCTTTGGATTCAAGGATCTGGTGACAGCCAAAGAGTCACTGATTAGGACACATGCAAAACTACCAAAATGTAAAAGTGAAGTCAAATAAAATTGCATGATGCTCACCTTGAGTGGCTGATTCCGTCTGATAACAGCAAGTTCAATGTTCTTCCCCCCTGACTGTACAACCTACAGAAGAAATATATCATGTGACAAACTGGACTCTATCAAGATGGTGAAAATGGGGCCAGTTTTTTATGCAAATGAATAGAAGAAAAACACAGGTGCTGCTCAATAAATTTATATACCATGAAAAATGTCGCGTTTTTTAGTAATTCTATTCAAATAGTGAAACTCACATTGCTTTGCAGCAGACTAATATATTTCAAGTGTCATTTCATTTTGAAGATTATTACTGACAGCTAATGAAAACCCCAAATTCAGATCTCAGAAAATTACAATATTGTGCAAAGTTTTTATATTGAAGACACCTAAGGCTCTAATTTCATGGGCTGCGCAGTGGTAACTTTGTCGGGCGTAACACAGTGAGCAGCCAGTTTGGTAGACCGTTGCGCCCTGTGATGGTTTTGGCGGCGCAGCAGTGCGAGTCAGTGCTTCAAAAGCCACCACACCCAGATGTATGAAAGACATGGTTTTCAGCTGTCGTATTGCTTGTGTCAAGCCACTCTTGAAGAAAAGACAGCGTCAGAACCGTCTCACCTGGGATAAGAACAAAAAGGACTCGAATGTTGCTGAGTGGTCCAAGGTTATCTTCTCTGATGAAAGTATATTTTGCATTTCTTTTGAATAATCAAGATTACAGAGTGTGGAGGCTTGAGGTCCGATGTAAAGTTTCCGCAGTAAGTAATAGTTTGGGGTGCAATGGCAGCTGACGACCGCTATGAGAGCAACTTGGGCACCCAAGGACTGCCACAGACTGGTCACCTCCATGCCACATCGTATTGCTGCAGTCATTCAGGCAAAAGAAGCCTCAACCTCGTATTGAACGCTGTTAATACTTTCATGTTCATACTTTTTAGTTGGGCAACATTTAACATGTTATTGGTCATAAACAAAATTCTAATTTTCTGAAATGCAGATGGGATTGTCATTTTTCATTATTTATTTTTCATTATTTATTTTTTCATTATTTTTCAGTTATAATAATCAAAAATAAAATAAACAAACAATTTAAATATATCAGTTTGTGTGTAATGAATGTATAATTCACAAGTGTACATAGTCAAAAGTTTTAGAACACACACATTTTTCCAGTTATTTATTGAAGTCGCTTCAAGTCCTTTTGAAGTCTAATGAATAGCTTCAAATGGTTCAATGGTAAGTGGTGAAGTGCCAGAGGTAAAAAAATAAAAATTAAAAATTAAAATTAAAGGTAATGTGACTCAAAATTGGAAAATAACGTGCATTTCAGAATTATACAAGAATGCCTGTTTCAGGGACCACAAAATGGGTCAAGACTTTAGAGTTGTTCTGCAGAAATGGGGCTTCATCAAGCCTTGACAGTCAGTGCAACTAATTCCTGAAGGTGTTCCAAGTTCTGAGTACTTACCACCTCTGGTGTCTGTATAAACACCGTGTTTGGAATACACGGTGGTACTATAACCTTGTGAGCATTTGTTGCTACAAAAATGGCAAGAAAAATGGGAATTAACACTGGAATAGAGGCAGGCCAACTTAACACTTAATAATGTAGGTTTTCCTCCAGCAAAACTGGAGTGTTCTTAAACTTTGACACATAGTGTGTGTTTGTGTACATAATACAAATACTATATAAAATACACGCATGTGGCCAGCACGAATTTCAAACCTGCAAACAGCACGCAAAGAAAGAAAATTGGCGTAGAAATTATTTTCTGCATGGACGCAGGAAACTTTGCACGCAGCCAGGTCACAAGGAAAGGGCCAGGGAGGATTGTGTGACCTTGCTCGTGTCGCAAGTTTAAAAGTACAATGTGTACATTCCTTGGCCGCGGCTCCTCTCACTGGACACTCTGGTTTTTCCTATATCTGTGGACGCACAGCGGCCACTCACATTGCGTATCCAACATTAATGCGCCTGGCTCGGCAATGGCTCTTCCTGCTGTACACACTTGTTCTCCCAGTCACAATAACCATAGATGCCGTAGGATGTCAGTAGGCCCATCTGGCAAGCAACGTGAGTGGGCTGCCCAAGCCTTGTACGATGGCCACACACGTACGTACCCAGTGAGGGAAACGTACGACAGCCTTACATGAAGTGCACCTAGCATGCAGAAGTCGCACTCAAGTAGCAATCAAGTGGCTGTCACGAGTCACTTGATCCATAAGTATGACACACTTGTATCCCCTGTGTTTCCCTACTTCCTGGCCACGGCCAACAAAATTCCACCGAAATTGCGGACCGTGTGGTAACACGTACGTCTGAGCACATTAACTGACCTCAAGCAAAGCCTTGATTGCCAACTTGATTGCCTCATTGTCTCCAGCAATGGCTTCATCTGTGTAGTTCTTCTCCAGAAACTCCCTCACAGTTTTGGCACTACGGCCAATTGCGTTTGCCTAAAAAAAACAAAAGGGAAATGGCACACCAATTTCATAATTGTTCAGCACCTGGGACACACACACGTGCATTTAAACCAAAAGCTTCCTCACCTTCCAGGCATGGTAGGTTCCTGATGGGTCTGTTTGATACAGCCTGGGAGTGCCATCATAGTCAAAGCCCACAATCAACGCAGAGATGCCAAAGGGTCTACGACCATTGCTTTGAGTGTAGCGCTGAAATACACATCATATCATGACGCAAGCACACAAACTGATGTAAATCTGTTTATATCTATAAATCTATAGAGATAGAATATAAAAACATTGTCGTGTATCTATTAAACACAGAAAAACCCAAAAAGTCAAGCAATTGTTCTGAGAGGATTTCAAAACAAATTGAAAATACGGAATCTGTTCCACGGTCAAGATTTCACCATCATAAAATCTTGAAATAAACTTTAAACACTATACAGTCGCCCCTCACCACATGACTGTTGGAATTTTGCAGCTTCATTCTCACATTTTTTCAAAAATAAGTGAATATTCAAGCAAATGTTACATATTTTTTGAATAAATCAAGCATTTTCAAGCATAAAATGGCTAAATGAACTAAAATACAAATACATTATAAGCCATTAAGAATATGCATTCAATACGCAGTATTATACACTGGTCACTAGGTGACAGTAGGTGAAACTTACAAGCACCAGACTTGACCGCTACAGTTGTAGCTGTAATACAGCTAAAGCTCAACTGAACCCCCAACGTCACTTCTAGTCTGTTATTTAATGTCTAGATGACTCTAATAATGTCAAAGAAACATCATTTAGGCAGGCAGCGGTCAAGAGTTAAAGCAGATACCTTAGCCCAGACATCCATAATCAATTCACATATGGTAGCGTAACTCACCCGGCGCTCTGCAAAAATGTTGTTTGGCAGCATACCGGTAGGTTACCTACTGGCGGCATGGCCAAGGTAATTGTACGTACTGAACATATTTATGTAATGTTTTCTGATTGGTTTATCGCTGCCACTGTACGTACTGTACTATACTTCGCTGCGTATCAAAGGTAAAAAAAACTTTGAGGTTTTACTCAATATACATTCTATTTCAGATTTTATTATTACATTACATTTGTATTGCAATACTCTTTATTTATACAGAATTAAATGTGCAGAACAGTGTCTTTCTTTCTCCCCATTGTATGAGGGGTCTTCCGGGTCAGTGGAACGAATTAGCCAATTTACATGTTAAATGTTGTTCGGGTTACGGAAAAATGTGGCTTACGAAAATCCTTTCAGAACTAATTAATTTTGTATCCCCGGGTTCCACAGTTTAGGCAAGCTAATATGCAACATCAGAAAAAAACAAAGGACAAAATCATATATCTGAAGTATCAAAAGTATCACTATTTTGACTTCACAACCGGCTTTAGATCATGTACAGCTGGTATCGGAGATATATCGTCATTTCAGTATTGATCCGCATATAGCATACTAGCAAGCTCTCCTTAGCGCGTTTGTGGCAATTTCAAGGATTTTGTGCAACGGCAGTCAATATTTTCACAACCAAATGATTCAATGTAGAAAATGAAGAATAAAGATGGCAAGAATTTTGGTATGGAAGTTTGTGAACTTGTTGCCATGTCTGTTCCAAGGTGAACATAGCCAAAGATAACAAAGAACGACAACAAGACAACAAAAAATCTGTAGAATGTCGACTGGGGTGAGTCAATATTCAGATATGCTGGCTTGTCCTCACATCTGATTACGTGATTGCCACTGATTGGTGACTGCATCGCTTCTGAAAAACAGTGGCTTGGTTGTCTACACAAAAATGACAAGTCACCATTTTCAAATTTTTCTGCTCTAGAAGCAGTTTTCAAAACATATAATTTCAGGTCACCCAGAATGCCATTTCCATGTGGATGAGGTTGAAACAATAAAATACTTTGCTGTTTTGAGCTGAAAACATTTCAGTTTGACTAGCCCCTTGGCGGTTAATGCTCGAGAAAAGTACTGCAATTCACTGGTTTAAATGGGAGCATGTGAGATCGATCACACACATTTTAAGTTTGACCGCGACATTATTCTCCATCCATCCATTTTCTTATCCTCTTTAGGGTCGCGGGTATGCTGGAGCCTAACCCAGCTGACTTTGGGCGAGAGACGGGCTACACCCTGGACTGGTCGCCAGTCAATCGCAAGGCAAACAAACAACCATTCACACTTACATTCATACCTATGGACAATTGGTCGCCAATTAACCTAACATGCATGTTTTTGGAATGTGGGAGGAAACCGGAGTACCTGGAGAAAACCTACGCACACACGGGGAGAACATGCAAACTCCACGCAGAGATGGCCAACGGGGATTCAAACCCTAATTCTCCTGATTGTGAGGCCAATGTGCTACCCACTCAGCCACCGTTTTTACATTATTTATATACATTATTATGTGCGGCGCCACATTATTCTGTGACTTTAAAATCACCATTACCATACAATATATGGTTTGGTTCCACTGTAGTATTTGTAACAACAGTTGAGTAGAATGTAGATGTACCTGTTTCAGGGTAGCAATGTAGCGTGTGATGTATTCAACAGTGACAGGATCCTCCACGGTTAACCTGTGGCTCTGACACTCAACCCGTGCTCTGTTTATCACAATGCGAGCGTCCGCCGTTAGTCCTGAAAGGTCAGTAACAAAGTATTAAGTACATTAGTACACACCACAAGGACAACATATATGTTTTCTTTTTAAGTAAAAATGGCTGTTAATACCTGCAAATGCCATGCAGACATGCTCGTCCAGGGCGCATATTTTGCGGACAGTTCTCTCCTCCTGCAGCTTTGCTACGGATTTTTTCTCTACTCCGAGGACAACAATGTCTTTGCCCCTGATTCCCACCTGTTCAAAAAAAAAAACACACACATTACAGCGCAGAAGAGTGCTTCTCTCAACTTCATTATTGATAGCTTGGACGGTGTTGACATTCATTTAAAACCACCCCCCAATTATCATAGTTATACGTGATAATTCTTCACGCAATGTGCCAATCAGAAGCCAACTTATCTAAACTGTAGTCTAAAAATATTGGGCTCTCGCACGAAGTTGGTGGAAACTAAAAGCTGTGGGAGAATGACACAGCGAGTAGATGCTAGTTAAAGCCATTTTGCAAATAAACTAGAGCAATTTAAAGCTAAACACGCATCGATATGGCCATATCAACAGTACGTGTTGTACTAACATGTTCGCAGTATGAGCTAATATAAACTGTTAGCGTCATAACAAGTGAAGCAAGTGAATGCTAGCTACAAGCTAACTAGCTAAGCTTTGCTGTAGCCTTCAGTTTCAATTTGAGAACTCACAGCAGTGGAGCCTTTCTTCACAGCTTCTTGTGCGTACTCCACTTGGAAGAGATGGCCATCCGGGGAGAAGACGGTGATAGCTCTATCATACCTGGCGGCCATTACGTCGCAACACACGTACAATGACAAGAAAAGCGGACACTTTAGCGAAATGATTCAGCTAGTTTTGCCACTCTAATCGAACGATGCCGCTTGTGGAGGACAGCGCATGCGAATGAACTTTGAACCCGGATCTTGTTAACGGCATATTTTCTCAACTAGTTGTTTTATCACTGTAATAACGCAATTTTGCCGGCATTTACTAAATAATATATTATATTATATTTTCACATAAAATTATTATTTAGTAAATGAATACATATATATTTGTTTGGAAAAGTGAGCGATGACTTGACTGAAATGTAGACAATTAAACTAAACCAACAATTGATAAATACGTGTATAATATTTTGTATTTACTTAATATTTCCCCAGAAAAAAATTAATACCAAAGTAATACCATTTATTCAGCAGTCCATTTCCGTTGCCCTTCGGACCGTTTCATTCATACACTATAGGGGAAACGCAAACGTTTTTGTGCAGTCATATTAGTGATGCGAAAAAAATAAGATTTGTGTGTTAAGTTTTGTGATTCACACAGGACTATTGTAAATACTATTCATCATAATGTATGCATTATGAAGAACTTATTTGACAAAATGTTTTCCGTAATACACCCCCCACCCCAAACCGGACGGCTCCATTACAGCATTGCATGCTATTCTGAACTATTAACATTGGAGTTGTACTGATTTGCAAAGTGTGCCTGCGACTTGTAGTGTTTTATGAGCTTGTTGGTTTGATTAACATTTAGATATTACTATGTCGGTGGCGTTTGCACCACACAGACAGCGTGGAAAGGGCGACATAACCCCCGCTGGAATACAGAAGGTAATTCATCCTGAGCGCGTCGCAGAATGGAGGCTGTGCTATTATATGCTAGTCGCTAGTGCTAACCAATGTGCAGCATCCACAAGTAGAAGTGTCTATGGATTGGGAACAATGACGCGCGGTGAATATGAACGTTTCCGCGGACAGGCTATGAATTTGTGCAACGTTTATTGGGATTTATGAACCGAGCTTCCGCTTGTGTTTTGTTAGCTTGCTTTGGCAAGCTAGCAAGATACTTCTTTTGTTAGCCGCAAACGCACACATCACATTTACTAAACGCAACCCTACAATCCTCCTCTCCCTCAAATCAGTTTAGTCACTCATCTGTATTTTACAAATATAATAATTATGATCTCTTATATTTGTGCAGCTACTTGATGAGAATAATCATCTTATTCAGAGTATAATGGACTTCCAGAGCAAGGGCAAAACAACAGAGTGTTCTCAGTAAGTCCTCCATGGTTGTTATTGTCATTTATGATGCCTTCATGGACTTACGATGGCTTTTATTGATAACCCCCCTGCTCCTCCACAGGTATCAACAGATACTGCACAGAAATTTAGTGTACCTGGCCACGATAGCAGACTCTAATCAAAACATGCAGTCTCTCCTCCCAGCTGTAAGTGTGTTTTGATTTTATTTATCTAGTTTGTTGCATGGGCACAGTGGACTAGTGATTAGCACATCTGCATGACAGTCAGGGAAGTTGGGTTACAATGTTCGTTGGACCATCTCTATGTGAAGTTGGCATGAGCTCTCTGTACTTGTGTGGGTTTTCTCTTGGTTACTTCCCACATCCCCAAAAATATGCATATTAGGTAGTAGGAGACTTCAAGGGGCTATCCCAACAGAAACGTTTATAGGTTGAAACTGCAAAGAATATTATTGTTTCAGTGCATCCACATGGAAATAGATGACGTTACTGGCCCAACGCCACGCTGTCACCGTCACATGACCAGAAGTGAGCTTTAGCGACAATCCAACATAATATCCGAATACAGGGCTGTCATCAAACATCTTACTCACGATTTGATACAATTGAATCCATGAGATGAGATTGAAACATTAATTTTAAGAAAAGTACCATTTAATATTGATTGAAGTTTTTTATTTAACCAAATCAAAAAACAATGGAAGTGCATTTTGAAATATTTATGGTCCCACAAATTGACGCTCAAAGATATTATTGTCAAAGTTTTTTAAGACCAAATAAACTACTGTTATAATATACTGTACAATAATATCATGTAGTGGGAATATATAATAATTTAAGGTGATATATAAGATATAATAACAATAAATAAATACATACAAAAATACAAATATAAATACAGCTCACTAGTTTTCTCTTGTTTACTTGTCTATTTATATCAGGGCTGCCCAGCTCTCCTCTCCAAAAAAGCAGCAACTTATAATAAAATTGAACATACTTACACTTAAAGACATTTTTTTGTGTTTTTATTAGTTTTTAGCATCAACATTTTAGTTTTGTCTATTTGCAATATGCTCTATTTTTCCACTTTTGCTGTGTTTTTGTTCATTTCTTCAATGAATGCCATTACACAGAAGTCCCCTGTACTACACTTTGGACACCCATGCCTGTTTAGGCAACCTATGTTGGTCAAGGACCGGGTTGCAGTATGGAGTTGTTTTTTTGTTGTTGTATTTTTTGTCAGCATTCAGTTGTGCGTTGTACAGCGTTACGGGGGGGGGGGGGTAACTCCCATGCACAAGCTCGGCGATTCTTCGATTCTTTGTTAATGGCTTGTATTTAGTTACCAAATAAATGCATGATGCAAAAAACACTTAATTGCGCACCCTTATTATGTTGGTGGATTTGACAAATTTTAAGTAAAATTGATCAAATGAAGAATTACCACAACTTCTGCTTAGAGATCAAGCAACTAGCAAGCATCTGTTTAACGCCGATGTACAAAACTGCCACATGTAATTTGTTGATGTTGTGAACACCGATTTAGGTTGGAATGCAAGGTGTGCCCCAAGCACTGCCACTTCCAAGTTATTATATTATCATTCATAGTAGCGTTGCCATCGTTTAGTGTGATTGGCTTCAAGCTGCCCAGTTCTCACGATACAGCTTTTCTCCAAATGATAAAGCCTGTCACATTTTAATCTTCTGAGAGATTGTGTGACAAACAAATAAATATTTTGATTGAATATTTCTACTGACATGACTCACCCCAGTCATCCTTCTCGTGATATTTTGTTGTCTTATACTAAATAATGACTCGCAGAACTAATTCCACTTCATGTTAGTCTAGATGAGTCTTGGGAAGCGGAAAACGACTGACTTATGCTCATTTCTTCCTCTATGGTTTGGTGTGTCACATGGTTCAGTCTGTGTGTGTATTACATCGTTTTCACTCAGTGATTTGTTCTTGTCTGGATGGAACTATTTACCAATCCAACACAGTGTGGACGTGCATTTTTTTTTTTCTACCTGCCAAAAAAAAATCTCAGCAACGTTCCTGTGTGGGCAGGCCATAAATAGTCCATAGATTTTGAGTGTGAATGTGCTTGTCAGTATGTCCACTGGGTGTACTGGGTGTACCATCCCTCTCACCCAAAGTCAGCTGGAATTGGCTCCAGCTCACCCACTACACTAATGAGGACAGGCAGTATAGAAAATGGATGATATAGTATATGTGGCTTTCTGTCTGTTGTGCATCTGCAGCCACCCACCCAAAACATGCCCATGGGACCCGGTGGGATGAACCAAACTGGGCCCCCTACTCAACCCAGTCATGGTCACAGCATGCCCTCCGATGGTATGGTCAGCTGCGGCCCCCCGGCCCCGCACATGCAGAACCAGATGAATGGACAGATGCCAGGTATGCGGCTCTCTCTCATTTTCCTCCTATTTTTTCCCCTTCATCGGCCCCTCGCACTTGGGTTGCCTAGCAACATCACAGACCTGCAAGGAAGGTCGTACTGCTAAAAGATGATGCCTCCCTTTTGTCTTGGGCCGCCACACTTTTATTTTTCCTGTAATCGACTATTGGGTGGACATTTGACCAAATTTTCTCACAAAAAATTTCTCACAAAATTAGATGTTTTTGGTCTTTATTATGTTAGGGACATGATTACAGAAAAAAGAAGACATATCCTCCCAAACATTGTTTTGAAGGTAAAGACTGCTTTAATCACAGATATTAATGGTTGGATTTATATAGTGCTTTTATATATAGCACTAAAGCTGTTTTCATGGTGAAGACGTTGTATCATTTGTATCCATTTCCAGCTACCGCATTCATTTACATTTATACGCCAGTGTGGGCCACACTGGAGGCAAGGTGGTTGTTTTGCCCAAGGACACAATAGCAGTGACTGGAATGGTTCAAGATGGTTTTGAACAGCCAGCCCTTCAGTTTTTGCATGACCTGCTATTTATCTATCTTTGTTTGTTTGTGTTCAAACTAACTTAAAGTTCTTAATGGATTTGGATACATTTTCTGGAATTGTCGGAAATGGGATATGGAAGAACGGATTAAATTTTGGCGGTGATCTGGATCACCGTCTGGATCCAACAACATTGTGAGATTGGATGTTTGGCATTTGTGCTGTAACTCCACAGAAAATGATCAGAGCACTTGAGAAAAAAACGGGACAAGTTTCCAACAGGTTCTACAATATTTCAAAGAAACATAGGGTTATTATTTTGCTGTGAATCACAATATAAGGGGAACTATGGCGCAAAGGTCTGGGCTCTCTTAGTGCTTTTCTCCGTAAGATTTGTCACGTCAAAACACTTAAATGTTCGGATTGGTCTGCACCCTTAAAGTAAAACTTTTAAATAAAGGTTTGAAAACATGAAACATTGTCACACATTAATTATGAGACAAACCAAAAAGCTCAGTTTTACGTTGTTCGATTTTTAACATATAGTACTTGTTGGAGGACAGTCAGCAAATATGTGTAAATATTGTATAATGTTTATTCTGCTGCCTAACTTTACTTTTATGGAAAGCAATACTTAACTTGTATGAAATATTGATGTTTCATAAATAAACTTTGTTGTCGTCATTTCTCTTCCAGGCCCTAATCACATGCCCATGCAAGGTCCCGGTCCAGGCCCCAACCAGCCCCCAAACATGCCCAGTGGCTCTATGAACATGCCTCCAAGCAGCCATGGCTCGATGGGCGGTTACAACCATGCCGTCCCTTCATCCCAGGGCATGCCAGCGCAGAGCCAAATGAACATGACACAGGGCCAGCCCATGGGAAACTATGGGCCTAGGCCCAACATGAACATGCAGCCAAATCAAGGTAAGTGCTTTTATATGTACTCTCCTGATGTGGTCTTCAGTGTCCTGAAGGTTTTTGTCTATTTTTGATTTCCGGGCGCTTCAGGCCCCATGATGCACCAGCAACCTCCCTCCCAGCAGTACAACATGCCTCCAGGCAGTGGTGGCCAGCATTACCAAGGGCAGCAGAACCCGATGGGCATGATGGGCCAGGTCAACCAGGGCAATCATGTCATGGGTCAGAGGCCGATGCCTCCATACAGACCACCTCAGCAAGGTATCCCTACTCTTTTGTGTGTGACTTTGCCAAGTGTGCAAGTTGTGACTGTTCCTTCTCCCTCCCCTAACCCACTCTTCCTGCTCTTCTTACTCTTGTTTTTCCCTCCATCTCCACACGAGGTGCTCACCAACATCGCGGTGACATAGGATGCAATAAATTACTAAAGAATAGTGTATAATCCAAATCCCACCTCTTATTCTTACACATTCCATCCAACAACACCTTGAATCTACTTGTGTGTATGTTGTGTATGTAGGACCCCCACAGCAGTACCCAGGGCAGGAAGACTACTATGGGGACCAGTACAGTCACGCCGGACAGGGAGCCTCAGAAGGTAGGAGATCAACCCAGGGTTTGTGTCAACACACAATGACACAAAGAGACTGTGTGATAACTCCCCCACCACACAAACTTTAGTTTCTTCATTATTTTATGGGTATACCTTTCATGGTAATTCCTCAAATATCTGATGGCTCAATCAGATATTAATAAAGGTTTTCCACTATTCTTGCTTGTGCAAGCGTAGCATAACAGCTGTCACATAGTTATAGACTCAACCTATTTACTTTCTTTATTAAATGAATATTTGCTTTGTTTCCCTTCTCTGCTAACAGCACTCTTTTTCTATGACTTTTTATATATTAGGAATTTCTCCCAGGAAAAGTACAGAAACATTTTTCATATTAACATGAATTTTGTATCCATATAATAAGGATAATTACTTTAATTATAGACACAGAGCTTTTCTGAATGTTTTACGCTACTACCATTTATTTCATTTAATCTGTGTAACAATACAATCATTGCTCACATTATGTAATGTTGGTACTTTGAAGGTAACGCCCAATACGGTCAACAGCAAGAGGCCTATCAGCAGGCACCCCCCCAGCAACAGGGCTACCCTCCTCAACAGCAGTACCCAGGTCAGCAGGGCTACCCACCACAGCAGCAGGGCTATGGTGAGTTAGCAGCTTTGTGCAATAACTGTAATCATAGTCTGAGCTTTTATTCACTTTGACTGCAAAAAGGACTGGGTGTTGATTTGATAATTGGAGAGAAGTTGTTTTCTCAAATTACATGTACACATTTTTAATAATGATTTGGAGTGCATGAGAAAGTGAAGGGGAAAACATAGCTCTCCATGACCACATGGTCATTTATGAACAAGTATATTGCACAACACAGCTAGACCCAATGTGTATTAGTGTTACAATTAGTAGAAAACTGCTCATCCAGCGTTAATATCACTGAGGAGTTCATTGTAAACAATAGTATGTCAAGTATAACACCCATGAATTTCACACAAACAGCTAAGGAACGCAACCAACATTTTTAAGTACAGGCAGAGGTAGATGAAACTATAGGATTATAGAGATGAACACATGATTGCGGTTGGTCATCGTTTGAATTTTAGCGGTTCCGGCTCTGGCCCTTTTATTTACACCAAACTTACGTCAGCCAGCATCCTGAAACCCTCAGTTAAATTGGCATGAGACAGACTTCCCTGATTCTGACTATATAGAGGACGTCTGATGTAGTGCATCAACGATTGTTATTTGTACACCATGCATGTGTGAATATTAATCATGTTTACTGTGCGCCCTCCTTCTTTTGCATTATATCATTGTGTTACAAATGTTGCACCTGAGTCTTTTTTTAAGAACCTAAGCCAAACTTTTGAGGCTATTTTTCATTGGTGCTTTATGGCTTCTTCTTCATTGTTCCCGGCTATCTCTTTCAGTCAGTGAAGTGGGCATCAAAACGAGGAATCGAACATTCAGCAATCCCAAGATATTAAATTGTTAGTCTTGGTTCCCGTCGATCCTCGAGACTAAATGCCCAAAATTACTCAAGACACGTCAATGGTACTGCTATTTTGTGGAGTTAATTTTTAAAAATGCATCAGGAGGTTGCATACAGCCGTAGCAGGTAATGACAATGGTTTTTGACATTACTGTAATTTTTGTTTACACCCCAACAGTTATTTGTTTTTGTGAACTGCACAGCTGACAGCTATCTAAAACTAGGCCTTAATTAGAAAATTTACGGTAAAGGTTTTTTTAACATTTATGTACATCACGCAATGCCAGTCACTCTTGGGTTCAGCAAAAAGGTAATATCAAGAAAAGTTTGGAAGATCAACTTACAAATTTTGCCTCACTTTTAATGAGGTGTAATTAGAATTTAAAAAGGAGCAAGAGAGGTTGTTTTTTGTCTAACAAGTCTTTCTCACCCTCATCCCATTTTCCTCTGGAACTTTCCATCCTTCAACCTGAGTCTGGGCCAAAGCTCATGTTAGTAATGAGCTTGCAGCAAGACATTACACACAGACACACACGCACACACACCTCAGGCTCCTCTCTTGCAAGCCCCCACAAGGTTATGCTCAACAGCATAAGGCATTATGAGCGGCTAATGATCCTGCGTGGGCCTTATTTGACTTGAGCCCTAGTAAGGCTTTGCTCAGTCCCACACAGCTTGGATAGTAGCTGAAAGTATACTCTTCGAGGGTTGATAAGTTATTTATTTTCTCTCTCTGGCACCCTCCTTTTTTATGTAGCCAGCTTCTTAAATGAAGATCAAGACGAACTCCTTGATGTATCCCTCCATAAACTGTGTGGCTCTAACCTGATTCACTCATAGCCTAAACAAATGAGTCAGATGTATGGCATCTATCGTGCTTAGGTTGTCATCCATTAACTTTTCTTGGTAGGCAATTATTTGCTGTGAAAGATTCCCAAGATTTTGACAAACTTTGCTCACTAACGTCCCAAATATTTTGTTACCAAACTAAAACTTCAAGATGAAGCCAAGTAAGTTATGAAATGTCCTTAAATGACCTCCAATTAAACACAGCACCTCAAATAAACAGCCTTTTGACACCTCCTTTTTGTTGGAAAAACAGGTACTAACTGTAATTCAAGTACCGGTACTGTATTTTTTGGACTGCAAATTGCTCCGGAGACAATGGCCGCGCAAAAATACTTACGGTATGACTAATCACTTGACATGGTTATAGATCTGTTTGTGGTGTGATTAAGAATGACTTTTTAAATTTTTTTTTTTAACAAAGTCTCTTCTGCTGTAGACACGGAGCCGAATATCCAGCACCCACTGTGAACCTTAATTCTCCACGGTATCGCAGACATGTCTGCACAGTGGTGTTGCGTTTTCTTTTTTTATCCATCTCCAAAGTGGCTCAAATCAAGTCTGCAGTGTAACCTGTTGTGCAAATTGTGTTTGTTTTTATGTAAAAAAAAAAAAAAAAATGTAAAAAATAAAAGACTAAACGAACTAGTCAAATTTAGCAGTTTGGGAGGCAATTTTAAAAATCTTTTTTTATACATTTAAGAACTACCAGATGTGCAGTTAAAACAACTGGTTTGTATTGTTTCTCTGGTATTGTTCAGTCTTTTGGTGTATGCTTTGTTATTTAAAAAAAAAAAAGAAGCCACACATGTCTACATCATAAAAAACATATAATGGCACGCACAAGTCTGTGAGGACTAGGCAGCTTTTTGACAGGAACCTGTCAGGAGCTATGAGAAAATTCATGACGAGCTTTTCAACCCATTGAAAGTCGCTGGAGGCCATTACTCAATATAACAGTCTGACTCACTGTGTCATCTTACAAAGAATGCTAAAATAATCAACAACACACCAACAACATAACACTCAAAATGTAGCTTATACCAATGTGAGTTTAAATAAAACAACTATTTTAACGTGTTTCCATAATGCATTGCGTCTCAGCAATGCATTTAATTGGAGGACAAGCGGCATAGAAAATTGATTGATGGATGACTGTGCTGGAATGCTGCTTCTGTCTACCAGAGGGGGCCCGAGGAGCCCAGCATTACAGCGCACCAGCAGGGATCGACTGAGTAATGACCTCTAATTTCCAACAAGCTCGTCATGAGTTCACTGATAGCTAGTGATTGGCGCCTACCAAAGAGAGAGCTACCACTTCGTCACTGACTTGTGAGTGGCACAGTATTTAAACAATTAGTGGTAGTTCTGAAAGGACATGTACCAAGATCAGAACATAGCCATAAATTAGCCACACTGCTGTATAAGCCACAGGGTTCAAAGTTTAAGAAAAAAAAAGTAGCATCTTATGCACCGGAAATTACAGTATCTTTTTATATTAAAGTGTTCCTGATTCTAAGCCACAGGAAAAATCAAACTATGAAAAAGAAGTGTGGCTTATAGTTGGGAAAATATGGTATAAGGTCCATTCCCTGAATAAACACTGCACTAAATAGTCCTCGGCCACTATACACACTAAATAATTTAACAGAGACCTAAATTTTTGTGATAGGTCCTTCGCAGAATGCTCCAGGACAGTACCCAAACTACCCTCAGGGGCAGGGCCAGCAGTACGGTGGCTATCGCCCCCCTCAGCCAGGACCCCCACAGGGCCAGCAGCAACGCCCTTATGGCTATGACCAGGTGAGTATGGACCCAGCATTGAGCCGCTAGAGAAAGACGTACATATACATTGACCATAGTTTGGATTTGTAGCAGTGATTTTGTATGTTGTGCATGCTATCATCGTATTTGGGCTTGAGTTGTTTCCCCTAAAACATTGCCATTTCATGTTTAATCTTGATTGTTTATCCTGACTAATGTGGAATGCTCCTCCCTCCCTTCAGGGAAATATTAAGGGCTTTTAAAGACAGATTCTTCTTTAGATTTGCTGCTGTGGTTGTTTTTGAAGGAAGCTATTTTCTTTTTGCCCTGTAATATCCTGTGGTCTCCTGCTTGGGGACCAGAGCTACACTTTGATATCTTTATTATCTTTGAATATTCAGGGGCACATGAGGAAATAAAGGCCCGGGGATTTGAACCCCCTGACTAGCTCTATAAGAAGCAAAGGTAAATGGTTGCTGTGAAGACCTCAACGTCCGATCTTAGATGCTTGAGCACCTAGACTTTTAATTTGCATTCATGTTTCCTCTGTATCTTTTTCTTTCCTTCATCTTCTAACCTTCTTTGTTTTGTAATGTTAGCACTGTTTTTAACATTTGTTGGTCATCAGGGGTCGAATTTGTTATCAAATGAGGTTTAGAAACACAGCATGCTTAGTTAGATAAAAAGCATAAAACATACGCATTCTACTGTATTTACGTGTTGACACTTTTTAACCCATAAAATGGGTCATACATTGATTTTGCCATACAAATAAACACACTTCGACCCCTGTTTAGAAATACTAGCGTCCTTGCCCTGAGTATCTCATTTAAAGTAGCATCTTGTAGTCAACAATGAGTCATGCAGAAAACCTCCAGTAGTGTTAGTGCTCGCCACTTATGAGGATCTGCTGCCATCTGCTGGTCGATACAAGTGAACTCAGCCATTCGTTAGGGTTTGCTTTATGATTGTAGTAGCTACATCTGTTTTATTGTTAATAGCTGACTTGTATTTGTTGTCTGTTATCTGTCAAGTAACATGAGTCCTGTCACCCTCCCTCACAGGGCCAGTATGGAAATTACCAGCAATGAGAAACAGTCATCTCTTGAATGAGAGTCACAGCAGCACAAAATACAAAACCCATTCTCCTCTGTCGATCCTTTGGGCTCTAACACTTAAGCATTTCTACTGACTCAAAACATGACAATGTATGACCCCCACTTCTGGTCCAGTATGTCTCAAAGCGGCAGTGCCTTAAAAGATGGAGCTGCCTTATCCTCAAATAGCATTGCATTGCCTGAACAAACTAAATTTAGGATCTTCTGGAGATGATTCATGTGGTTCAACTGTGGTGTATTGTTTCTCTGCGCGTCAGCTTCTTGTTAGGAAGCAATAATGCCAGCAGTAGAGAAACATGCATGTGTAGGGACGGGGTGGGCGCATAGTTTAAAGATAAGACGGCAAGTCAACAACTTCCTGCTAGTTTCATGGTACACACGTATTGATGTAGGAGATGCTGTAAAAATATATTTGACTCTTTTTAGGGCAACATGACTTTGTATCAGGCAGCGGAGGCTAGTACTAGGTTGTGTCTGTGTCAATGATGTTTATTTTTTTGTGATGAACTGAAGGATGCAAATAAGTGACAAACAAAATTACAATAAGCAAACCTGCATCTACAACACGTTTCTTTTTATATGTTACCAAAACAATTTATTCTGTATCAATGTGCCAAGTTAAGGAACAAAACAATGTTCAAACATCAACACTATTTGCTCAGATGACCTCCTGGAGACAAATGTGGCCAAAGCTTACACCTTATGTAGCAGCACCGTAACAACTGAAAGTGGCTCAATTGTGTACAAGGGTCTTAGGACCACACTGGCAAAAATAGTTACATTACAAGGAAAAGTCCGAAACAAAGAAATGGTCTTAGTCATGAGACAAATGTTATGTTGGGAGAATAAAGCCAGAATGTTGTGAGGGGGAAAAGGGGTCATTGATAGAAGAATTGTATTTTGAGAAACTGGTAATGTCATGGCAGAAAAAAGTTATACCGTAAATTCCGGACCACTGAGAGCACCTGAATATATGCCCACCAAATTAAAACAAAACAAAAAAAAAAACAAACAATTGTAGACATGGGCCACACTTGTCAAAAGCCGCACATTGTAACACGGGCTATTTACACTGAAAGCAGTGCCAGCATCACTCGTTGGTTCCAATGAATAAAATGTGAGATGCTATTTTTTGTAGTACAACAGCTGCCATGGTCCAAACAGATGTAGCAATCCTATACTTGATCAAACTTACTAAGATTTGTCAGATCAAAACACGATTGTCAAAAAGACTTCAAAACTTCATGTTAGCGTCCACCTCAGCAGTCCAGTTTACTACTTCCTGAATCTCCACTCTGAGCAACATGGGAACTGTAGTTATTTTAGCCTTCCATTTGCTGCATTATTGTTTGAAGCCACAGGGTTCAAAGCATGTGATAAAGTAGCATCTTGTAGTATGGAATTTATGGTAATGTTATAAGAATAACTTTTTTAACAAGTGAATGTCAAGTTTCCAAACTTCATGTTTGTAAGTTAAAATACATATATATATATACATACATATGTTGCACTTTATCTAAAAAAATGCAACTTTTTTTGGTCGTCTTTCCTCAAACAATCTTCTTGAAAATATTATAAGATTACAGCTTTTGTTAAGTAAAATTTGAATTTTTCTCAAGATTACAACTTTTTTTAAATCAAAGATTAATACTTTTTTCGGGTAAATTTGTGGCTTTTTAGAAAACATTAAATGTAAGATTTTGATTTCTTTTTCAATTTAGAACATTTGTCTTAAGATTGTTACTCTCAATAAACTAAATTTATTTTTGATTTTGAGGTCATTCCAGATTTCAACTTTATTGTCGTAGGTGTCAGATGACAAGACCCTCAAAGGTTCTAATCTTTACACATGTACTTTTTATGCTTTTAATAGTGGTTAGAATGTTAGAAGATTGAGAGTTGGAATCTCTGTTTTGTGTGGAGTTTGCCTGTTCTCTGAATACTCCCGCTTCCTCCCACTACTAAAAAAATCAATGCCTGTTAGCTTAATTGGGGACGAAATTATCCATAGATGTGAATGTGAATGGTTGTCCTTATGTGTCCACTGATTGGCTGGCAACCGGTGTCGCGAGAGGCGATGTCTGACCCAAGGTCAGCACGTATAGGCTCTAGCTCACCAATTGAGGACAATTGTTGAGGAATATTGTTTTTAACTATATTTGCCCAAATGTGCATTTGTTATAGCATTTTGCAACTACATTCCTGTAGAATAAATAACTCATGTTACTTCTTTTTGTACAATTATATTACCACTAAGCTTGTAAAAAAACAATACTAATTGGATAAAGTTTTCTGTAATATTCTTAAATTCTTAATTCTCCTAAATTTAGTTTTTTTTCCCTTGAATATTTTGACGTAATTGTGAAATTAGGGAACTTTTGTGTATATTATTATTACTTTATTCTAGTGAAGTTTGTAATAATACTATTTATAGGTTTCTTGTCATTTGAGACTTTTTTTCCTTGCAAAATGACCACTTTGTTCACGCCATAGTTTGATTTTATTTTCCTTGCATACTTTTTTCAGTGTGGTCCTAATACATCTTTGTCATTATCCCTCCTGGCCACAAATGGAACTTCAAAACATCATGTCTGACAATGACAAAGTTGCATTTTTAACGCTGGAGCCCTTTCCACCACTGGAGCAAATAAAGGTGTCATCTTTTTAAGTGGTGTCGTATGTGAATAATAAATGCTGTCACATATGTAAGATAAAATGTGAAACAATTAATGGAGTCATTTGACATATTTAGACCTGGTTGTGCAGTTTTCTATCACTGACTTGTTTTTGTTTTGTGGTGCGTTCTTTATTGCTCCCACTTCCCAGTATGTACAGCAGCAGGAGGAACAGGAACAGTCCTCTTATTGTTTATATAACTGTTTTTAATATTTGTTTGCATTCCCATTCACATTTGTGTCATGGTAATGTTCAACTGTACATTCTGCTAATAAATTGCAAGAATCTTTAATATAATTCTGGCCTCTCATTACTAGAGTTTGACCTTTCTTTGCTGAGTTTTCTGGCCCGAATCATTTCTCTTGTCCAAACAAGATGTGCGCTGTAGGTGCTGTCACGCTTTTGACAGTTTGATCTAATTGTTTGGTCTCTATCTCCTCGCTGATCGTCTTCTTCCAACTGCTAATGGTCCGGCCCCGCCCGGCTGCATGTCTGCCGTGTCCAGATGCATTCTGAGAGCTCCAGAGCGCATTTACACCCAAAATTACCCTCCTGCTTCCTCCAGAGAGAGAGAGGGACTACCTGTCACACTGGGGGGGAGCATTACAGATGGTAGGCCAGATGTGGGGCCACAGTCTTTCAGAGAGGACTTTTTTCAGAGAGGGGGGGGGTGTATAATAGTTTGATGTTTCCTACTCAGGTTTAGTGGCACCTCCCATTCACCCCCAATA
The DNA here is from genome assembly GCA_024372805.1 of Oostethus manadensis. Taxonomy (NCBI): domain Eukaryota; kingdom Metazoa; phylum Chordata; class Actinopteri; order Syngnathiformes; family Syngnathidae; genus Oostethus; species Oostethus manadensis. Next base: position 618,513 of record QODF01000215.1, on the reverse strand, counting down.
CCGTCCTGCTGCTCCACAGCTGGCTGCTCCACCCCTCCCAGCTGCCACCGGTGCTCCCCCCAGCCTCGTGGCTTGGCAGAGCTGCTGTGGTTATGATGGTGTGTGGTGGTGGGTTCCCCAAAGCACCAACCCCCCAAAGCACCAGCTTAGCCTGGCAGCTGCTGCCCTCAACGGTGCCCTCACAGACGGCGCTGGGGTCGGACAAAGTCAACCCTCCCGCGACTGGCTGGGGCCTTATGGGGGAGGATGAGGAGGTGCTAGGTGGGCTCTTTGCAGCCAGTGCAACCCCTAAATGACATACATCCATTTCATTAGATACACAAACACTGGCTATAAACTATAGATAAACACAGCCGCCGGAAGTTTTTGCGAAGAAACATGATTCAAAAAGCTTACTGGCAAGGTTTAAAAAGTGTGAGTTTTCCTGAGAGCCAACAGAAGATTGAAGGAAAGGCGCAGCACTGTGGGGAAAAAAACTTTTTCCCAAACTTCATATCTATCATATACATATGATATATATGTATCATATGTATATGATAGATATGAAGATATGAAAATATCTATTGAGTATGTCAACCGCTGAAGCATATTTTCCAATATGTACAATACCAAACAACATACTGCATCTCATTTTTTTCATCAAGGAGTAGAACTTATTCGGACCTCAACACGTCAGCAGTAGTACAATTCCAACATTGCATATGTATCCCCATTCAAACACGTCTCTCGACACTTCCTCGTTGTCACTGGATGACTGGGAGATGCATTCAGGGACACTCCGAACATCACAGCGAGGTCTTTATTGTGCATTATGTTGGTCTAAAACACTGAAAGATGGTGAGCTCTAATTTCGTGGGTTGCGCAAGATGCGCAGTGGTAATTTCCTCCGGCGCAACACAGTGCGCAGCCGATTTAGTAATTTGGAAGACCGAGGCGCGCCGCGATGGGCGTGGCGGCGCAGCAGGGGGAGGTGCCGAGTGATTCAGTGACGTGCGGTCAGGGTCGGCAAGTGAGAATCTCATCACTGCCCTCGAAAACAAACTTATGATACATTAAATTGTTCCATTTTAGTTCAGTGGTTCGTTGATTTTCTTTTTCAATTCAATCAGTAAATGATTTTCAATGATTTCATCAGTAAAATAGCTGAATTTTCATAATTCCTGTTCAAATGCACAGGAAGCACAGCTACGAGTCTTGTTCGCGCTTGATGCATCAAGCGACCACGCCCACATCCATTCAGGCAGGCTGTGATTGGTCCGTGGCTTCACACAAGAGACACTGGTGTTTGCATCGCCACTAATATACGTTTTATCACACATGTACTGCACTTACTGACGTTTAACATCCACCCACCCATTTTCTATGCCACTTATCCTCATTAGGGTCACGGGTATGCTGGAAACTGTCTAATAATATTTCATGAAAGTGCCCAACATTGAGTCTTTCTTATTGACTAGAAAAAACATTAAATGTGCACAGTGGGGTCTGGTATGTACCGTGCTGCACCAGCATGTGGCAGTGTTGAGGTGAGCGTCATGAAGCCCCAGACGTCACGTGCCAGCAGGATAGCAGTAATGCGTAGAAGCAGCCACTCATTAAAAAAAAAAATCAGCATGTAACATTAGCTTTTTTCCGCCGCGGAAAAGTACTCTAACAGAACTAACCTCCATAGTATTTCCATTTTATTCCCAACAAAATGGAGGATTACACCTAAAAATGAAAGGACAGGCACATGGACTTCAAGTAAAGGTAAGACCAAATCCAATTTATTTCAAATAAAAAAAGAGAAAGATAGAGATCAGTGAAAAAATATGAATTTGACTTTATCCATCCATCCATTTTCTTCCGCTTATCCGAGGTCGGGTGGCTGGGGCAGCAACCTAAGCAGGGAAGCCCAGAGGTCCCTCTCCCCGTCCACTTCGTCCAGCTCTTCCCAGCAGATGCCGAGGCATTCCCAGGCCAGCTGAGAGACATAGTCTCTCCAACGTGTCCTGGGTCTTCCCTGAGGCCTCCTACCGGTTGGACGTGCACTGAACACCTACCCAGGAAGGCGTTCGGGAGGCATCCTAACCAGATGCCCGAGCCATCTCATCTGACTCCTCTCAATGCGGAGGAGCAGCGGTTCTACTCCGAGTCTCTCCCGGATGACAGTGCTTCTCACCCTATCTCTAAGGGAGAGCCCAGCCACCCTGCGGAGAAAACTCATTTCGGCCGCTTGTACCCGCAATCTTGTCCTTTCGGTCACTACCCAAAGCTCACGACCATAGGTGAGGGTAGGAACGTAGATCGACTGGTAAATCGAGAGCTTTGCCTTTTGGCTCAGCTCTCTTTTCCCCACGACAGACCAGTGCAGAGTCCGCATCACTGCAGACGCCGCACCAATCCGCCTGTCCATCTCGCGTTCCATCTTTCCATCACTCGCGAACAAGAACCCGAGGTACCTAAACTCCTCCACTTGAGGCAGGACCTCATCCTCGACCCCGAGATGGCACTCCACCCTTTCCCGAGCGAGAACCATGGACTCGGACTTGTAGGTGCTGATTCTCATTCTAGCCGCTTCACACTCAGCTGCGTACCGATCCAGTGAGAGTTGAGGGTTACTGCTCGATGAGGCCAACAGGACCACATCATCTGCAAAAAGCAGAGATCGAATCCTGCGGCCACCAAACTGGAACCCCTCAGCGCCCTGGCTGCGGCTAGAAATTCTGTCCATGGAAGTAGTGAACAGAATCGGTGACAAAGGACAGCCCTGGCGGAGTCCAACCCTCACTGGAAACGGGTCCGACTTATTGCCGGCAATGCGAACCAAACTCTGACACCGGTTATACAGGGAACGAACCGCCTGGATTAGGTGGTCTGATACCCCATACTCCCGGAGCACTCCCCACAGTATTCCCCGAGAAACACGGTCGAATGCCTTCTCCAAGTCCACAAAACACATGTAGACTGGATGGGCAAACTCCCATGCACACTCAAGAGTCCCTGCCGTGCCGAGAGTATAGAGTTGGTCCACGGTTCCAAGACCAGGACGAAAACCACACTGCTCTTCCTGAATTCGAGATTCGACTATCCGGCGGATCCTCCTCTCCAGAACCCCTGAATAGACCTTACCAGGAAGGCTGAGGAGTGTGATCCCACGATAGTTCGAACACACCCTCCGGTCCCCCTTCTTGAAAAGCGGGACCACCACCCCGGTCTACCAGTCCAGGGGCATAAACCCTGACGTCCACGCAATGCTGCAGAGTCGTGTCAACCAAGACACGCCCACAGCATCCAGGGCCTTAAGGAACTCCGGGTGGATCTCATCCACCCCCGGGGCCTTGCCACCAAGGAGCTTTTTGACCACCTCGGTGACCTCAGCCCCAGAGATAGGCGAACCCGACTCAGAGTCCCCAGGCACTGCTTCCATGTTGAAAGGCGTGTCAGTGGGATTGAGGAGGTCTTCAAAGTATTCCTTCCACCGGTCCACAACATCTCGAGTCGAGTTCAGCAGCACAACGTCCCCACCATACACGGTGTTGACTGTGCACTGCTTCCCCCGCCGAAGACGGCGGATGGTGGTCCAGAATCTCTTTGAAGCCATCCGGAAGTCATTTTCCATGGCCTCACCGAACTCCTCCCATGTCCGGGTTTTTGCCTCAGCGACCGCCAGAGCTGCAGACCGTTTGGCCTTCCGGTACCTGTCAGCTGCCTTCAGAGTCCCATGGGCCAAGACGGCCTGATATGACTCTTTCTTCAGCTTGACGCCATCCCTCACCACTGTTGTCCACCAACGAGTTCTGGGATTACCGGCACGACAGGCACCGACCACCTTATGGTCACAGCTCTGATCAGCCGCATCAACAATGGAGGCACGAAACATCGCCCACTCGGATTCAATGTCCACTGCCTCCCTCGGAACATGGTCAAAGCTCTCCCGCAGGTGGGAGTTAAAACTCCTTCTGACAGGGGACTCTGCCAGGCGTTCCCAGCAGACCCTCACAATGCGTTTGGGTCTGCCAGGTCTGACCGACATCCTCCCCCACCATCGGAACAAACTCACCACCAGGTAGTGATCAGTTGACAGCTCCGCCCCTCTCCTCACCCGGTGTCCAAAACATGTGGTCGCAAGTCAGACGACACAACCACAAAGTCAATCATCAAACTGCGGCCCAGGGTGTCCTGGTGCCAAGTGCACATGTGGACACCTTTATGCTTGAACATGGTTTTCGTTATAGACAATCTGTGACGAGCACAGAAGTCCAATAACAAGACACCGCTCGGGTTAAGATGAGGGGGGCCGTTCCTCCCAATCACACCTTTCCAAGTCTCACTGTCGCTGCCAACATGAGCGTTGAAGTCACCCAACAAAACAAGGGAATCCCCCGAGGGAGCACTCTCTAGTACTTCCTCTAAGGACTTCAAAAAGGGTGGGTATTCTGAACTGCCGTATGGCGCAATAGCGCAAACAACAGTCAGAACCCGTCCCCCCACCCGAAGGCATAGGGAAACTACCCTCTCATTTACTGGGTTAAACTCCAACGTGCAGGCTTGGAGCCGGGGGGCAACAAGAATTGCCACCCCTCTCGAGAAGACTGGTTCCAGAGCCCTTGCTGTGCGTTGAGGTGAGTCTGACTATATCTAGCCGGAATTTCTCCACCTCACGCACCAGCTCAGGCTCCTTCCCTGCCAGAGAGGTGACATTCCACGTACCGACAACTAGCTTCTGTAGCCGAGAATCGGACCGCCAAGGCCTCTGCCTCCGGCCGCCACCCAGCTCTCTTTGCACCCGACCCCTTTGGCCCCTCCCACGAGTGGTAAGCTCATGGGAGGGGGGACCCACGTTACCTTTTCGGGCTGTGCCCGACCGGACCCCATGGGTGCAGGCCCGGCCACCAGACACTTGCCATCGTGCCCCGCCTCCGGGCCTGGCTTCAGAGGGGGGCCCCGGTGACCCGCGTCCGGGCGAGGGAAAACGAAGTCCAATTGTATCATTCATCATTAGGGTCTTTTGAGCCACTCTTTGTCTGGTCCCTCCCCTAGGACCTGTTTGTCATGGGTGACCCTACCAGGGGCATGACAGCCCCCGACAACTTAGCTCCTAGGATCATTGGGACACGCAAACTCTTCCACCACAATAAGGTGGTGACTCAGGGAGGAATAATTTGACTTTAATTTGAATTTATATTAAATATTTTTTTATTTTTCCTGCTATCAAATTGTTGAACAGCGTGGAATTGATTGAAGTGTCTAAAAGGTTTAAAAACACCTAATTGTTTCAATTAAGATCAAAATTGAACTATAGGCTTATCTTCTATTTTGGGTTTATATTTTTATAATTGACTCCTTTTATAGTCACTGCCTCAGCAATCATGAACCTCCCCGCACGTCACTGGACTGATTCAACCTGGCGTAGTGACAATTTCGTGCCAAAGATGTGCTGAAAGTTCGCCGGTTCCAACCCAGTCTACTCTCGGCGCAAGTCAAATCGCAGCCGGTCTTGTGGTAATTTGGCTGACAGTGCGCACATGTCACCAAAACCCCACAGGCCGGTTTACACAATGTCAGGCACATTTAAATGCATTAAATAATCACAACAACCACTGTTTAAAGTAACTATCTGAATCAGCACATACATTTTTATCTATATTGACTGTCCCGTCTGCCTCTGTCACGGTGTCTCCTTCTAGCCACCAACTCCTCTGTCCCCGAATCGACCACCCTCTGCTCCTCCTCCTCGGTTGCCAGTGGATCTGATATAAATGTGGTTAATTGTAAATAAATGGTTAATCAAACGTATTGGCATCTTTGATTGTGTAACCGAGAATTGCAAAAGTGATCATAATGAATTGGGTAATACATGTTCATCTCACATGCAAACACAAGTGACAAGGGCCAGACCATGAGCTTGGCAACGCGTCTTTTACATACAGTTGCTTCGGATTTCATCCCCATTATGCATAGTTTTTGTTATTTCATATTACATATACATATTATATTACATAGTCATATTACAAATATAGGTTACTAAATAAGAGTGTCTTTGTTAGTGGGGAAAAAATGCTTAAATGCCAGAATAAAAAAAAAAAAGGTTTCAAATACCATGAAAGCAGTGTTTGCAACACACTGTGGTACTATAACCTTGAGAGCATCAGTATTGAACTGGAGAATGTAATTTGTTGCTACCAAAACGGCAAGAAAAAAGGCAATTAGGACCTGAAAATTTTTTTCCCCAGAGATATTGGAGTGTTCTAAAACATTTGAATGGTAGAGTTTTTGCAAATGGTGATTAATCATGATTAATCAATATGAGGGATTAATCTGATTAAAATTTGTAGTCATTTGACAGCTGTAATCATAATATGAACTTCTTTTCTATTTATTTATGTAATGAGTTCATTATTTTTTTTGATTTACTATTATAAGTTGTCCATCGAACCAAAGACAACTGGGATAGGCTCCAGCATACCCACTTGCCTAGTAAGGACAAGCGGCATAGAAAATAGATGTATGGAAGATATCTAGCGATAGTATCTATGCTTTTCACTCCCTATTAGAAACTGGGGACCCTTAAACACAGGACCCTTCTGCAACATGGAGAAGGGTTAAGACTGAATAATACTTCTTCCAACTCCTTTTTGGACAGTTTTCATAATGAAATATGGCAATAATATTTCACGCACAAGTGCAGTTCAACGAGGAGTTTGCATACAGTACTTTGTATGAAAAGACACAACCATTTTTTTTTCACTATGTGAAACCAAAAAAAAGTTTTCACCTGTATTTAACTAAGCAAATAGGTACAAGGTTGCTGCATTTGGTCAGGTCTAGGTTCAGCAACACTATGTGCTCAAAGAATGAGGTCAGCTGACTACCTGAATATACTGAATGAGCAAATTATTCCTTCAATGGATTTTTTCCTCCCTGATTGCACGGACATATTCCAAGACGGCAAAGCCAGGATTCATCGGCCTCAAATCGTCAAATCGTGGTTCAGGGAGCATGAGACTTAATTTTCATACATGAAGTCCAGACCTTAACCCCATTGAGAATATTTGCGATGTGCTGGAGAAGGCTTTGCACAGCGGTCAGACTCTACCATCATCAATGCAAGAAAAATGAATGCAACACTGGATGGAAACAAATCTTGTGACATTGCAGAAGCTTATCGAAACAATGCCACAGCGAATGCGGACTGTAATCAAAGCTTAAGGCGCGGCAACAAAATATTAGAGTGTATGACCTTTTTTTTTGGTGGCGACTTTTTTGGTCCAGGCAGTGTATATATCTCCAACTTACATACACCTCTAGTCAATTCAGCCTCAGAATGGCACTTTCTCATTGTCGCTGCTGCAAGATGCCACTCGCGGTAGCAAATTATAATTTCCCCCTTTCTGACTGGACCTACCACGAATACAAACCCTCATGTCATCATCTGGGCTTCCCCACATTGTTTAAAGGCATAGTCTTCACTTTTGGCTTTAAATAAAGTAATTTAAAATTTTTTAAAATATTTTCTTACATAATTGCAGCATAGGGCCACATGGTGGATAAGTGGGTAGCATGTTGGCCTCACAGTCAGGAGATCGGGGTTCGAGTCTCTGTTGGGCATCGCTGCGTGGAATGTCAAATATTAGAACGTGGCCTATAATTATGGTGATTGGTGACTACTAAGCAAACGTCTCTTCAGACAATGCTTCAATAATTTCGTGTTCAATAATTTTATCATTATAATTCTGCACACTTTTTTCTGGTGCCACTGAGGGGGTGAAATGACCGCGTGATCGTAGATGGCAGGCAAGACGTGATCTCTCTTTTCACTCTTCCCTCCCCCCAACCTTCCTTTCCCTCATAGCCACGCTCTCTGTGTGACAGAAAGTCTATAGGGAGGTATAAGAGGTAGTTATGCAGGTTGCAATGCAGCAGCCTCCATAGTTTAATTGGAGATGTGTCACACTAAATAAATGGTGCAAAAACAAGCACTGACTGGAGGCTTAAAGGAGGGACCCTGGGGATGGCTGCCTGTTTTATTGGGCACGAGCGTTGCACCGCTGTGGGGTGAAACGGGGCTACGAACTGCCCTCCAACCTACAAACCACCGGCATCTATTCTTCTCATAAAATGCAGCATTTTATGACCAGTCCTCATTTTGACTGTAGATGTGGCACCCCCTATGGATATATCATGCAAGAATACATGTAACACAGATATCCTCAAAGTTCATAGTCATGAGACAAATGGACCATTTGTTGCTGAGTCACATTTTGCTCCGAGTTTTTGCCTCGATCACCGCCGAAGCCGCGTCCAGCTTGGCCTGCCGGTACCTGTCAGCTGCTTCAGGAGTCCCGCAAGCCATCCATGCTTGATAGGACTCCTTCTTCAGCTTGACAGCAGCCCTAAACCCGGATGTCCACCATCGGGTTCGGGGCTTGCCACCACGACTGGCACCGACCACCTTGCGGCCGCAACTGTGACTGGCTGCCGCAGCAATGGAGGCACGGAACACGGCCCATTCGGACTCAATATCCCGGTCCTCCCTCGAGATGCAGGTCAAAGCTCTGCCGGAGATGAGAGTTGAAGACTCGACGAACGGGAGACTCTGCCAGACGTTCCCAGCACACCCTCACTACGTGTTTGGGTCACCAGGTCTCTCCGGCATCCTTCCCCGCCAGCTAATCCAACTTATGATCCATCCAGTGTTGCATTCATTTTTCACCAAGATTGTGCATTGATGATGGTAGAGTCTGACCGCTGTGCAAAGCCTTCTCCAGCACATCCCAAAAATGGTCAATGGGGTTAAGGTCCGGACTCCATGTGTGAAAATGATTTCTCATGCTCACTGAACCACTCTTTCACAATTTGAGCCCAATAAATCCTGGCATTGCCATCTTGGAATATGCCCGTGCCATCAGGGAAGAAAAAAAATCCATCGATAGAATAACCTGCTCATTCAGTATATTCAGATAGATGTGATTGACTGGGTGTGCCCCGCCCAAAGTCAACTGGGATTGGCTCCAGCATACCCCGCGACCCTGATGAGAATAAGCGGCATAGAAAATGGATGGATGGATATACAGTGTGTGTATATATATATATATATATATATACACATATACACACACACGCGCGCACATATATATTAGGGATGTCCCCTTTTTTATTGTAATATTATGAACAACCTAAATAAAATAAATTAGGAATTTTTGGAAAATTAGCCTGAAGAGTTGTTTTTTTAAATTATGGTAATAAAGCCGTAAATTGAATTTTAAGAAGGAAATTTACGAGAGGAATTTGAAAAAAATTAAAAAATGAGAAAGAAGCAAAGATAATTATAATAAATGTTTTCATTTATATCACAATGCTGAAATGCATTTTTTTTCTTAAAACACACAACTTCTTTGGATACCTACATGTGGCGGTTTACAAAATGTCAAAATAGCCCTACCATCCTTTCATTTTTCAGTGCAAAAGGTTTGGACACGTCTGCCCTAAAGTTACAGTGGGCATTTTGTTAGGTACATTGAGCTGTGCGAGAAATTTCAAGTCATTTTGAGATAGACCAAGTGTGTCTGTCAGACAAATGATAGCACAAGCAACACCGGATATATTGTGTTTTGACAAAATTTTACCCTTTTGTGTGCGGCGGTTCACTAGAATTGGCTTACACTGACAAATACATAGTCATGTGAATCTGTGTGTGTGCGTGCGTGTGTGTGTGCGTGCGTGTGTGTGTGTGTGCACATTTTATATTCCAGTGATAGCGGCACGCGTTTTTGATTTACCGCTACAGTGTGCCGCAGTAATTGGATGTGACACCATTTTCTCTGCTCTCCCCGGGGGATATAACAGGAATCTGACTATTATGGCCCCAGTCATGAATATGTCACCGCAGCTGCAAACAAAAGCCTGTGATTTGGGATAAGACTCTCCTCTTGCTATAGGTTGTCACTGACTGCACTGATAGAATGGCCGCCAGGGTAAATGGCTTGTCTGTGTAAGAAATTGGCAAATATTTACACAGAGCAGAATGATTAATTGCCATTGTTTCATCAATGCTGTGAACACTGTCGTGAATCAAGACGTCTTCTTTTTATCTTTTCATTATTATTACTTTTTTATCACCAACCGTTCAAAATGGACCCAGCACACATCACTCACTAGGAGGCTGTCGCGCCACAACCTTTCTCCCAGCCAGTCAGCAAAGAAAATTCATGTCAATGTCGTAATTAAAGCTGGATGCTTAGTTTACCCAAACAGCCAAGGAAACAAGGTTGGAAGCAGGTGATAATTAGAGAGAGGTGGGTATTTCCAAAATGTGGAAACTCTTTACTGTAGCACCTCAGAAAATCACAATTTCACTGTATCACAGTTTTGTTTATTTTTTTTTTGCAAAAATGAAGCATTTTCAAGCAACAAAATGGCTAAGCGATCTAAAATACAATCAAGGCACATTCAAAGACGTAATATGTGGTATTTTTTACTCCTCACTAAGTGTCAATAATGTTACTGTAAAGTTTGGTAAGACACACATGCACCAGAATTGACCGCTAAATTCACAGGATAATAATAATCCCTAATAAAAACACGAGCTACTGTTGCAGCTGTAACACACACCAAACTAAAACTCAGAACCCCTTATGTCACCTTCTGTCCGTCCTGCCACTCAATTCCCCTAGGGAACACATTTACAACAACATAAACAAGCATGAGTCTTGTTTACTCTTATTATGTCTACTTTATTTGGTAATATAAGTCTGTCTATCTATTTTCTATCTATTTAGAAAGTTGTAAACAGGTTTTACCAAAAAACTTCTCCCCCATTCCATGTGGAAGTGGTACATTTTTGGCTGTTTTGAACTTCTTCCCACTGTGTTTTAAACCCTTCTAATTTAGAATACAATAAATAAATTAGTTAGCATGCCTCTTGTGTCCCTGCAGGGATCCTGTAGCCTGTGCATTACATTTGAGCATTTAGATGAAAAAAAACAATGTATATGTGACTTTAGGGGTGTTACTTCATATCTACAGGACTCTAATAAAGATTGTATTTAGAAAGTCATGAACAGTTTTTTGTTATTTTTTGCTCTGAGTACGAAAATGGACCCAATTAACCACGATAAATGAGAGACGACTGTATTATTGTCCCAGGCAGTTTCAAAAGTTTTTTTTTTCTGAACCAGAAATCTTGACAAATCTTGTGATGTTTTAATTTTGTGAGATTTTGTGACAAACCTAATAAACTGCCATTACAAAAATCAACACCAAACCATTATAAATAACCACTCAGTTTGCACATAACTATACACATGAGCTACATTTACACAAGAGCGACAACTATGTAAAAAACAAAATACTATATCCAGCATTTATATGTACAAAGTACATGCAAAGGTATGTGCAAAAACAAGGGGGTGAGATATTTGTTATCATGTTTAGCAATAATATCCATCCATCCATTTTCTATGCCGTTTATTACATTTTGAGAAAATGTAATGTAAAATGTAAGTAAGTTAATGTAAGTTATATTCCATATACTGTCATAATATATATGTATAAAATGTGATATATAGGATATTTCAGAAAGTAAGTGCTGTAGGATCATAGCATTTAGCTACAAAGCATCTATCTAGTCAGATTGTTCTGCGGGCATGCCTTATGCTGCTCACAGCCCCTAGAGGGCATACTTGCATGCTGTACGAGCATTGCTATGGCATGCTGCATGGATAGGCTTTCTGCAAATGGCATACGTTACCATTTTTAGTAGTTGTAAATGTACACAAATGCCAAATAACACTTGCCTCGTGCATTAGTGGGGTGTGAAAACAACTGCAAAAATACCAAACCGAGATCTCAACTTGTTTTTCATGCATCCTTTGTTTAAATCCCCTCATTTATGGAGGAGGGTTTAGCCATCAAATAAATTGAGTGTGCTGTTTTGTGTGTGTTCTGGCCTCATAAAAGGAGTCTCTGGGTGAAATAGCAGGTATGCTTATATCAGTATTCCCACAGCCTGCATAATTGCTGTAATTTGCTTTCCCTTTGGGTAATCTGCAAACATGGCTGTTTTGATGTTTTTGGCATCCTCTATTGGATGAGCTCTCTGCCCCTCCATTGGAGCTCTGCATCCCAACCCAGAGTGACACAAATAGATCCTTCCCCGCAAGATGCACGTAGTTGCACATGGGTACAATCAATATGGCCCGGCCGCCACTGGAACAGCCGTGGTATTAAAAGTACCCTGTGAGCTGCTTCTCGCCATGCTGTTGTTTTAGGGAAATAAAGCTATTGATTCTTTCTTTGCCTAATCCGAGTCTGCAAATGAGAACACGCTTATTCGGTCACATGTTCCCCAAAAAGCCCCCGTCCCAGTGAGCGATAAAGAGGACCATGCGCCTGCTGTGTTCTGTGATGAGGACAGCGCTACTTGACGTCCATGTCCGAGCGAAGGAGGTGTCTGGAGGGCCAGGGTTTCCATTAGAGGCCCAGGAAGGTGGCATGGGTCGATGTGGGCAGGTTTGGTTGGGGGTACTCCATCTCACATCTGTATGGCTCCTTCCCCCTGATGTTGAGAGTGAGACATGGCACTGCAAACCTGAGCCACCAACTGGATGACAAAAAGGGAGCGCTGGTGATCCAGCAGAGTCTGAAAAATACACTTTATATCCTGCCACATTTCACCAAAACACCACCCTGCAACCAAACTTTTTTATTGATCCCCTCATCAGTATTGCTCTATTTGTACAGTAGGTTATGATTTGTTCATATGCAAGTATGCAACGATTGTGTAATTTTACATCTAAGTGAGATAAACTGGTTGGTTAATAAGATCCATTATCATTATTAGAACTAGTATTGTTATTATTATTTTTATTACACAGCGCTTAATTATAAAGGCAAGTTTCACGTGGATCTCCCTTTTTATTGAAAAGAATCCCAATTTAGCCCCAAAGGAGCAAATGGGAAAAGAAATCCTTGCGAAGGGCACCAGTTTGACCTTAGACTTGGTGGCCCTCTGCCTCAACCAGCAGGGGTGAGATGTAAATCGGGGTAGCGATATCCATAATTTTATATAATGATATGCATTATTGTTACCATAAACAGGGATAATGGAATAAGTAATGTTAAACAGTATTCGTAGTATAACATGCACTGTCATGTCTAATACAGATGTATAAAAGTACAGTCTTCCCCTGAGCAAAGCATGTCTATCCATGTCTATTGTTTTGACTGAGGTGAAATCATGTCTACATAGTGTAAAAGCCGTCAGGTTTTTTCTAAACAATGCACGCCATGCTGCTTTTGCTATGCATCACATACAGTATTACCCATACTGTTATGACCGCATATTTAAGGCAGCACGACTGCAGCGGTATATGATGTTTGACGTTGAAATGAACAAAAAACCCAATGTAAATGCCAACTACATTGTGCAGTGCCACAAAATTTGGTGTTCAACCAAAATGTTCTGGAATGAATACACCTCAAGCGTCAATCAAACATTGTGTAGGATGTCACACAAGATTAACTCCAAGTTTTGATTTTTCAGCAGCTTTATTTTTTTGACAGACGTGGTTATCAATTCCAGCAACACCTATAAAACGAAGATTGCTCTGCTAACACCTGCCTGTGCCTTCTCCATCAAAACTCAAAAAGGCAAGTAGAACTTTCCTCTACATTTCTGCTAGTCTGAAGCGTTGGTTCCCAAACTTTTTGCCCATACATACATTCAAACATTCATACATACATACATACATTCATTCAGCTATATATACCCTCTACTCCTGCACACTTAGGAAACACAAACCTTTTTAGCTCAGACAACTGGAAATATTCATTATAATTAATGTATTTCTTCGATAGTAATTCTGGGTCAAATATGTGTATTTTGCATGGTCACATGTTGATAAAGTTTCACATGACTACATGACTAAAATAGAAAAGTAATCATTCTACATATTTTTTATTCCAGTCTGATGTTGGTATCATTCCATTTAAATGGCTGGAATTTGAGCCTCACTTTTTTTGTCTACCCATGAGGCGATGTTTTGAGTCTCCATATTAATTTAATACGGATTTGAAGGGGAAATTTTTGCCATCATGGCAAAGCAGTAACCGAAATATAAAAATACATACAACCAACGAAAAAGCCTAATTTTTGGGGTAATCCCCCACTGCTTTTGCCACTGCGTCGTGCAAGGATTGGAACACCAATATAAATGAAATCTTCATGATTAAACACTCCCAATGCACAAAATAATCATCAAACCTATTTAATGCATGCAGCGCAATGAGCAACTTCACACTCCTTTTTTCTCCATTTTGCATTCAGGCACATTTGTAATTGTGAGTGTTAGACGCAAATTGTTTTTCATTTTTAATTACTTACCCCCATCACAGTTGGCATACCCCACTTTGGGAACCTAGACTTTAAAGCATATCAATTATGACTTAGAGAAGATACAAATGATTTTTTTATTACACTCAACATTGCATTGAAACAAATGTGCCAGCTCAATGCTAATTTACATTGGAAATCCCATACACCAGCTAGCAATTAGCTATTAGTTATTAGCAATTGCATGACGATTTACTACGAATATGACAAAATGACATTATGGAACCATCTCCCCAACTCAATCCAGGGCAGACTCAGAAGTCCACTCAAAACCCACCACTTTGCTAATGTGCATGAAGAGATTTGAATTGAGATGGGTCTTTGTTTTTGTATTTTATAATGCGCATTGAATTTTAAATAAATCAATTTAAATAATATACATGTTTGATATCATGTATTTTTTAGTAATTAATTTTACACAATACACACAACTTGGTAATAAATTAATTTAAGACAACAACAAAAATCTGAGGAGTCACCTGGGAGCCGAAAGAGCCGGCTGTTTTTAGTGAGCCAAGGAATCATCTCTCTAAAAACTACTCCTGACTTTGATGTGGAAGTGTAGAGTGGGTTGTTCCACTGCACAAAATGGGACAGCCATTGGATAAATTCTGGACTTTGTCCCGCCCATCGGACGCACGGCATCACTGGTGGTCCATGGCTGGCCCGAACGCTCAGCTTCTGCATGATGATGGGACGAACTGTCTGAGGCAGACTTCCTTTTTGAATGACAGTGAAATGAACGAATCAGCAAGCTTGAAGTATAAACCTCCAACGGAGCATTTTCTACGATTTTTATTCCGTTGTTCTGAACGGATCTGGAGACTTTGCCGATCCCCACCAATGTTGTCTTTGTAAAAAACGACTAGCAACAATGGGTAGGATTTATATATAAATAAATAAACACGTTCACGATGTAGGTAATAGATAGATAGATAAATAGATAACTTTTTTTTTTAAGATTAAATAAAAATGAAGTTGTTGCAAATCCAGTCCAGGGTGTACCCTGCCTCTCGCCCACACCCGTGGGATAGGCTCCAGCATACCCCTGCAAGCCTAGTGAGGATAAGTGGCATAGAAACCAGATGATATAGAGGTGGGTTCTGAGTAGTTTACTGAAACAAAATATCACTTACTCTTTTTATTGAGATACAAAAAGTAATTTGAGTGGTGTTTTGTTCATGGTTTGAATTGACCCTTGGTGTTTCTTTTCCACATACAGGCTGTGTAGCTCCACCCAGCCAGTGGGAAGCTGTGGAAGTTCTCTGGCCCACTTCTCCATGTCCTTGAGAGTTGTGCCTCCAGGCCTACACTAGTGGGGTCCTGCCGTGCACAATGTGTGCTGCTCACTCCAGCTCCCCCTGTAAACTCCACTACCCCTGCGTGGCTCTGGAGATCCGCCAAGCTCCGAGGGGTTGTTCAACGAGTGGGGAGGGAGTAGGGACGTCTCACTTCCTTCCCAAAAAGATGGCTGAAGAGATATAAATCAATTTGCCGGGGTTCTTACATGGTTTTGCTGGGTTGTGTGAGAACATGCATGACCATATTAGGTAGTACACAAACATTGATTTTGTCATTAATGGGGTTTTTGGCCAAGAGAGCAAAGAGGATTTTTTTAGTATTTCGTCCTTGAACCCTCGGGTGATTTTCTTCCCTTTTTTGTCCCTGGCTGGGAATTATCGGGATGAGGGAGGCTATTCCCTGAATAGCCCATGGTGAGAGGTATCCTGATTAGCATGCCGCCTGCTCTTTGGCAGCACTCCTCCAGGCCACTGGCGCTATCACTTATACGTGCTGTTTGTATTTGTACTTGATAGTGTGTGCTGTTATAATTGGAATGAGCTGAGGAACCTCGTTTGCTTTTGATCGGCTGCCAAGCCCACTCTGCGAGTGCTACTGGGCCACAACTCTCACCTCAACACTCCCAGCGGATTATAGGAAAGTGCAACGCTTATGTTCAGGAAAGAAAAAGGAAAAAAAAAACCTCCCGACAGCATCTCATTCAAGGTCGAAGTATGCAGTGGGAGCTGCAGGAACTAAATAAAGATGGAGGGTGATATTTGATGTGAGTCACATGAGGTAAAAGACCTGTGTGATGCAAGGATGTGAGCAGATTTGCATTTTTAGGATGACAAGCTGAACTATATACTGTACGTAGAAGTAAAACCCCACAAAAACCCATAAGGAGGCCACAAGGGTGACTACACAATTCTTCAGGTTTGGCGAAATTGTGATTAAAGGCATTACTGCAAACACTCAGATTGTGTATTTATTAAGCCCAGAGGAATCATCTAGCTTTAATTTTTATTGTATTCACACTGCCGCAAGGGAAGATCACTGTGGCAGCTTCTCTTGGATTCATCACATGCGGCAGGCTCCATAATTTAAATAACTAACAAAAAAACAAGCAATCGAATACCAGCTAGCCATCCATTTTCTATGCTGCTTAATCCTAATTGAAGCCTATACCATCTGATTTTGGGTGATAGGCGGGTACACCCTAGACTGGTCGCCAGCCAATTGTAGGGCACCTATAGATATACAACCAGTCACACTCACATTCATACCTATGGACAATTTAGAGTCTCCAATGAACCTAACATGCATGTTTTTGGACATGTTGGAAGAAAGCCGAGTACCGGAGAAACATGCAAACTCCACACAGAGATGCTCAACGGAGATTCGAACCCAGAACCTCCTGACTGTGAGGCCAACATGCTACCCATTCAGCCACCGCGTGAATAATATGTGAATAATAATAAAAAGTGAAATAAAATAATTTATTGGTTAGAAAACATTTCTATCCATCCATTTTCTCTACTGATAGTCCTCACTTGGGTTGTGGTGCAAACATTTCCACCTATAAATAATTGAAAATAAAACAGGTGTTTTTCTTGCTTACAAAACATTGCCCTCAATTTGCCAAAAATAAAATTGTTTTATTTCATATAAAATAAAACAGCATTGTATCAATTGGAAAATTTTGCCCCAATTTTAAATGTTCTCCTAATAAAGTTTCAATAAAAGGATTCATTTAGTAGAAAAATATTGCCCATATTCTCCATGAGATGAAATCTCAGTCTTAGGAGATCATTATGGTTGATATGATGACCATTAGCATTAACTCACACATTAACATCATTAGCATCCTTATTCTCATTTTTTGACCATAAACCCGTCTCGTTGCATCTTAATCACCAAGGGCCGAGGGAATCACAGGAGAATAGCAGTGATGATCTTCCTCCAGGAGGGCATTACCAACAGTTAAGTACAAACACCTGCTAAAATATTGGCAATTAGCACATAATTAGCTGCTAATGTATTTCTAATCCAGAGCGGGACGTAGATTTGTCTCTCTCCCTCTTTTTTGCGTAGACACCCTTTTTTAATGTTCTCTGTTGTTATTGTTTTCCTCAGGTACTTGTATCCCAAGAAGATTCACTAAGTGCCCTAGTTCATCATATGCAAATGGTTTATTAATTACACATGCATTATGCCCCCTTTCCAAAGACATCAAAAGACCTGTGAGTCTTCAGATGGTCCCCTTTCTGTACTGATCTCAGGTTACAAATGCCTGCATGTGCACTTTCCAACATTTTTCTGGAAGAATAACTACATCCTCAATTAAAAATGTACACAGGAAATTCTCTTCCCTCGCCTCATGGTAATCTGAGAAACACCTCTGGTGGTCTAAGTTTGTTTCGTTACTGCAAATGGCAAATAAGCACTTCAGCCTAGATTACATAGCATTGTTGGAAAGTGAGGACCAAATCCATCACGTTTAAAGACACCGTTTGTAAGAACTTCACCGTGGTTGTAAGTCATGTTGATACCATACCGACTTGTAACAACGAGAATATATTATTTCTATATTATTTCCGTGGCAACATTATTGATGGACCAGGCAGGACACCTTTTAGGACGCTTGCATGCGTACTTCTCTACTGTGTGCCATCACCTGATTATACCTTTTCCTATTGGTGTGCCTTTTTTCAAGGTGTTTTCTTTATTTCTTTTATGCAAGGTAGTGGTTGTTATTAATAGCTGTCAGGAGGAGCAATCATATTTCTTGTATGACACAACCAGTACTGTAGATTTGATATTGTGGATTATTTTTAGTCTTTCTATTTCTATTAAAAACACTGGCATTAACCTCATTGCCTATGTTTTGGACAATGTCGGGATTTTTTAAAGTACTATAGTTGAAGAAGCTTAACTCATTCAATCCCAGTTTATTTCTTTAGTAATCAGAAGTACAACGTAGGTACGTTTCAGAAAAATATCGGTTCCTAACTAAAAAAGGGAGAAAACCAGCTATTTGTGAAAAGATACATTTCTAGCATAACTTTTACTTTGACACAAATTCAGTCATAAAGCGTACAGTATATTTAGTCCAAATATCTAAACAACCTAAACAACTATACCACAGCATAAACGTTCACATAAAAATAACAATTTGTTCACAAATATAACTGTGTGTGTGCTTGCGTAAAAAATTCCCTACAGCGCGTAACTTTCTGCACACTACAATCCTGCACGCTCTTCCACTTCCTCCCTCCTGCTGCAAGTGTTTTACATTGACAAGATCTTGTCAAGCTTTTATCAAATGCGCTTCTGCCACATTGTGGCCATTTTTATGGCTTAAAGTTGTAAATGTGATGAATGTGAATTTCTCGCGCATGTGAATTTTTATTGGAGATGAATACAGTATCTCTCTATCTGTCTATCTAGCTTGAAATTGCTGTAAAGTGACATTCATTAGTGTGCAGTTGTATCATTAAGTCTTGGCCTCTCACGCAAAAAAACCCAACGTAATACAATTATAATTACGTCTTTGGGAATGGCATTCGGGTTTATTAAAATGCATAATTCCGTTTGTCACGTGTACGCTCCTACTCTGCCTTAGTTTCCCTGCCTTCTCCTCATGTGATCTTTCCAGATCCTTCTCGGCCGGCTGGAGGCGGAGCTGCTGGACACACCTGTCTCTAATCAGGCCCTCTATTTATGATGAGTGCTGTCTGCTGGGGGACGCTGGATTATTCAATCCCAAACCTGTATCTTCTGCGCGTCTCTCCAAGTGTGTCCAGCAGCTTCCTGTCTCCACCAGATTCTGTGTTTTTGTTCATGGTGCAGTTTTTCACCTTCGCCTTTGGTTGCCAACCTTTTTCCATTAAAGACTGTTAAACTCACCTGCCTCGTCGCCTCTGCGTCTGGGGGTACAGACACACACCTCATCGTACCGTAACAGAATAATCCAGCCATTAATGGACCCCGTGGAGGTGGACCCACTTAAGATGGCTCTTCGCAATCTAGCTCAGCGTCAGTGCAAGCAGGAATAGCAGGTGGGGGCACTGGGAGTTTGTGTGACCAGCATGGTCGAACGTTAGGACAAACATCTTTCAGCGAACCCCCCACCTGGGGGAGAAGCGTCGCGGGCGCTTTTCCAACTGCGCCAACGGCGGCGCAGGGTGATGGATTACGCCATCGAGTTCCGCGCACTGGCAGCTTAAAGCAACTGGAACCCCTCCGCGTTGCTAGATGCATTCTTTTCTGGTCTGTCCGACCCAATAAAGGACCAAATGATTCCTCTGAAGTCTTCCGAGAACCTGGAAGACCTAATCACGCTCGCGATTCGCATTGACTAGCGCCTTGCTGCCAGGGTACAGGAGAAGAGCCGACTTTGTGCGCGTATTCCCGCGGACCTTGCGCCTCTCTCTTACGGCGACAACCATGCCCACGGCTGACCAGCAGCATCCTCACAGCCACACCCGGCCGTGCTTGGGGAGGAACCCATGCAACTGGGCGGAAGCCGACTCATGCTGGCAGAGAGGAATCGCGCCATTGGCAGAACCTCTGTCTCTACTGCGGCAAGGCTGATCATCTAATTGCTCGCTGCCCTATCCGCCCCAACCAGCAGCTGGCATCTCTCGTGAAGGCCACCCTGTGGAGGTGCCTCGTCCCGTACCCCGGAGCCGGGGGTTGGCCGCCTACAACTCCCAGGTTCCTCTCTCTTCGTTTGTCGGGTAATCACCAGGAATTCACGAAATCCCCAATCGTGTTGGGGCTTACGTGGCTTGTTAAACACAACCCGCAGATCGATTGGGCTGAATCTGCCATAGTTAATCGGAGCGCGTTTTGCCACACGCATTGTCTTAAGGCAGCTTGCCCTAGCCCCGCCTCCTCTCACTCAGCCCAGCCCGAAAAAATAGATCTGTCTGCAGTCCCCCCAGTCTACCACCGTAAGAATCGTGCTCGTACTCTTCCTCCTCATACCCTTTATGACTGCGCCATAAACTTCCTGCCGGGGGGAACGCTGCCTGCATCGCGCCTGTATAATGTTTCTCGACCGGAGAGGGCGGCGCTCGAGGAGTATATTTCCACCTCCCTCGCGTCGGGTCTTATACGACCCTCTTCTTCTCCGTTAGCAGTTGGGTTCTTTTTTGTGGAGAAGATGGATCACTCCCTACGCCCATGTATTGATTTCCACGCTGTCAACGATATTACCGTCAAGAACAAGTATTCACTACCGGTGTTAGGTTCCCCCTTTGACTCTCTCCCCTGCGCAAAATGTTTTACTAAACTCGACCTGTGCAACACGTATTACCTGGTCAGGATCCGCGAGGGGGACGAGTGGAAGGCTTTTAACAACCCCTTGGGGCATTTTGAACACCTAGTCATGCCGTTCCGACTCACTAATGCTCCAGCCGTGTTTCAAAGTTTGGTTAATGACATTTTGCGCAACATGCTTGGTCGATTCGTTTTTGTTTATTTAGATGATATATAAATTTTTTCTGCTACAGCAAAGGAGCATATCCAACAGGTTCGGTTAGTTCTTCAAAGGCTCCTTGATAACAAACTTTTCGTCAAGGCGGAATAATGCATTTTCCACTCCTCTTCCGTTCCATTTCTGGGTTTCTTTGTGGAAAATGGGCAGCTCCGAGCCGACCCTGCCAAAATCCAGGCTTTGGTCTAGTGGCCCGCTCCAATATCAAGAAAGCACCTTCAACGGTTTCTCGGCTTTGCTAACTTTTACTGTGGATTCATTAGGAATTTCAGTCGAGTCGCTGAACCTTTGACGAGGCTAACATCCACAAAGGTAAGTTTTCAGCGGACCCCAGACTCCCAGTCGGCATTTGCTAAACTTAAAGACCTCTTCACTGCTGCGCCCGTGCTTATTCACCCTGAACCTTTGTCTCACTTCTTTGTCGAGGTCGACACATCTGACACCGGCGTTGGAGGTGTCCTCTCCCAGCGCTCCACCTCCGACCACAGGCTGGACCGCTGCGCTTTCTTCTCACGTCGCCTGACCCTGGCAGATCAAAATAATGATATCGGTAACAGAGAGTTGTTAGCTATAGTTTTAGCGCTGCAGGAGTGAAGGCACTGGCTGGAGGGCTCGGAGGTCCCCTTTATTGTTCATACCGACCACAAGAATTTAGCTTACTTTCAAGCGGCACAGCGTCTTAACCCCTGATAGGCATGCTGGGCCCTCTTCCTCACCAGATTTAATTTCACTCTGACGTACCGCCCGAGCTCCCAGAACTGTAAGGCATACGCCCTTTCCAGGCTACATTCCCCACCTTCCAAGACGGACCACCTTGAGACCATCTTGCTCCAGTCCCGGATTCTTGGAGCCGTACAATGGGAGATGGAGAAGCGTGTCGTGGATGCCTCCAAGGACTGTTCTCTTTGGAGGCATCTCTGTGGGCTGCCCAGGCAGACGTCTGTTTGTGGCCCCAGGACTCCGTTCCGAAGTTCTGCGCTGAGCACACGAGTCAAAGATGGCGTGCCTCCCGGGAGTCTTCCGCATCTCCATCTTCCTCCTGGCACAGCGTTTCTGGTGGCCTTCTCTTTGCAAGGATGCTAAAGCTTTCGTGGCCACCTGCTCAGTTTGTGCGCGGAATAAACCCTCCCATCAGGCGCCGGCAGGACTGCCCAATTCCTCCCGTCCATGGTTCCATGTTGCCCACTTTGTTGCCCTCCCCAAGCTGCCCTTGAAACGGCAGATCTGTTGGTTTGCCACTTGTTCTGGCTCCATGGCATCCCTCGAGATGTGGTCTCGGACCAGGGTCCTCAGTTTTCATCGGCCGTGTGGAAAGCCTTCTTCAAGGCGTTGGGGCATCGCCTAGCTTGTCGTCCGGGTACCACCCCCAGACTAATGGCCAGACTGAGCGGGCCAACCTGGACTTGGAGGCTGCCATCCGCTGTGTGTGCCACCAGCAACCGGCCTCTTGGGCTGTCAACTTACAATATATTGAGTATGCCCGCAACACTCTTGTCAGCTCGGCCACGGGCCTCTCCCCGTTTCATGCAGCCCACGGGTTCCAGCCCTACGATTTTCCTTCGTTGGAGGCGGAGTCTGCTGTCCCTTCTGTGTCCGCCCAACTACGCTGCGCCCGCTTGGCTACATAACACCAGGAGGGCGTTGGCACGTATGTCGGAGCGGAACCAACTTCTGGCTAGCAGACATCACTCAGCCGCCCCGGATTACAAGCCCGGACAGAGGGTGTGGCTGTCGTCCAGAGATCTGCCTCTCCACACGGACTCCAGAAAACTTCCGCCCGGGTACATTGGTCCGTACCCTATTGTTCGTGTCATTAACCCCTCTTCTGTTCTGCTGCGCCTTCTGGATTCTCTCAGGATTCATCCTGCGTTCCACGTCTCCCTCCTCAAGCCCGTCGCATCCAGTGACCTGAGCCCTTCAGAGGTACCTCCATCCCCTCCTACGTTGACCGATGGCCATCATGAGATCTCTGTCAAGGCTATTCTAGACATTAGAAGAAGGGGCAGGGGTTTTCAGTATCTTGTGGACTGGGAGGGGCACGGCCCTGAGGATGTTCCTGGGTCTCTCGCGCTCTCTTTTTACCCCATTTTGTTGTCTGATTTTTACAAATGCTTCCCGGAGAAGTCAGGTAGGCTGCCAGGGGGCGACCTTTTGTAAAGGGGTGGGGGTGGGGGGGTACTGTCACGTGCACGCTCCTACTCTGCCTTAGTTTCCCTGCCTTTTCGTCATGTGATCGTTCCAAATCCTTCTCGGACGGCTGGAGGCGGAGCTGCTGGACACACCGGTCTCTAATCAGGCCCTCTGTTTAAGATGAGTGCTGTCTGCTTGGAGACGCCGAATTATTCAATCACAAACCCAAGGCTACGTCTCGTGTGCTGTATCTTCTGCGGGTCTTTCCAAGTGTCTCCAGCAGCTTCCTGTCTCCACCAGGTTCTGTGTTTTTGTTCATGGTGCAGTTTTTCACCATCGCCTTTTGTTGCCAAACTTTTTTCCATTAAAGACTGTTAAACTCACCTGCCTCTTCGCCTCTGCAACTGAGGGTCCAGACACACACCTCATCGCACTGTAACACTGTTTTTGTCATTGAATGAGTTAATTTACCTTTGCATACACTTAAAAATGTTGGTAACGCCACTCAGGCTTTGGTGTGAAACTTATCAGCGTTATTGCTGCTGGCAGAGCACTTCATAACTTCATAATCCTCATAACATCGGTTCTCTTCCTGCTGTGCTGTGCAATATGTTAGTTAATAAATGACCACGTGGACAAAGACCTTTCCTTTTGACTTTCATTCATTACAAATCATCATCCAAGTTAAGCAACTTTATTGACAAAACGCTAATGCTTTAGTGTGCTCTGTCATGGTCAGTTGCTTTCTCCTGCCAGGTGTTCCTCTGTCTTCCTGAAGGTCCTCCTAGTATGAGTTATCACATGACTTAGTTGAGATTTAAGTGCCAAACAACATCACTAAATTATACCAGAGGCATCAAATGAATCAACTCCATGGATGCTGTATGTAGATACATAATAGTGTTTTGGTCTCAGTTGTTTAGCGAGAACATCACACCATTCTGTTGTGCTTGTTGCTGCTCATGGGTCCCTGGTAGATTTCCCCTTTTAATGGCACCCATACAGTGTTGTGAGTGTGATTTATACATAGTATAATGGCTCCCATTGATTAGCAATAGAGCTGTAATTGGATGCTAGCCTTCAAAACACAGGCTAGAAGAGATAAAGATAACAAGATCTTACTGCAGTACGTCTATTTTACATTCAGCGAGTTAGTGGAGGAAGGTGCTGTGTGTGAAATCTCTGTTACCCTGCTGTTTGCATCCTCCAGTGAGCCGCCCGCACTGGGTCCTGCTAATGTAATTAGCACAGCATCGGCTTTGATGATGAAAAACTGGTAATTGAGCATTTCTCCCCCGCCTACCTGAGTTCTACCGCCGTTTATTGATTGAATGAAAATAAGTCGCCCATTAATGGAGTCATTTTATATGGTAAATATTTTTTGACAAAATACTTCTTACAAGCTTCAAGAGATGACTCATTTGAAATTATTTTTTTCTGAAATAATGCCAAATAATAATAATAATTACTATTATTATAATAATAATAATAATAATAACAACAACAATACTATTCCTCCTTGCTATTTTAATAATAACAGTTATTATTATTATTAAATTATTAAAATATTATTTTAGGTTTAAAAGGTTTAAAAGATTATTTTACAGATTTTTTGGGGGGCAATATTACTAATATATTAGTTTTGAAAATATTTGATCATATATTTTTGTTTGTCACATATTTTGGTTATGACTCACACGTAAAATTGATTTTTTGCCAAATGGAATAACACCAGAAGATATTTGGGTAAACATGTTATTCATGTAGTAGGTAAATATGTTGACTATATGGTCAAATAAACGTACTCGCAAGTTATCAAGATCAAGATCAAATACTCTCGTCACTGATGACAACAACAAGGCTAAAAATCTTTTAAAGTTGCTGCAATAATCGATATTGTGCCACCAGGTGGGGCCGACACTCCCCAAAAATTGACCCCACTGCATCCCACAGCTTGTACCTAGGTGTGTTGTTATAGCGAAACCTTCTGTGTGGCACCTACTCCCTAACTTTCATTTTTCATTAGGAGACCACACAGTTTGCAGCTGTCCTCATTACTAAAAAGGTAGTGTGTTCCCTCCTCTCTCCCCTAAAGGTAACTTCATCAACACGACAGACAAATTTATCTTAGGTGCTCTATTTATACTTCTGAATCACTGCCACAAAGATTTATTCTTGCACTCCTGTCAATCTATCTCTGTAATGGGCAATGGCATGTTTTTTGGATAAGGTGTGTGTGTGTACGGTATGTTCCATGGGAATGTGTTGTCTGCAAAAAGAGTCGCTGTTAAGATGGCGAGCTAAGATGTCATGTAATTAAGATGATAGGGAAAGCTCACTTTCATGTGTTATTAATGTGGACTAATGATCCTCAGATCAGCTAAAAGATGTGGGCTAGTTATGCAGGGTTAATCTCCTAATTTTCGCCATAAAAGATAAACATCTTCACAAAGAAATGGGCTCATGGTAATCCCCAAGAGAGCACGCCGCAGCATCCCAACTTCATCAGTAAAAAGAGTTTGAGCGGCCAAAAATAAAACTGCTGTGTGCACATTGTGTATATTAAGACATAGATCCTTGCTAGAAAGCCCACTGCCACATTAGGCAACTCACATTCAATTCTATACAGTATCTATCTACAGAGATATTTTCACTTAAGTTTAGGTTACCAGATATGGTTCATAGCACTATGGAGGACTAATCTGTGCCTCTCTTCAGGACATGTTGATTACTCTGTTTTATGATAATCTATATTACTGCAAAAAACAATTCTATAACTATTTTTTAAATTTAATGACAAATTAAAAATGTAAAAAGAATTTTTTTTTCCAAAAGTCAGTGATTAATTTTATTTTCACTGCATGTATAGCTGCCACTGGTCATCTATTTACCAGTGGCATGGCAAATTACTAGTAATTACTTGTCGTTACTAATTAAAAAAAAAACCTCACTGAATACCAGGTAAAGTAATTATTGTGTAACTTAAACAAACCCTGTGCTTATTGTGAAATTGTACTCTCCATTAGTCTGTGTTGGGTTTTTTTTGTATTAATGTTTGGAGTTCCGATGCCTGTGCAAGTTGGAGATGTAGAGTTATGGATCTCAGCACTGCTGCTGATGTGTTAAGGTAAAAATAAAGTTAAACAACAGCATCAGACTGCGTACCTCTGTCTGCTTACATGAAGGTCTTAGCCTGATAGCATTATCAGTCCCTAGCATGCTAGCTAATAAATGCTAACTGGCAGAAACTATAAAAAGAGTCAAATATACAAACATGAACCCAAAACAGAAGATTAGACTAACTTCAATTTTGACCTTAATTGAAACAATTAGCTGTTTTTAAATCTTTTAAACGCTTCATTAATTGCACACTGTTCAACAATTTGATAGAAAGAAAAAAACAAAAGAATATTTATTATAAAGTCAAATTCATATATATTTTTTGCTGATCTCTTCTTTTTTTTTAAATAAATTGCATTTGGTCTTACTTTACTTACTCACTTTACTTTCTTTACTTGTAAATGAAGTCCATGCGCATACTTTCCCGTGAGGGAAATAGCTAATGTTACATGCTGATTATTTTTTGTTTCTTCTTCTACGCATTGCTAGTGGAGATCAGTCACGTGACGTCTGTAGCTCCATGACGCTCAACTCAACACTGCCACATGCTGGTGTGGCACGGTACATACCAAACTGTGCACTTTTAATGGCGTTTCTGGTTGATAATGTAACTTGTAATGTCTTACACTTTCATGAAATATTATTAGACAACCTGTTAAACGTCAGTATGTGCAGTACATGTGTGATAAAACGTATATTATTGACGACGCGACGACGAGGAAACACCAGTGTCTCTTGTGTGAAGCCACGGACCAATCACAGCCTGCCTGAATGGATGTTCGCGTGGTCGCTAGAAGCATCATGAGCGCGAACGTGACTTGTAGCTGTGCTTCCTCTACATTTGAACAAAAATTCCAGCTATTTTACTCATGAAATCATTGAAATTATTGGATTGAAAAAGAAAATCAATGTAAAGCACGGACCATTGAACTAAAATGAAACAATTTAATGTAATTGTCGTGGGTTCCCTTCAGAACTCAGGCCAAGTCAAAGGTAAGTGCTCAAGTGGTCTTTATTGCCACTACCCCCAAAAAGTACATCACAGCAAAACAGTGCAAACTATTCACAGTGAAAAAAAAACAAGAATATTCACAAGGCTGTAGGTATTTACAGCCGAGCTCGGAAAAGAATGGTTTAACACCAACTACAAAAATAACACTCAGTCTGCCACGTTACCTGCAATGTAACTCCAGCTAGACTCCCACACACTACTTCCCATGGTTTCAGTTTCAACCCTGGCAAACAGCTTTTTTAAAGTTTCATCCTGGGTTTGCAGGACACCAATATTTTCAGGAACCTTCCACATGTCATTCACAGAATCATCAATTTCAGGTTTAGCTGAACACAACTGCTTTTTAAAACGACGCTGACGGCGCGACTTCCTGGGTCCTTTATTGCCCCCCTTGCACAGATTACTGTCCAAGTCTGGCAGAGGTTGGACACCAGCTCTGGTCTGGGCACGTGTAACAACCGGACAAGACATATTGAGGGCACATTCTCCATGATCTACAGAATTTATGTCACTAGACATGTCATTTTCATTTAACAAGTCCATAAGCACCGGCAAGTCCCACCCAATAATAGCATCCACAGGCAAGTCCTCGACCACTCCGACAGTCAAGAGGTAAGGCTGCTCAGCAATCGACACAGTCACATCTACAGTTGGATAGGGGTGACGATCCCCATGTACACACAAAATATCCACAGGTTTGTTATAGTCAGGGTTCCTTCCTGGCAGCGTGCTGCGCTTGACCAAGGACATAAAACTACCAGTGTCCAATAAAGCAGTAATGTTTTGACCATTGATTAGTACAGATTTGAAACGTTGCACTGTACCTTTAGTCTCAGTGGCAACCCAGGGTTCCGGTCGTGGAGGGTAGCATGCGCCACTAACTTTGGTCTTACGTATAGGACACACAGATGCTATGTGACCAGGCTGCTGGCAGTAGAAACAGACTCTCTCCTTACCCGCTCCTCGTTGGTTTGGGGCAGAGGCAGAAGTGCTGCTACCTGGCTGGTCCTGGGTGCTGTCTCCCTTGGCTGGTGCTCGAGGAGAAGTAGCGGACCGGGCCCCACTTTGGCGTTTTGATGGTCCTCCTGTTCGAGCGTTGAGATACTGCAGGGCCAATTTGGCATCGGTGACTCCATCAGCTGGCTCGTGTTCCTTCACCCAGGTCCGGACTTCGAACGGTAACATCCTCAGGAGCTGCTCCAGAATGATGGCTTCAGCAATCTCCTCTTGGTATGTTCGTCTGGTCTGATCCAGCGACGATAAAGACCTCGAAGGCGATGATATGTTTCAGTGGGGCTCTCACCAGGTGGCACTGTGGTAGAGCGGAACTGCTGGCGGTGAGTCTCGGGTGAAATGTCAAACTTAGCCAGCAGAGCCGACTTCAAGTCTGCATAACAGTGGGCTCTCTCTTCGTCCATGGCAGTGTAGGCCTCCAATGCCTTGCCAGTCAACAAAGGAACTAGTTGACAAGCCCATTCACCCTTCGGCCATCTCCAGGTTTTAGCTATTCGCTCAAATCGTAACAGGTAATTCTCCAAGTCCTCGCCCACTTGATACTGGGGAATTTTAGGCTCACTGTAGTGCCTCCAGTCAGTTTGTCTACCAGCCAGGTCGGGTCCTGTGTTCAGCGGCCTCTCTGCTGTGTCACCTTCCATGTGACTCCCACGGACCACAGACCTTGGGTCTGGTGTTGGCAGTCCCATCCTGGGGCTACTGGCCGTCCATGTAGCTGACGTGTCTGGTGGAGCAGGCAATGGTGCTGCCGGTGGTGTCTGCGGTGTAACTGGATGCGGAAGTGGTGCCGGTTGGGACACACTTTCTCTTGTTAGGAGAGAGGCTCTTAGCCCTCTGAGTTCCACCAACAAACCTTCTTCCCGTCTTTGTTGGCCTGCCTAAAACTCCCTCATCAGGGCTAGCATTTCACCCCCAGGCCTTGAAGGCGGCAAAGGCGTCTCACTTTCCTCCTCAGAGGTTGTCTCCCATGCTGCTTCTGGACCTGCTGCCTTTCCGGTTTGCGCCAGTTGCTGCGACCGCAATCCTGTGCGCTTTGGACGAGTACTTTGTTTCTGACTTGCCATCCCACCACTGCCACCCACGACAGTAATCATACGTTTGTTTTACCAATCAGTATTCACATGCAATGGAAAAGAAAGACCGCCGGGGAAGGCGGCAGGGGTGAGACTGAGCCTCGTTTGCCGACCCTGACCGCACGTCACTGCTAACCCGTAAGGTTTGCTAGCGAGAGTCACAATTAAAACACATTGCTTAAAACACATGTAGCTGTGTGGTGGGGGAACAGGGTTTGGTGTGGGTAATGGGGCTGTGGTGTATGAGCACTGGGGGTGGGGTGGACAAGGCACTGTTGGGGGGGTAAACCCATGGGCCCTCTACGGGCGCCTGCCTCTGGCGTCGGGGAAGGCGATGGCCCGCGGCAGTTGTGTCTGGGGCAGCCTGGAGCTCCCGGGGTGTTGAATATGGCCCCTGCTTTGGGGGATGTGTGGCTTCTGGGCCCGGGGGCTTGGGGGCGGATGTCCTGCTTGCCCGAAGCTGACCAGCCCCCGGTGGGTGTTCCGGCGGTTGGCGCCCGTGCCCCCCCTGTGGCCCTTGCTCGGCTGCCGAGTGGCGTCCGGCCGGGTCTCCCTTGCACCTCTTCGGAGTGGACTCGCGGTTCCCTCTTGGGGGGGCGGGGTCAGGCCTTCCCCTCTGTGGGGAGCCTGCCTGCCGTGCTGCGGCGTCTTCCCAGTCGGACCCTCGCTTTTGGAGTGAGTGTGGTTTGAGATGCATGGCTGTGTTCACCACGAACATCTCCTCATTTTCTGTTTCGCTCTGATGCGGTTATTCTGTCACTGCAGAGTAATGTAGATTTAATGTAGATTTGTTGCACGTGTCATCTGGATGGTCATTGTTCAAGAGGTTCTGTTTCTTTTCTCGTTGTTTTTCTTTTAGGTTTATTATTATTAGTACATATCTGTGTGTATACATCTATATGCACACTGTATGTGTGTGTATGTATGTATGTACAGCATGGATATGTGTATGTGCACGGTATGTGCATGTATAAGTGTATGAATATGTGTATGAATGTAAGTATATATATGTATATATATGTGTATGTGTGTGTGTACATATGTATATATTTATTATTAGTATTATTATTAAATATATTTTTTTATTTTCCTGTATTTTTGCTCATTTTGCTCTGTGACTGTTGTGGTTGTTGCTGAAATTGTGATTATCACGGTTGTTTATAATATGGTTGAAATGTGAAATATGGTTCTTCTGCCCCCTGTCTTATATTCCCCCACCCCACCCCCCACCCGTCCCTTTTCAGGTCAGGTCCGGCATCGAAATGTGGTGCAACAAAATTCATAATAAACGCAGTCAAATGTCAAGAGAGACTCATTTGGATTATGAAGTCTCCCTTGGCAAAGCAATTTTGCTCAGCATTTAAAGGCAGCTTGACTCCCATTCAGCTGTTATGATGCTGGACAAGACAACAACAAAACAAACACATTGCTTTATCTGCGTATATAGTTATATACTATTAACGTTTTTAATACTGTAGTTACCAGCCCCATTTAGAATGCTGAACCAAGAAAGATAGCGACAATGAGTTAATCACTAGCTGGTGTATATAGCATTATTACTCCTCAGTAAGGTCTTTTTGCTCTTAATTTAATTCAGTCATATTCACACAAAAATGAATCTTTAGACTATCCAATTATTTATGTGTGACAGTGACAGAATATTTACATGATTGTTCATCCCACAGGTCAGCATTAAAGGACGTATGTGGAGCTCATTCATAACAACTTTAATGGTGCCCGGGATTTGCTTATTTTGTTTTTTCTGTCTGTATGTGCCTAGGAATGCAAGTGTTTAACTCCAATCATTACCGCACTGTGCCATCAGAGAATGCTATGTATATACTGAATTCCACAAATCCTGTTCCAAATCCCATTTAACAATGAGTGATTTGTGTCCTTTCTTTTAGACATCAGTCCAGGTATGCAAATGACTCCAGATCAGCTGACTTCAGATCACCTAAGCTTGATAAAGATGCCTAAATTCCCATTTACAAAAGTATGATGCCTAAACTTTAATTCTGAATGACTTTGCCATGTTGTGTCTTTTGAATTTTAGGGAATTTCCTTTCAATCTTGAATAACTAAATGAATAATGGTCTGCTCTATTTTTTTGTTATTAGGGCATGCAGTTAGGCAGCAGTTCTCCATTTTGTTTTCTTAAAGAAATGGAAATAGCCAATCTACTAGCTCGCAACACATTCACCAAGGACATAATTATAATCAAGTATGGGGTCCTCCAAAACATGTCTCTGTAAAATTGGGTATTTGTACAAAAAAGGTAAAGAAGCACTGATGTATAGCATAGTTGATGGACCATTCAGTTTTGTAAAGTGCTCATGACACAAAAACAACATTGTCTTTTTAAAAACAATAAACAAAATAGAAGTACTCACTTAATAAAACATTGTGGTCATACTGCTGTCATAGATAAACCAACAGCTGTGAAATAGCCCCCAGCGAGTTTTCTGAACCGACATCATATTGGCTGCTGCCCTGTCTGCAGCAAAGGGAAATTTGGAGAAAACTCTGGTTGTGCGTTTGGGTATGGACGCAAATAACCGGAGTTTTGCGTTCTCACAAAGCATGCTGTGACGTCACGCACGTGACCTGTATTTACATCAGAAACAACATGGATGCCCTCAGAAGTGACAATATTTATATTTAGTCTTGTTGACTTTGTATTTTAAAATAATGTTTGGAAGTAATCATAGTTCAACTGACAGGATGACAGGGGATGATTCTGATTGGATAGAATTTTATTAACTGTCTCCGCCTAAAGCTTTGGCATGCTTATGACCGTGGTTCCCGATGCATTTATGCGGTTATGTGAGGGTGCAATTTTTTTAATACGAGGTTGACTGTTATTGTGCAGTGATACCTGTGATATAACATGCATAAAAAAGTAGGTATGCACAGACAGCTGCAAAATAAAAGAAATGTGAGCAGCGAATAAAACCTCATATTATTATTCTAAGATTTCTAGACTAAATATATTTAAAAAATATGGATTTATTTACTGAATCTGACAGATCAACTGCAAGATAGTCTAGAAAGACAAGTGATAACAATCCAACCTTCATACACCGGCAACCAGGTGCAGGCACAGCCATGAATGCACAAGACTATGATACTGCATGTTTTACTGGCAGTGATAGCCACAGTAGATACCACATTACCAGCCCATCTAGGGCATCAGATAGGAATCATCACTGCATTAGCTCTAGGCTGGCTACAGTGGAGCATACTTGCAGAATAATTTTAATTTTTTTTTTTTCTTTTTTGTTATTTTTTTCTTTTTTTAATTTTTTTTTGTTTTTTTTTTTTTTTTTTTTATTTTTTGGGTTTTTTTTTAATTTTTTTTCCTTTTATTTTTTCTGTTTTTTTTTTTTTTTAATTTTTTTTTTTTTTAATTTTTATTATTTTTTTTCTTTTTCTTTTTTTTCTTTTTTCTTTTAAATTCTTTTATTTTATTTTTGGGTTTTATTTTAAAAATTTTTTTAACAGAAATTCACAGAGAACTGGAGCATAATAACAGGGAATGCATTGTAGTGAACTGAAACTTTTGGGTGGGACGGTCCGGAAGAAGTGACAGAAAACAAAAAAAATTAAAAATGATGAATAGAGAAATTCGGGACTAACATTGTGTTTCTTCTGGGATTATTCAAATGTTTTTATTTATTTAACAGCTACGAACACCAGCAAAGCAGATTGAGAATTGTTTGAGAAGAACACTTTTTGCTGCTGTAGGATTTAAACATTTGCGCCCATCGGTTTTAAACATTTTGCCCCCCACGGAGTGTATGGGTGGAACGTGAAGGTCCTAATACATCACAAATGTGTAAATGTCAGGCCTTGTGATGACTTTATCATGAAGTCTCTCATCATTAGATTGTCATTAGTTACCCTGCGGATGCTTGCTCCTCGTTAATGTACACAAACAATGGGGTGGGGGCTGCAGATAGTGTTGCACTATTTAATGAGGGTCTGCATTTGCATGTTTGGCCTCCACCCCCAATATGCGCCCCCTTCTCTCATTTATAAAAATAAATAGCATTAGAACATGGCCAACTAATAAAGTACACTCCAGCCTCACTTCCCACGACACTGCCATGTAGTCAAAGCAGGAAACACAATGCAGTCTCTCAGGACAGCAGAGAACCTATTAAACTCCATTCTCATATGGTACTGGAACATTTTTCATATTAACGCCGCTGCCCAAGTAAATTATTGTGCATGCCACAATCAAATCATCTATCAAGGAAGCTCATCTAGAAGTTCTAGCCAACCTATCAAAATAATGCAAGCACTTAGAAAAGTCACATTTAATTACATATCCCCATCAAGGAAAATAGAAGTAAAACAGTGTTTGATTTTTTTGTTTTTTGCTTTGTTATCTTGATTGCATGTAATGGAGAGGATACCACCCCTTGGCGAGATTTTTTTTTGCATTATTGAAAAGCTTTGATTTTGTGACGAAAGATTATGCTTTGATTATATGACAATTAATGAGAATGAGCTAATGAAGCCCTGATATCATGGAGAGCTCACTAATATCATAACAACCCAAACTAGCAGAGAGGTCAGTATGGCGGATACATACCCCTGGAGGAGCAGTGCTCTGTCTTCAGTGTCTGTCCAAGCATGCCCCCCCCTTACTAAATAGAGTGTGTTTCCTGATGCTTAACGGTGCACACGGCCCATGCACCACTGATATCAATCCACACAGGACCACAAGCGGACCCTCACTTACTCACTCTTTTGGCTCAGTCCATCTTTCCTTCATGCTCAAATTGACACTTGGTGTAGACAGGGAGGGAGGGCCTCCAGAGATGTGGCCCAGCTGTCAGCCGTCTAATACAGTCCAACGTCCCCCTGAGTCAGGCCTCAATTCTGAGAGGCTCACCCTCATCTTCACGCCTTTAGAACCATGGCAAACAAACGGAGCCCTCGACGACAATATGCGTTGAGGCCGTTTGGCTGGTCAGATCCATCTCGATGGTGCGCCATAAATCAAGTACAGCCACACAACCGCACATCGTAGCACTTCATGGAAGAAACCATATTCGAAATGGACCCCACACACCTTACTTTAATACAGTAGAACCATGGGCCATTTGAGTTGACTGACGTTTGCAAAGTAGGCAATGCACCCAAAATGGACCACAAGTTTGCGGAGAAATTGAATAAGAGAATAAAATGTCACAATTTGCCAAATAACAGGTTTTTTGGTTGTCACGGGCTTCGCAGGAGCGAACACTCGGAGATGGACAGAAGAGGCAGGTTAGGGTAGGTGTACAGGTAATTAATGTTCACAGAAAAAACTGAAAGCGATGGTGCTGTCGCGCCGGACAGGGGAATAAGCACCATGAAACGCAGGACATGCACAAGCCTCCGGATTGCCAACCTGGGTAGTCGGGCCACGGGACGAACCGCCGGGAGAGACGCTGGATCGAGGCTGGAGTGAAGTCCAAAACTGCTGGAACAGGAGAATAGGTTTTGGAAGGAAAAACAATGTGCGAGTCCGTACGTGAGCCTTCCGGAGTGGAAGAGAATAATCTAGCGTCTCCCAGGTGCGAGCCCTCTGCTTATGAAGGGTGTCCGCAGATTACTTGCAGGTGCGTCCCGTGGCCCCGTCTCCAATTGCCATGGCAGCTCCTGCAACCCAAACACACGCCCAGGAGAAGGCAAGGGAGAAAACACAGAGCAACGCAAGTGAACGTAACAGTATCCCCCCCCTTAATGGATGCCCCCTGGCGGCCTACCTGGCTTCTCCGGAAAGCAGGTGTAAAAATCGGTGAGGAGATCCAGATCTAAAATAAGAGTACGCGGTACCCATGACTGATCCTCGGGGCCGTTCGCCTCCTAGTCAACCAGGTACTGGTAACCCCTGCCCCTTCTTCTCACGTTTAGGATGGCCTTGACCGTGAACGCAGGGTGCCCATCAATTATCCTCGGAGGAGGAGGCACTTCGGGAGGGCAAAGGTCACCGGTGGCGACTGGCTTGAGGAGAGAGACGTGATAGGTAGGGTGTAACCTGAGGGAATCCGGGAGCCGCAGTTGGACCGCTGACGGACTGAAGACCCTCTCGATGGGGTATGGGCCAATGTAGCGCAATTGGAGCTTCCTCGGACATCAGTGGAGAGGGAGGTCGCGGGTAAACAGCCAAACCCTCTCCCCCGGCTTGTACTCGGGCGCCATCGAGCGGTGACGATTAGCTAGATGTACGTGACAGCGCTGCCCGAGTGTTGCGCCAGGCCAGGCGGGCATGTCGCAAATGGGCAGACACTGAGGGGACGGCCGACTCCGACTCGAGAGATGGAAAGGCTGGCGGTTGATATCCATAGGCGGCGTGAAACGGGGAAATTCCCGTAGCGGAGCTGGTGAGAGTACTCTATCCAGGGGAGATTGACGGACCACGATGCCGGCTGCTGATGGCACACACAGCGGATGGCGGCCTCCAGGTCCTGATTAGTGCGTTCCGTCTGGCCGTTAGTCTGAGGATGGTACCCCGAGGACAGGCTGGGAGAGGCGCCCAGAGCCTTGCAGAATGCCTTCCACACCGCCGAGGTAAATTGTGGCCCCCTGTCCGACACGACGTCCAGGGGAATCCCATGTAAACGGAACACGTGCGTCGTCAGAAGTTCCGCCGTCTCGAGGGCCGAAGGCAGCTTGGGTAGAGCGACGAAGTGGACCATCTTAGAAAACCGGTCGACGATTGTAAGCACCACCGTGTTTCCGTTCGACGGGGGGGAGGCCCGAAACGAAGTCCAGCGCTATATGGGACCAGGGGCGGGACGGGATGGGAAGAGGACGTAACATTCCTGCGGGCGCCTTGTGGGAGGAATTATTGCGAGCGCAAACTGTACAGGCGGCCACAAACTCTCTCGCGTCTGCCCGGAATGATGGCCACCAGAACCGCTGGTAGAGCAAGAATGCCGTGCGGGCTACGCCGGGGTGGCAGCCCATCCTGGATCCGTGCGCCCAGATAAACACCTCCGGGCGGAGCTTTGGAACCACGAATAGTCGATCCGTGGTGGCGGAGTGCAGTCCCCGAGGGCCTCCACCACCCGCTTCTCCACCTTCCACTACCGGGCTCCCAGGATCAGGGATTGGGGAATGACTGTCTCCAGGCGGGTGTCCTCTACAGGTGGCGAAAACATTCTGGAAAGGGAGTCCGGTTTGCCGTTCCGGGAGCCTGGTCGAAACATTATAGTGAAGTTGAATCGGGTGCGGAATAGCGCCCACCGAGCCTGACAAGGGGTTGAGTCTCTGAGCCGTGCGAAGATAAGCCAAGTTCTTGTGATCTGTGTATACCACAAAAGGAAGTTCGGCGCCTTCCAGCCAGTGCCTCCACTCCTGCAGCGCCAGAACCACCGCCAGAAGTTCCCTGTTGCCAATGTCATAATTACGCTCTGCTGAGGTCAGACGACGCGAGAAGAAGGCACAAGGGTGCAGCACCCGGTCTTCGGTGGAGCGCTGGGAAAGGACGGCCCCCACGCGGTGTCGGAGGCGTCCACCTCTACAAAAAATTGCGAGGACGGATCAGGGTGACGCAGAACAGGAGCACTGGTAAATAGTGTTTTAAGCGTGGTGAAGGCGGCATCGGCCTCCGGAGTCCAGGGATAACGTACCTTACTGGATGTGAGCCTCGTCAGCGGTTCCACCACCTTACTGAAGTCACGGATAAACCGTCAGTAGAAGTTTGCAAACCCAAGGAACCGCTGGAGCAGCTTCCTTGACGTAGGAGTGGGCCACTCGGCCACAGATTGCACCTTGGCTGGGCTTTCCAACAACAAAACCCAAAAAGGGAACCGAGGTGGAGTGAAACGCGCACTTCTCAGCCTTAACGAATAATCTATTCTCCAGCAGCCTGCGGAGAACTAAACGAACCTGCTGCGTGTGCTCCTCGAGTCTCCGGGAAAAAATTAGGATGTCATCCAAATAAACGAACGCAAATCGGCCGATCATGTCTCGCAAGATGTCATTTAAAAAACTCTGGAAGACCGCCGGTGCGTTCGTAAGACCGAACGGCATCACGAGGTACTTGAAGTGTCCAAGCGGGGTGTTAAAGGCTGTCTTCCACTCGTCGCCCTCACAAATTCGCACCAGGTGGTATGCGTTGCGGAGGTCGAGCTTCGAAAACCAACGGGCCGAGTGTAGTGACGTGAATGCCGAGTCCAACAGGGGCAGAGGGTACTTATTCTTAATAGTAATTTTGTTCAGAGCGCGGTAGTCAATACAGGGACGCAGTGAGTTGTCCTTCTTCTTCACGAAGAAGAACCCCGCGGCCAAAGGAGACGAAGACGGCCGAATGAGACCGGAAGCGAGGGAGGAAGAGATGTACTCCTCGAGAGCCTCTCTCTCCGGCCGGGAGATGTTATAGAGGCGGGAGGTAGGGAGTACCGAGTTCGGGACGAGATCTATGCCGCAGTCGTAGGGACGATGAGGTGAAAGTGACTGGGGCGGTTCTTTGCTAAAAACCTCGCGGAGGTCGTGATAGACAGCGGGAACCGGAGCCAGGTCTATAACCTCCGGAGTCTTAACCCGGCCGGATGAGTGGTGGGAACTTGCCGGCCCGAGACAGTGAATGTCGCAGAATACGCTCCAACTCGAAATACTAGCACTGGTCCAGTCAATATGGGGATTGTGTTTATGTAGCCACGTAAGGCCTAAAACCACAGGTGCGGCTCGAGAGGGGATAACAAAAAACCGAATTAACTCCGTATGATTACCGGATAGCCGGAAAGTAAGAGGACAAGTCTGGTGAGTGACACCGGCCAGGGGGCGCCCGTTCAAGGAGTTGACAAGCTTGGGAGCCGGCAACTTAGCTACCGGGACGGCGAGTCGATTGACTAACCTCTCGTCTAAAAAAAATCGTCCGCCCCTGAGTCAATAAAAGCCTGAATGGCAATGTTCTGGGTGTCCCATGAGAGGGTACCTGTTAGCTGGAGTCGACTGGTCGTAGGCTCCGGCGACAAACGGCCTTGACGAGACGAGTCCTCCGATAAACACGCACCCGTCGGCTGCGGTGCTCGTGAGATTCGGCGGTCCAGACAGGATGAACAGTCGGCGATGGTATGGCCCGCCTGGCCATAGTAAAGGCAGAGGTGCAAGTGCCGACGCCGGTCCCTCTCGGCCGCGGTGAGTCGACCTCCTCCCAGCTGCATGGGTTCGTCTCCGGTTGACGTCCGTGGGAAGGCCGGAACGGGTGGTAAGCGCTCCGGGGATGGCCCTTCGCCGTACCCTGGACAGTAAAAAATATGCAACAGGTATTTTTATAGATCTTAAAAAAGCATTTGACACAATAAATCATGAAATATTAAAAAAAAAAATAGAACGATATGGTATACGTGGGGTAGCTGGGAAATGGGTCAAAAGTTATTTAAGCGACAGAGTGCAGTATTTTCATATGGCTGAGTTTTCTTTCAGTTGTCTTGGCATTGCTTGTGGGGTCCCCCAGGGGTAAGTATTGGGCCCCAAATCATTTATAATGTATATCAATAAAATTTTTAATGTTTCTCAGTTGGTAAAATGTATTTTGTTTGCAGATTACACAAATATATTCATGGTATTAACAGTTTTGATGATCTCATCCACACTGTAAATAAGGAATTAATTAAATTTAAAAATTGGATGGAAAGTAATAAATTATCCTTAAACTTAAATAAAACCAATGTAATGATATTTGGAAATCATTCTATGAGGTTGCAAAAATGGGTTGAGGTTTGTGGTGTTAAAATTGAGTATGTTGCAGAAATAAAATTTTGGGGATTAATGATTGACCGTAAATTACATTGGATTAACACATATTATGCATATATCAATTAAAATCTCCATAAGACTTGCAATTATCAATAGAGTTAAACATGTCCTTGATTACAGTGCACTTCATACTTTATATTTTTCCCTAATTCTTCCATACCTAATTTATTGTGTGGAAGTGTGGGGCAATAATTACAAGACCACAATAGAGTTTTTATTTTATTTACAAAAGAGGGCATTACGAATAATTCATAAGGTGGGGTATCTTGATCACACCAATCCGCTATTTTTCAAATCAAAAATTCTGAAGTTACATGATCTAGGAAAACTGTATACAGCAATGTTTATGTTCAAAGCATTTCGCAATGTATTACCAATTAATATTCAGAACATTGTTTCTCAGAGAGATCAGCCGTATGATTTGAGAGGTTTAGGGAACTTTTATATTCCACTGGCAAACACTACTAGGAGATGTTTTTCTTTGTCTGTTTGTGGGGTTAAACTGTGGAATGGTCTGGCATTCGAACAAAAACAATCTCAGAACATTTGTTGTTTTAAATGTTTATATAAACAAACTGTCTTGTTACAATATAGAGACATGGAGGCTTAATTGTGTTCATGTTTATGGATGGGTTCTCTTATATAGTACTTGGTGTTCTCTTTCTGGTATTTGTTTTTTTCAACGTTAATAATAATATTAATTTATAACTAACTGCTTCGACTGAAAATAACAAGTTAACATTGAACTAGTGCATGCTGAATACAGGAAGGGAATATGTGTACTAGCAATTGATGTGAGATGTAGAGGGGGCAGGAGTGAATAAGCGCTGATTCTTCCTACTCCTTTTCGGACATGTTGAATTGTGAATTGTGATGTCAAGCACTCCAACTAAACCCTTTGTATGTTTGAAATTAATGAAATCAATCAATCACTCAATCAAACCTCACTCTTCTACTTGGGTCGCTCTCTTTTACACACATGTACTCCGTCTTGCTGCGGCTAACCTTCATTCCTCTCCTTTCCAGGGCAAACCTCCACCCCTCAAGCTTCTCCTCCACCTGTTCCCTGCTCTCACTACATATCACAATGTCATCTGCAAACATCATAGTCCATGGAAATTCCCGTCTAACCTCGTCCGTCAGCCTGTCCATCACCATAGCAAACAAGAAGGGGCTCAGAGCTGA
Source organism: Oostethus manadensis (assembly GCA_024372805.1). Classification (NCBI taxonomy): domain Eukaryota; kingdom Metazoa; phylum Chordata; class Actinopteri; order Syngnathiformes; family Syngnathidae; genus Oostethus; species Oostethus manadensis. Next base: position 578,059 of record QODF01000215.1, on the reverse strand, counting down.
TCCCTGATGGAGTCCCACCTTCACTCGTAACTCCTCTGTCACACCTGCAGCACACCTCACTACTGTCTTACAGTCCTCGTACATGTCCTGCACCGCTCTAACATACTTCTCTGCCACTCCAGACTTCCCCATACAATACCACAGTTCCTGTCTGGGCACCCTGTCATAAGCTTTCTCCGGATCTACAAAAACACAGTGCAGCTCCCTCTGACCTTCGCTGTGCTTCTCTATTAACATCCTCAAATCAAATACTGCATCTTTAGTACTCTTTTTTTGGCATAAAACCGTACTGCTGCTCACAAATGCTCACGTTTGCCCTTAGTCTAGCTTCAACTACTCTTTCCCATAACTTCATTGTATGGCTCATCAGCTTTATTCCTCTCTAGTTGCCACAACTCTGCACATCTCCCTTAAAAATGGGCACCAGCACACTTCTCCTCCATTCCTTAGGCATCTTCTCATTATCTAAGATCTTGTTAAACAACCCAGTAAAAACTCTACTGTCACCTCTGCTGAAATTATTATCTAAAAAATGATTTGATAAAAACAGATTTTCCTTGAATCTAAGTAAAACTAAAATGATGCTATTTGGTAATAGCAGAAGAGATACTTGTGAGAAAATACAAATTGATGGTGAGGAAATTGAAAGGGTAATGACACCCAAAAAGAGTTTCATTATTGATGAGAGAATGAGTTGGAAAACCCACATCAAAAACATAGAGCATAAAGTAGCAAAAAATACTTCAATACTGAATAAAATAAAATTACTTTCACTTTACGCTGCATCTCTCTGTACTCCCGCCTATTCTCTTCAGTCCTCTCAGTGTCCCAATTCTTCTTAACTAACCTCTTACTCTGTATACACTTCTGCACCTCCTCATTCCACCACCAGGTCTCCTTATCTACTTTCCTTCCAGATGACACACCGAGTACTCTCCTACCTGTCTCCCTGATCACAGTAGCTGTAGTTGTCCAGTCATCTGGGAGGACTTCCTGGCCACCCATAGCCTTTTTCAACTCCTTCCTAAAAGTCACGCAACACTCCTCCTTTTTCAGCTTCCACCATCGTCCTCTGCTCTGCCTTTACCCTCTTCATCCTTCTCACCACTAGAGTCATCCAACACACCACCATCCTATGCTGTCTGGCTACACTCTCACCTACTGCTGCTTTGCAGTCACTGATCTCCTTCAGGTTACACCTTCTACACAAGATGTAGTCTACCTGTGTGCTCCTACCTCCACTCTTATAGGTCACCGTATGTTCCTGTCTTTTCTGCAAGAATGTATTCACTACAGCCATTTCCATCCTTTTTGCAACGTCGACCAACATCTGTGCCACTTTCCGCGTTCCTCTCCTGGATACCAAACTTGCCCATCACCTCCTCATCATCTCTGTTTCCTGCACCAACATGTCCATTGAAGTCCGCACCAATGACAACTCTCTTATTTCTAGGGATGTTCCGCATCACTTCATCCAGGTTTGACCATAATTTCTCTTTCTCATTCATCTCACAGCCTACCTGTGGAGAATACCCACTAACAACATTTAACATGTCTTTGATTTCTAGCTTCAGGCTCATCACTTATACCTGATGGTACCTGGGAACTGATATTGATATGCTATGATGTATTGACACTCAATATGGCATTTTAGCCTGGCAACAATTTATATTTGATGTAATCTTGACAAGTTGCTTTACACATAATCTTGTTTCAGTTGCATCTCAAAACGTGATTTAAGTGTTGTTTCTGTGTATAATACAAGGTACTGTTGGCATTTTCACCATGGCAACAGTCCAATATAATAATGTGTTGTTTTTCAATAATGTGACCTGATTTAAAATCCAGTAAACTCTATGTAAATACATGTATTTGGTAACACAAAAAGGCAAATAAAACTTGCTTGTTTTAAATTATGGATGTATTTCTGCATGGTTCCTGAATGCTTGGGGCACAGTCATGGGCACATGTGCGTGTGTTTTTCCTGCATGATGTTTGTGCCTTTTTGTGCATCTCCCCACGGCATTCCCAATATCAGTATTCCTGTAGATGCGTTTGATGTGTTTGAAGCCACGTTGCATACCTTGGAACATGACAGTAAACATGGCAGTAGCTCCCCTTCTCAGAGGAGCAGCCATTCGCGTCAACCCTCAGAAGTGAAGTGACGGGTGTACAAACCAAACCCGTCGGGCCACGTTGTAACCCCCAGGGGGATCTCTCTGGCATTGTGCCGCTTCCAATTCCATCCCTAAAAAGACAAAAAAGAAAACTAACATGGGATGCAAAACACTGACTTGTGACAAGTTATGGCACCCGCTTAACTGCTTATCTGACCGAGCAACAGCACATGTCTGGATGTATCCCATTCTAATGTTCTCCTTGTGTTTCATCCTTGGAAAATCACTAGTGTCTGTTTCCTGCATGCATCCCAGGGGAAATTAAGAGGCACACTATGTATCTCTGGAGGATTCCACCAAGAATGAGAATAAAGGAGGCAGCATGAAAGAGCAGTGTTGGTGTGAGCGAGTTATTGGTCTAGCAAAAGGATTGCCAACACATCAAACTAGGACGGCTGTTGTACAAGACACAAACTAGCACCATTTTACACCTGCCAAACAGCGTCACACTCCGCCATGTGACACCAAACACTTCCATACCACCACGTACGACGCAGGCAAGACTTCTTCACGTCAGAGAGAATTTTGGCAAAGTGAAACAAATAACATATTACATGACAGAGGCGCTTTGAATGCTGTTTACAAGAGTCTTTGTATACAGCAGAGCGCTGATCATACCACATGTTTGTATCTTATGATCAAAACATGTTGTCTGCATTTTATTCAAACTGTTTAACTTAATCATTAATCAATCAGTGTATTTGTTACTTCTTAAAAAGCATAAATCATTAAAGTCAATTTAAATTATTATAAATAAATACATACATTAATTATTAAATACATTTTGTCTATCGTGTGGAGATATGGCAAAACAACTATACAAGTACTTCACTCACCAACTGTACCACAAAAAAGGTTAGTTAATGTCATCCATACTGCTGGGTATAGAGAAGATACTAACCCCTTATTCCGAAAATCACAGTTCGAAATCACAACAGTTGTTGACCTGGTAAGCTTTCAAACACCTAAAATGATGCATAAAGCAAAAAATAACCTGCTACCCAAAAACGTAAAACATTTTCTCACAATTGATTAGAAATGTGATCTTGGGAAAAAAATTTACCTAAAACACTTACACGCGAGGACAACGCTAAAAACCTTCATCATATCAGTATGTGGAATTAAATTATGCAACGGATTGAGTAAAGAACTCAATCAATGAACTAAAATAGTTGTGGTTCTCAATTATTTTTTGTCTTGGATCCAGTGGGGGACAGAAGTGTTTTCTCACCCCTGTGATTAGAAAATACTCTTTACAAACTGATATTTATTTATTTATCTTTACTGTACAGACTGAACTCGAAACTGAAACCAACAAAATACTTCAAAACAGAGAAAAGTGAAGCATACAAGCATATTCAGGTCTGCACAAACACTGAAAGTTCTCCCCTCCTCTCACACCCCCATTGACAGTTCACCAGGTCCCCCTAGGGGGACCACCTCACTATTTGAGAAGCACTAGACTAAAAAGAAAGAAGAATCTTGAACACAGAGAAATACTTGTACAATGCCATGTCACGTGATTACTCCATTTAGCCCTTCTTCTATATTTCTTATAGAACTATCTTAAGTATCACATTTTAATACTCTGTCATCATCCAAATATATTTCTGTCAGCTATTAACTTCCTCATCATTTATTATTATATTTTATTATTTATTATGATTGCTACAGAATTGCTCTATGATGATTTACAAATCTCAACTTTATTGTAAAGCATTCATATTACTTTATCATTCTCTAACGTTACTTCAGAACTGGTGAAGGGCACATATTGAATAGGAAGTGAACAAATGTATTAGTAATTGACGTTAAACAAGAAGTGGGTAGTATTGAATAATCTACGCTTCTTCCTACTCCTTTTGGACATGTGGAATTGAGAGCTGTAACATGTAATGTACAGTGGTCCCTTGGTTAGTGTCGTTAATCTGTTCCAGAAGCTGCTGCAGAAGGTCCGATTCAAACCAAAACAAACATAATGTAAATTCAATTAATCCTTTTCAAATTCAATTAAACACATTTTAACACAAAACACATTTTATGGACAATAATTGTAGTTTTACATGTAGAAAATGATGTAAACATAATTCTTCAGGATGGTACTTATTTTGATGGCTACCAGTATATCCTGCTGAGAGCGGCAACACGGGCGCCATTCTTGATGTTTGTCTTTTTTTAATTAAACAGTAGTACTCGGTCTCTTTTAGCGAAATTTTGGATGTTAACCAAAAAATGGGTTAACCGTGCGGACAGTAACCGAGGTACCACAGTATAGCAAGGTAAAACGTAAACGTACTAAATTAAACCATATCACCATTACCGTTACCAAATGAATTATGACTAACCCTTAGAGATTAGTAGATTAGAAATATTCTTTTCACATATTTTTATATTAAAATAACTAGTTACAGTTAGTCGCACGGTGGCTGAGTGGTTAGCACATTGGCCACACAGTCAGGAGATCTGGAAGACCTGGGTTCAAATCTCCGTTGGGCATCTCTGTGTGGAGTTTGCATGTTCTCCCCGTGCGTGTGTGGGTTTTCTCCGGGTACTTCGGTTTCCTCCCACATTCCAAAAACATGCATGTTAGGTTAATTGGTGACTCTAAATTGTCCATCGGTATGAATGTGAGTGTGAGTGTTTGTTTGTCTATATGTGCCCTGCGATTGACTGGCGACCAGTCCAGGGTGTACCCCGCCTTTCGCCCAAAGTCTGCTGGGATAGGCTCCAGCATCCCCGTGACCCTAATGAGGATAAGCGGCATAGAAAATGGATGGATGGATAGTTACAGTTAATAAGATTGCTCCTCAGACCATTTATTGATGATAATCGCCACAATGCTAACTAGTACTAAAAGAAAAGAGAAAAGACTTGTAAAGCCCACAGAGCGCTTGCTCTTGGCACAGGCATGGAAGAAGAATTTGTCAGGCAGGTATTGTTAACTGCAGAATTGTCCTTTTAAAAAACAATCATAGACAAGGGCCTTCAGTCATGAGTGATGCCCCCTGCAACATCCCCACATAGCCAGCTGCCCTTTGACGCCCCTGCAAGTCCTGAAGCTCCATCGTTCTATTGAAGTCAAAGGTAGCCCAGATTATGATGGCGCCATCTCCAAAAACATCCCAGGTGAGGAAAACATCCCAGGAGGGATCTCCTTGTCATGCCTTTAGCCTTTAAAACCATCAGGCCCATCAAGGTTACATTTTTTCTTATCAGAGAATAAAACTGTCCGCCTTTCTTGGTCATGTTTGGTGCTCTCATGCAAATTCCAAACATTTTGTGGCATTCAAGGGGGAGAGGCCTTTGAAGACGTTTTTTGTTTTTAAAACCCTTCTCTCACAGCCGCCTGCCGCCTGATAGTTATTGGGCTGCACTAGGCACCAATTTGGGCCTTCTTTTGGGCTAAAGATAGTCCCAGGTCTTGACACACAGCCAATCAGCCAATGACACAGCAGTCACAGCAGTCCTTGCGCGAGCCTTCTTAGTCTAATTAAAAAACAATATTTGCTGGAGGAATACGCATTCTGAGGCATCATTCTACTGCAATAAGATATTTGTCCTTTTTTTTAACATGGAAAAGTGCAAGAGAAAAATATATAAAAACGCGTCAACACAAAACACTGCCATCTAGTGGTCACATGGCGATACAGCATTTGGAAACAAGAATACATATTTTGAATAATAAAAACACCAGCTGTTGGTCCAATGTATTTGTTTTTTTTAATTAGAAAAGTGTTAATATGTCAAAGTTGTGCAATGTTGAGTGCTGATAAATGAAAAGATTAGGAGGGGACATCCATCCTTTTTTTATGCCACTTATCCTCATTAGGGTGGCAGATTATGCTGGAGCCTATCCCTGCTGTCTTCGGGGAGAGGCGGTGTAACCCCTGAACTGGTCATAGTTAGTGTAATAATCCGTGCCATGCCAGCGGCCCTACCTCGCTCTACCGGCAGTGACAGTGTTTCTTTTTGTAACTTCTCATAATGCTTTATAATAATAAAGTGCTCATTTTGTGTAAAATACACTGGCTGGGATCACTCCTCTTTTCAGCGGAAGTAGAAGAGTATGGCGTCAAACGCTCACTTTCATGCAAACGTGCACTTAAGCCAAAAACTGGACTTCACAAAGTAAGTTGATAGCGGATTTTAGGTTCTGTTGCATCTTGAGCACAAAGGCTGGCTTGGTTCGGTCACTTTGGCAGAATACCCCCCTGGAAACTCTACTGATCCCCAGCGACTTTGTCTTTGTTAAAAACGACTAAGAAAGGAGGGTAGAATTTACGTATAAATAAAGAAATACATTCATGATGTAGGCTGAAAAAAAATAGCTTCCCCCCCTAGAATGAGGAGCAGCCACCACTGTGGCAAGGAATGCGTCAAACTTCACACACAAAGAAGGAAGAGCAATGTAAGGGCTTCTGTATTTACATTCCATTTAAGAAAACCAATATTATCTGAGAATAGACTGAAGGCAGTTACAGAGCCAAGTGAACACTATACAGTAGAGTGCAATAGCGGGTAAGTTATGTTAGCACTTGTGGTTCATTTGTATTACTTCTATCCACAAATGCTGTGGCGATGTGGCTGACCAGCCTGCTTTTGCTAATGGAAAAGCATTCACGTTTCGGTTCTGTTTTGCAGAGGAAAAAGGACGTTTTGGAAGTGTTTTGTTGTCTGGCGTGAAGCAAGCCGTAGATGCAGAAGAGTGTTGGGGGATAGTTCATTGAGGTCAGGATGACAGTGAAGAACAGATGAGGTGGGGCCGACGAGGAGGGTTTTGTAGGCGGTGTGGTGGGAGCGTGGGGGCCAAAACTAGGCCAGTGTCCAGACTCGGAGCACCAAAGGCCCTTCCCTCGTCCCTAGATACTCCGTGTCAACCCTCTGACAGCACTTCAGCTGGGACTTCAACAGTGAGTTTTCCTCCTCTGAAGAATATCCCTCCTCCTCCTCCTCCTCCTCAGCAGTCAGAGTTTGAGGAGGAATGTTCTCGTTACAATAAGGAGGTCACATGGCATGGGACCCCAAGCTTCTGAGTGCCACCTCATCCTCTATCGCTGAAGACTCTCTTGCAAGAAATGTGTGCTTTTTCAAAAGTTGAAGTGCAGTAAATTCAAGTAATGCATTCTTTTATTAGGCTTTTTTTTATATGAATTGTCACAATCTACCATAAAGGCCCCCCCCCCCCCTCCCCCAAAAAAGCCAAGTTAGTGTCAGATTTCATTGAGCGGTCTGTTACTTTGAAAATTAAAGCCTTGTTAAAGATATAAAACCTCGAACGAGAGAGACCCTGGTGAGTGAAACCGCTGAGAAAATCCTTAAACTAAACAAGCTTCCAGTGGGAGCACTTCTTCTCCGAGGATAGATGTTTAATTATCTCTGATTGTTCCGGTGGAGGAAACACTTTCACTCCCTTTTGTTTGTCTTAAGAAGCACATGTGTATTTATTGCAGTGACTTTCAAATGGGAATCGCAACGCTGTTTTATGGCCATGGCCAATATGCAGGACTGGAGGAATAAAAGCTAAGCATAAATATTACATTGAGGAAGTTGGCATATAAGGCCCACAGTAAAAATAAAAAAACTGTAATATTGTAACTGGGGTTGCTCCAATACATCAGCCACTAATTAGTATTGGACAATTTCTGTAAAATCATGTGATCCGCATATGCCGATAATGGCCTTTCAAAGCCACTCCCAAAAAACACTCGCCGTGTGGCGATAAAGTTACCCCTCGTGTCGTGAAATGCAACACAACACAAATATGGATGTGCGTGTGTGCTGTCACGTCAGGTTCCCAACACTTGTATTGAGCCAACAAGGAATGCACTTTGTTCCGTCTTGCACTAGTCTGTAAAACCTCAACGGTTTCTGCTTGACAGCTTGACACAGGTTACACCAGTCGATGCCAGGGTGTTTGATCACTCCCTTGACGGACCTATTGGTGTTCGACTTCTTTTGCATCGTTTTACAAGCGGCACAGCAACTCAACCCCTGACAGGCTCGCTGGTCGCTGTTCCTCACCAGACCGACCGGGATCCAAGAACTGTAAGGCAGACGCTCTTTCCAGGCTGCACTCCCCACCTTCAGAGACAGACCACAGTGAGCCCATCTTGCCCTAGTCCCGGATTCTTGGAGCCGTACAGTGGGAGGTAGAGAAGCGGGTCAAGGAGGCTTCCAATGACTGTTCCCCTCCCGTGGGCTGTCCAGCTGGACGTTTGTTTGTGGCCCCTGGACTCCGTTCCGATGTCCTGCGGTGGGCGCACAAGTCCAAGATGGCGTGCCACCCGGGGGTCTCCCGCACCATCTTTCTCCTGGCACAGCGGTTTTGGTGGCCCTCGTTCTGCAAGGAGGCTAAGGCTTTTGTGGCCGCCTGCGCTATACTCTATGTGCCCGGAACAAGGCCGCCCATCAGGTGCCGGCAGGGCAGGTCTCCTGTGCCCTCTGCCCATCCCCTCCCGCCCATGGTCTCACGTTGCTTTGGACTTTGTTACGGGCCTCCCACTGTCCAACGGAAAAACGGTTATCCTGATGATGGTGGATCGTTTCTGCAAGGTGGCCCACTTTGTTGCCCTCCCCAAGCTACCCTCTGCCCTGGAAACAGCGGACCTGCTTATTTGCCATGTGTTCCGGCTGCATGGCATCCCCCTTGATGTGGTCCCGGACCGAGGCCGTCAGTTCTCTTTGGCCGTGTGGAAGGCCTTCTGCAATGTGTTGGGGGCATAGTCTAGTTTGTCGTCCAGATACCACCCACAGACTAATGGCCAGACGGAGCGGGCCAACCAGGACTTGGAGTCGGCCATCCGTTGTGTGTGCCATTAGCAATCCGCCTCCTGGGCAATCAACTTACCGTGGACGCGGCCTATGGGTTCCAGTCCCCAACATTTCCATCGTTGTAGGCGGAGTCTGCTGTCCCGTCTGTTTCCGCTCATCTACGCTGCGCGCGATTGGCATGGCGCAACACCCGGGCGGCGTTGGCATGAACATCTGTGCGGAACCAGATGCTGGCGAACAAGCATCCCTCGGTCGCCCCAGAGTACAAGCCCGGACAGAGGTTGTGGCTGTCGTCCAGGGATCAGCCTCTCCACACAGAGTCCAAGAAACTCCAGCTCAGGTACATCGGTCCGTACCCTATTGTCCGTATTCTCAACTCCTCCTCTGTGTTGCTGCGTCTTCCGGATTCCCTTAGAATTCACCCGGCGTTCCACGTCGCCCTCCTCAAGCTCGTCGCAACCAGTGACTTGAGCCCTTCAGAGGTGCCTCCTCCTCCTCCTAGATTGATTGATGGCCATCCTGCATTCACGGTCAAGGCGATTCTAGACGTGAGAAGAAGGGGCAGGGGTTTCCAGTACCTGTTGGACTGGGAGAGGTACGGCCCGGAGGACCTTAAAATTGCGTTGCTCACGGAGTTTTACGACCGCTTCCCGGAGAAGCCAGGTATGCCGCCAGGTGGCGACCTTTTGTAAGGGGGGGTACTGTTACGAGTGCGCTCTACTCTGCTTGTTTTTCCTGCCTTCTCCTCTTGCGCTCTGTCCTAGCCCTTCCCGGCCGGCTGGAGGCGGACACGCCTGTCGCTAATCAGGTTCGGGCTACTTAAGCTGAGTGCTACCGGCTGGGAGACGCAGGATTATTCCTCCACGAACCCAAGACCACGTCTCGAGCATTATTACTACTTTGCGTTTCTTCCTAGAGCCTCCAGCAGCTTCCTGTCTCCACCAGGTTTTGCGTTTCTGTTCATGGTGTTTTTTCCACCATTGCTTTTTGTTTAGACTCTGCGTTGTTTTTCATGGTGCTTTTTCCACCATCGCCTTTTGTTACCATTCCTTGTGTTATTAAAAGACACTTGACTTCCTTTTCGCCTCTGCGTCTGGGGGTCCAGACACACACACCTCATCAGAGCATAACAGAATTGTCATCAATAACCATTCTATTGATCCTGTTCTTGACTGTCTTTGCAAAGAGAATAATTTTCTGAATAATTTCCTGTTTATTTTTTTTAATTAGGAGAATATATGCTCGTGCCCTGCGATTGACTGGCGACCAGTCCAGGGTGTACCCCGCCTCCCACCCAAAGTCAGCTGGGATAGGCTCCAGCATACCCGCGACCCTAATGAGGATAAGCGGCATAGAAAATGAATGAATGAATATATGCTCTGATATTTTTATGAACAATTATTTCTTGTATTCTCTAACTGTGAATGGCTTCCCATCTCATGTACAGCCCAGTGTTGTCTGTACAAGAGATGGGCAAAAACTTGGCGATTTTCTCGCAAAAATCTGGACACTTTCCAAACTTTTTTTCTCAAAATGACTAGAGAAAAAATACTTTTCCTGATGTCTTTGGGAACGGGAGATTTTTCTGGTATTTGCATTTGTCTTTTCTATTACTATTCGAAAATAGTAATTTATGGATGGTCCCTAGAAAAACAGCCAACGGTTGGAGCGGCACTTCCCGTGTGAGTTCGCCAGACCATGAGAGAGCTGTCCGGGCACGGTAAGGGAGGAGTACCGCTGTAGCTACAGCGCCAACTCCAGGCAGCAGTCAGAAGAGAGTCTAAACGCATTCACGGACTTGGCGGTGAGTCAGACATTGCATATTCTTTTCAAAAACGCACATTTCCCCTTCTTCGGTGATACAAAAAAATCGCTTAGCGAAGGGACCCACAACAAGGAGGCTAAAGAACGGCATACGGCTCCAGAGCCATGGGTTGCCGACCCCTGGCCTAGACAATAAAACAAGTTAGTTTAGTGATAATATGTGATTTAATCCTGAAGCTATTTGTCAGCCTTTTATCATTTAGTCCCAATTGATGAGGAACACCAATGCCTACGATGTTAACTAGGCCAACAATGTCCCCATGTGAATATGTATTTTTCTGCGTGATATGAAGCGATAATTCATCATTATTTAATGAGCGACAACAGCTGGTTGTGCTTTCTCACCAAGGCTCTGACTTCCACTTTGGGTCCCGTGTGACCCTCATGACCCCTTATTTGTGTTCTAGACACCTTGCTTCTTCTGTCTTCTTTTAAGCCCACCTTTTTTGTCTGTTTCTCCTCTCCGACGCTCCCCCCTGAATGGTGCTGGCACACATCCTGCTGTATAACGAAGGTGTGTGTGTGTTTGTGTGTGTAGACGGCGTTTTGGGACGTGACACCTTCTCTGGGACACACTAATCAGCTCCTGACCAAGGAGGCCCAGACCGCTCCTGCTGGACAGGTGAGTGGAAGCACATGGTGCAGCCTCTTTAACTGGAGGGTCAAATCAGCTGCATTCTTTATGTCTCAGTCAGACCCAATCACCCTGACTTCCGTCACCTCGTCTTCCTGTGGGGGTGGGGCCCTCCAAGGGGGGTTACGGAGCAGATGCTCCACCAAGGGAGCCTCCCCCTCTGAATGTGCCTCCTGCCGGCCTCATGTGTGTTAACCTTTTCCTTTTAATTAACACCGTCCCAGCTCCCAGCTCTCAGCTCCCGCCACCGTGGTCCGAAGAGAGGTTCCATTGGCTTATGCAACTGTCAGGGACGTGCAGGAAGAGTCATGGGGGAGCCACACAGCGAGTGGGCGGGTGGGAGTGAGAAAGGTGATAAGGGTGAGGAGGAGGAGGCTGGGATGAATAATGCGTGCATTGCATCGTGTCGGGAGTGACTGAGAGTGGGTCTAATCCTTCCTGGCCTACCGGTTATCCCACATGCCTACACGGGATAAAGCAAAACGAGGAAGGCATTCTGCACAGCTGCCTGTTTTCAAGGGACAATGTGCTGGAGTAAATTGGACCTGCTGAGGGGGAAGATGGCTGCTCTAATTTGCACTACAGCTCATTACTCTGAACGCTAGCTTTTATTTGGGGCTCTAGTCACTAACTATACTCCTGCTCCTCATTTACAATAGGCCACCTTTGCAAACATTTGAAAAAAAAAGCCTAAAATGAAGACAATCAAATTTTAATTATGAGTGGTAAAAATGTGCTAGTAGTAGTATTAGTACAATAATAGTTTAACATTTACATTTACAAGAAAAATATGAATATTTGTCCATCCATCCATCCATCCATTTTCCACCGCTTATCCGGGTCCGGGTCGCGGGGGCAGCAGCTTCAGTAGGGAAGTCCAGACTTCCCGGTCCCCAGCGACCTCTTCCAGCTCCATCGGGAGGACACCAATGCGTTCCCAGGCCAGCTGTGAGACATAGTCCCTCCAGCGTGTCCTAGGTCTTCCCGGGGGCCTTCTCCCGACTGGGCATGCCCGAAACACCTCACCAGGGAGGCGCCCGGGAGGCATCCGGACTAGATGCCCGACCCACCTCAACTGGCTCCTCTCGATGTGAAGGAGCAGCGGCTCTACTCTGAGCTCCTCCCGGATGGCCAAGCTCCCCGCCCAATCTCTTAGGGTGAGTCCAGCCACCCAACGAAGGAAACTCATTTCCGCCGCTTGTATCCGCGATCTCGTTCTTTCGGTCATGACCCATAACTCATGACCATAGGTGAGGGTGGGAACGTAGATCGATCGGTATACAGAGAGCTTTGCCTTCCGGCTCAGCTCTCTCTTCACCACGACGGTCCGGTACAGCGACCGCATTACTGCAGACGCTGCACCGATCCGTCTGTCGATCTCACGCTCCAACCTTCCCTCACTCGTGAACAAGAACCCGAGATACTTGAACTCCTACACCTGAGGCAAGACCTCACTCCCTACCCGGAGGGTACAGTCCACCCGTTTCCGACTGAGAACCATGGCCTCGGATTTGGAGGTGCTGAGTCTCATCCCAGAAGCTTCACACTCAGCTGCAAACCGCTCCAGTAAACGCTGAAGGTCACAGCCTGATGAGGCCATAAGGACCACATCGTCTGCAAATAGCAGGGACGAGATCCTAAGATCACCAAGCTGGATTCCCTCAACACCTTGACTGCGCCTAGAAATTCTGTCCATGAAGATTATGAACAGAATCGGTGACAAAGGGCAGCCTTGGCGGAGGCCAACGTTCACCGGAAACTTACTAAGTAAGTCGAGCTTGCGAATGAATGAATATTTGTAATATATCAAAGTTTTAGGAGAGTACATTCTTTTTTTAAGTCTTACATTTTGGAGAAGAAGTTGTATTTCAGGACAAAAAAACTACAAAAAACTTCACATTAACAAAAAAAGGAATTAGATTTTACTTGCCAAAATGAATTCACGATTGTAAAACAATAAGGATAAATGAACACTCAGTCTCATTTTTTAATTTTGAAAAAATTATTTGCAAAACAGAATTTTGGATTTATTCTCATAATAGGGAAAATATCAAGTTTTGGACATTTTTTTTTTTATTTTCTGTGTTTTACATTTAAGAAAATTATAAAATATATCTATACTAACATGTCAACATATAAATATAGTTTATCCCTATTACTACATTTTTCATATGAATTATTTTATAGTAAAAACAGTATAAACAATTACATCATTAGAATATTTGAAGGTGGTAATAATTGCATGTTACCACTAAAGAACTGAATACTAAATCTTAATCATTTTTAACATATGACACGCATAACATAAGCCATGAATGCACTAGTGTGTAGCTTTACAGCATATTTTAGTAGTCAGCTTTGAATACAAGTATTGAAATACTGGTTGTGTTTGCCATGTGGACGTTGTCCATCCTTTTAACTAAGACAGTTTTTAATGTCCATCCTGGCTTGTGGTAACGTCCCCCCAGGAGGGATTGTCTTTCTTGGCATGCAGTGGTCATTTTACTGTAGAGGTCAAAGCCATTTCAGAAGAGGACATAAAACCAGCAGAATGTTTTTTTTTTCTTCATGCATCCTTCCCGTTCTGGATAAATGCCGCTATTTGTGCCAGTAACACATTTTATTGTGATTGTGAAGAGTGCAGCTACACATCACATACTGCTTGTGTAGACTCTGGAGGTTTTTGATTAACTGGTAAGTATTTTCATGAAGGAGGTGATGTTTTGACCCAAACCATCTTCTGTGATTTAAAGTTACAGTATGGCATAACATTTGTGTTCTTTTTTTGGTGGAAGCTAGTTTTCCATGTGGTTTTGTTACTTTAAGAATAATACTGTATATTGCATATTTTTGCTTTCAAGTACAAATACTTCACCTGGCAAGAAGATTTTCTGCATTTATTGTGCAGCAAAGTTTGTACAAGCACTGCACAGAACTCGCAACTGTACAAGTGCTAACACAACATGAGGTGTCCTGGCTGGTTCACCACAGGCCTCTTAAGTAAAAAGGCCATAAAAATATTGACACTATGCCATTGAACTATGCTCTTATGCTAACTTTTTAAGCATACAATGATTGATCAAAGTTGTTAGGTTAAAGGGATAGTTCCGAATTTTCCTAATCCCCAAAATCCGACCAGAACTGGGCTCGTGACACCAAGTGGGGGGTAAGTAACTGTTGATGCACTACACTCCTGATGGGGATGTCATACAACTTAATGTCAAAAAATCAGTGCTAGTGCTAACAACATGAGGTGTACTGGCTGATCGGCTAATATAATACAAAGTTTGATTGAGATTTGATTGTCATGCCACTGATGTTTTTCTTTCACTTACAAAATAACAACTACCATCAACATGCCTTTGACATTGTTACATCAAGGTTAATATATTGCATATTGTTGCCGCGCATGCATCAAAAAACCACACCATCTTGTGGTCATTTTAGTATGTTTCAAAGTTTGTACAACTCTTACTACTAAGTACTAAGGTTTGCATCCTGGCCAGGGCTAACAGCTTAGGAGGTGTCCTGTTTGGTCTACCATTATAATAGGCCACTAAAGTAGATGACCCTTGATTGTTATTGCAATAATAAAGATGGTTTCCATTTGCTTTTCCTTTGCTTATATGAAATTGTTACTCTATGGTCCATCTGTTACATATAGTCACAGGGTCACGGGGATGCTGGAGCCTATCCCAGCTGGCTTTGGGCGAGAGGCGGGGTACAACCTGGACTGGTCGCCAGTCAATCGCAGGGCACATATAGACAAACAAACATTCACACTCACATTCATACCTATGGACAATTTTAGAGTCGCCAATTAACCTAACATGCATGTTTTTGGAATGTGGGAGGAAACCGGAGTACCCGGAGAAAACCCACACACGCACGGGGAGAACATGCAAACTCCACACAGAGATGCCCAACGGAGATTTGAACCCAGGTCTTCCAGATCTCCTGACTGTGTGGCCAATGTGCTAACCACTCAGCCACCGTGCGGCCCTGTTACATATAGTTTAAAGTATAAATACTTCCACCAATAAAGTGCATACATTAGAGTTGGGATTTATGACTCTTTGAAGGCAGCTGGATCTTGGTCAGCCGTCCCTTTCAAAGAGCCATTAAAAAAACTGGCTCATTTGGCTCATTTTATATAAATTTTAGGAAGCCAGCCTGGCCTCAACTCGTTTTATCTGGGAAATAATCACTGGGAAACAAAGAATTTAGATATCCAACCAATGAGTTTCAATTATCCATCCATCCATTTTCTTCCGCTTGTCCGAGGTCGGGTCGCGGGGGGCAGCATCCTAAGCAGGGAAGCCCAGACTTCACTCTCCCCCGCCACTTCGTCTAGCTCTTCCCAGCGGATGCCGAGACGTTCTCAGGCCAGCTGAGAGACATAGTCTCTCCAACGTGTCCTGGGTCTTCCCCGAGGCCTCCTACCGGTTGGACGTGCCCTGAACACCTCCCCAGGAAGGCGTTCGGGAGGCATCCTAACCGGATGTTCGAGCCACCTCATCTGACTCCTCTCAATGCGGAGGAGCAGCGGTTCTACTCCGAGTCTCTCCCGGATGACAGTGCTTCTCACCCTATCTCTGCGGAAAAAACTCATTTTGGCTGCTTGTACCCGCGATCTTGTCCTTTTGGTCACTACCCAAAGCTCATGACCATAGGTGAGGGTAAGAACGTAGATCAACCAGTAAATCGAGAGCTTTGCCTTTTGGTTCAGCTCTCTTTTCACCACGACAGACCGGTGCAGAGTCCCCATGACTGCAGACGCTGCACCAATCCGCCTGTCGATCTCGCATTCCATCCTTCCATCACTCGTGAACAAGACCCCAAGGTACTTAAACTCCTCCACTTGAGGCAGGACCTCATCCCCGACCTGGAGATGGCACCCCACCCTTTCCCGGGCGAGAGCCATGGACTCGGACTTGGAGGTGCTGATTCTCATCCCAGCCGCTTCACACTCAGCTGCAAACCAATCCAGTGAGAGTTGAAGGTCACGGCTCAATGAAGCCAACAGGACCATGTCATCTGCACAAAGCAGAGATTGAATCCTGCGGCCACCAAACCGAAACCCCTCAACGCCCTGGCTGCGCCTACAAATTCTGTTCATGAAAGTAGTGAACAGAATCGGTGACAAAGGGCAGCCCTGGCGAAGTCAAACCCTCACTGGAAAGGTGTTCGACTTATTGCCGGCAATGCGAACCAAACTCTGACACCGGGCATACAGGGAACGAACCGCCTGGATTAGGTGGTCCGACTCCATATTCCTAAAGCACTTCCCACAGTATTCCCTGAGGAACACGGTCGAATGCCTTCTCCAAGTCCACAAAACACACGTAGACTGGTTGGGCAAACTCCCATGCACCCTCAAGGACCCTTCCAAGAGTATAGAGCTGGTCCACAGTTCCACGACCAGGACGAAAACCACACTGCTTCTCCTGAATCCGAATATTGGACTATCCGGCGGATCCTCCTCTCCAGAACACCTGAATAGACCTTCCTGGGAAGGCTGAGGAGTGTGATCCCATGATAGTTAGAAGACACCCTCCGGTGCCCCTTCTTGTAAAGCGGGACCACCACCCCGGTCTGCCAGTCCAGGGGCACCGACCCTGACGTCCACGCAATGCTGCAGAGACGTGTCAACCAAGACACGCCCACAGCATCCAGGGCCTTAAGGAACTCCGGGCAGATCTCATCCACCCCCGGGGCCTTGCCACCAAGGAGCTTTTTGACCACCTCGGTGAGGTCAGCCCAAGAGATAGGCAAACCCGCCTCAGAGTCCCCAGGCACTGGTTCCATGTTGGAAGGCGTGTCGGTGGGATTGAGGAGGTCTTGAAAGTATTCCCTCCACCAGTCCACAACATCTCGAGTCGAGTTCAGCAGCACACCATCTCCACCATACACGGTGTTGACTGTGTACTGCTTCCCCCGCCGCAGATGGCGGATGGTGGTCCAGAATCTCTTTGAAGCCATCCGGAAGTTGTTTTCCACGCCCTCTCCGAACTCCTCCCATGTCCGGGTTTTTGCCTCAGCGATCGCCAGAGATGCAGACCGCTTGGCCTTCCGGTACCTGTCAGCTGCCTCCAGAGTCCCATGGGCCAAGACGGCCTTATAGGACTCTTTCTTCAGCTTGACGGCATCCCTCACCACTGTTGTCCACCAACGGGTTCTGGGATTACCGCCACGACAGGCACCGACCACCTTACGGCCACAGCTCCGATCAGCCACATCGACAATGGAGGCACGAAACATTGCCCACTCGGATTCAATGTCCGCTACCTCCCTCGGAACATGGTCAAAGCACTCCCGTAGGTGGGAGTTTAAACTCCTTCTGACAGGGGACTCTGCCAGATGTTCCCAGCAAACCCTCACAATGCATTTGGGTCTGCCATGTCTGACCGGCATCCTCCACCACCATCGGAACCAACTCCCCACCAGGTGGTGATCAGTTGACAGCTTTGCCCCTCTCTTCACCCGAGTGTTCAAAACATGTGGCCGCAAGTCCGACGACACAACCACAAAGTAAATCATTGAACTGTGGCCCAGGGTGTCCTGGTGCCAAGTGCACATGTGCACACCCTTATGCTTGAACATGGTGTTTGTTATAGACAATCCGTGATGAGCACAGAAGTCAAGACAAGACACTGCTCGGGTTAAGATGAGGGGGGCCGTTTCTCCCAATCACACCTCTCCATGTCTCACTGTTGCTGCCAACATGAGCGTTGAATTCACCCAGCAGAACAATGGAATCCCCCGAGGGAGCACTCTCTAGTACTTCCTCTAAGGACTCCAAAAAGGGTGGTTTTTCTGAACTGCTGTTTGGTGCATAAGCACAAACAACAGTCAGGACCCGTCCCCCCGCCCAAGGCATAGGGAAACTACCCTCTCGTTTACTGCGTTAAACTCCAACGTGCAGGCTTAAAGCCGGGGGGCAACAAGAACTACCACCCCTGCCCGTCGCCTCTCATTGCTGGCAACTCCAGAGTGGAATGAAGTTCACCCCCTCTCGGGAGGACTGATTCCAGAGCCCTTGCTGTGCGTTGAGGTGAGTCCGACTATATCTAGCTGGAATTTCCCCACCTCACGCACCAGCTCATGCTCCTTCCCTGCCAGAGAGGTGACATTCCACGTACCGATAACTAGCTTCTGTAGCCGAGGATCGGACCGCCAAGGCATCTGCCTTCGGCCGCCACCCAGCTCTCTTTGCACCCGACCCCTTTGGGGACCCACGTTACCTTTTCGGGCTGTGCCCGACCAGGCCCCATGGGTGCAGGCCGGCCACCAGATGCTCGCCATCGTGCCCAGCCTCCGGGCCTGGCTCCAGAGGGGGGCTCTGGTGACCCGTGTCCGGGGGAGGGAAAACGAAGTCCATTGTTATTGTGCATCATTGGGGTCTATTGAGCCACTCTTTGTCTGGTCCCTCCCCTAGGACTTGTTTGTCATGGGTGACCCTACCAGGGGCATGACAGCCCCTGACAACTTAGCTCCTAAGATCCTTGGGACACACAAACTCCTCCACCACAATAAGGTGGTGACTCAGGGAGGAGGAGTTTCAATTATTCTGAAATATTGATTATAACGTGATTATTATAACCTACTATGTCTCAGTTCCCGTCGTTCATTATAATGAGCCATTCAAAAGAACTGCTTCGTTCGTGAATGTCACAACACTAACATACATTACGTTTTCTGTTCTCAGTGTGTGACAAGGTGTGTACAAGCACGACACACAACAATGAACATTAGGCTAAAGTTCAATGCTGCCAGCTAATGCTGTCAATTTTTTTGGCTGGTCCACCAACAATATAGATCACTAGTTAAGATGATCCTAGATCCCATGATAATGACAAATATGATATTCCCTTTCTATTACGAGCAAATGTGTGGGGGTGTGGCAGGGAGGACTATGAATATTAGTGCAGACCTGCCAACATGTATGAATTTATTGTAGTCACCATGCAGTTTAACTCTTCCATACGCTTTGCCTTTGCTCTCCATTTTGTTGCATTGTTTCATTTGTTGTACAGTACAGAAAAACATTCATTCATTCATTCATTTTCTATACCGCTTATCCTCATTACAGATTTGATCAATAGTTGTTTTTTCAATAGTATTTCAAACCGGGGGGGAGGCATTTCTGTCCTTTGGCGGGGCATGGCAGAAAAGAATTTAGAAGCACTTCTTTAAGACAACTACTAGTGTTGCAGGTGAAAGTCATCAAATCCAATCTCTAAGGTCGTGCTGCAACAAACCAGTCATACACGATCCTCTCCAGCATCTCGTGACCTCAGTTTTATGATGAAGTAAGTGAGGAGGGGAACACTGCCAGTACCGTCTCCTCATGAAGACCCAGAGCAAGGGCACAGTCTCCCCAGCCCCATAGATCAGCCAGCCCTGAATGTCAACGCGCACAGCAGCCACTGCGGTGCCAGGAGTCCCCCGCTCTCGCTCCCTCCCTGGCCCGTGATCCGCTGTCTGGTGACACCACTGCGCTAATGACCTGTTTTGGGAGTTGCTCGGTGGGCTTCTTGGCTTGGGGAAGATGGAAGTTGTGGATATCCAATTGGAAGGTCACTGATGATGAGGACCATTTAATCTCTTTAATACATATGCACTAGTCAAAGACAATCTGTTACATCAATTTGGTTGACTTTCAAAAAGACTTTTCTCCTAGGAAATCATTTCAAATGAAATATAGTAAACCACTCATGTTCGTTACAAGACGTACTAATGAAGAGCATTACCGTGAGCTAGTGGGCTTTGGTATGTATTGCGAAAGTTATCTAGGTGTTGAAAGAAGCAGTCAGACCCTTTCTATGTCGCAGTAACTTCTCTTTGTGGTTCTATGGTCAACATCGCAATATTCCTCAAAGCCATCACTGCTACCTTTTATTGGTTACATGAAAACAAAGTCAAAGAAAAAGCAAAATTCAGCTGTGAAGTTAAGCCCTTTTAGATTTACATCTTTATGACTTTGTGCTTTGTTTTTGTGACTTGCATTCTGTTTGCTTGTATTCTGCAAGGCAGTGGTTATCATTGTTAATAACTGGTGGAAAGCGCTAACCAATACTTCTATTCGCTTGCATGGGCTTTTTTTGGGGGGTAAGCCAGAGTACTGTGGGCTTCTTGACTTTGTGGGTTATTTTTGTGTTTTATCTCTCCTCATTATTACACATGGTGGTCATTATTAATATCAACTGACAGGATGAGTGAACTCATTAATTATTTGACACGTACGTTGCCAGTGTGCATGTGGGTGAGAACATCTATTCATTCATGACACATATGTTGCTTGCTTACATACGCTTGTGGTTGAGAAAGCATGGCCTCTGCCTATATGATTATTTCCAGTTATTCTTTTGATCACTTTTAAGTTGTTATTTAATAAGTGGCTAGAGGAGAGATCACCTTTTGAGTGTGCTATTTTGAGTGCTCTGTTTATTTCTGTTGTGTGAGGTGATGTTTATTATTAATAACTGATAGAAGGAGTGATGGCATTCATTCCAATCAGCATCCTTCGTGTTCGAGCCCACCTTTTCCAGGCTTGAACTTTAAGTTTGTTTGACTTGCGAGGCAAATCTTTTCAGATGATTTGGGTTGAAATCCCAACTGTACAATGCGCAGTGCGTTCGTTGATAAGGATGGGAAAGATGTAAGGATCCAGCTTCCATTGCCCTTCATAGGTTGACAACACTGTTTCGCAGCACAAACATTATTTAAGATCATTTTTACAACATTGTTTAATTGCTCAACAATTGCAAAGTTGAAAAGCTGCCCTCACAGCTGCCTTGCTTGCCAACTTGTGGTTGTTGCACTCAGTGTTGGTTTTTTTGTGCTTTGTTTTAATCAGTTTGCTATGAGAAAAGGCCTCAGTGCTCTCAGTCACTTGCTACTCTTAGCTTTTTTCCCCCCTCTCTTCAGCCTCAGGAGTTTGGCTTGTTAGAAGAGAGTGTAAAGTCTCCAGGGGGTGCTCCTTGTGGTGATGGGGGCACTTTCCTCGACCTCACTCATTCCTGGTGTGGGTGGCGTTTCGACGGGGATAGCACCGAGCACACAGCGGAGAGCCAGACCGAAGATGGTGATGTGTCTGGCGGGCTCTCGTAGGACGCAGCCTTATTCTCGGGGTCATGCATTCCAGCAATGTCTGTAATTACAAGCAAGCGAGTAGAAAAAGAAAGAAAAAAAGTTGAATATTCCGCCTTTCTCAAAATGAACATGCTCTGCTCCTCAAGGGAGGCATTCACATCTCAGAGTTCTGCTAGCTGGATGGGTTTTAATGAGGCAAGTGTGTGTGTCTGTGCGTGTGTGTACGTGTGTGTATATGCCCTCGTCTAACAAGCATAATTGACCGACTGCATTTTTAAGAAGCCGTTTTTCACCATTTACATTCTTCTAAATAGCCTTCAGTGATTATTATTTCTTCACAAGGCATCAAACTTTCTTTAAAGTCATGACTTTTAGGTTTTTTGTGTTGTACTTTTTTGGAGCCAAATGGACAGAGGATGAAGAGGCCACAGGTCAGGGAAAAAAATCCAGGAGGGGAGAAGCTCCTTCCGCTGAGAGTGAATGCTGAGATGTTGCAGCACACGCACACACACACACACACACACACAAACCTGATGTGGTGCCTCCATATGGAAGAGAACACTATATGTGGTAAAAAGGAATACTGCAGAGCTTCTCTTTTTTACAACAGATACTTTGGCCAAAACTGCCCGTCAGTGAAAAACATGAAATACCTTACTCACTGGCCACTGGCATCATTAGATTTTCAATGATGAGCAGTGGAACCTTGGCTAGCATTATCATCCGTTCCAGAAAGTCAGATTGTAATTGAAACATTTGCTAACAACATCAATTTTTCCCATAACGATATCATGTTAATTAATTCATCTTATTAATTAATCTGCTCCAGAAAGCCAATACCACATGTTTCTAGTTTTACAATTTAATTTACAGTTACCTTTACTTGCAGAAAACAATAAAAAATGCATATACATAAATATAAACTATCATTTACTTTTACCTTCATTGAAGACATGGTTGTTGCCAAAGACACGATGTGGCAGCGAGATCAACATGAACACCAAATTTGTGTTTCTTGAATTCAATCATGTCTCTCACCTCAATAACCGAAAATGGAGCCAAAGGAAGTCAAATCTGGTAAGTGTAAACATTCAATAAAGCACCAAGTGCGAAACACTATTGAATTAAAAACATTGTGACAAAACACAAAAGTGGTGCCTGCATTGATCTCTCTGCCACATTGTGTTTCTGGCAACAATTCCTTTTTACTTTTACTTGTAACATTAAATGTTCATTTATACAGTTCCTTTGTCATTTACATATAATTAGAATTGTTGTATGCATGTAAAACAATAGGTTTCCAAGCTGTAGCAAGTTTAAAAAATCCATATGACGCAGTTGCACTAATGCAGTGTATTAATAACAAAACAACATACTCGCCGCGTTGAATGCTAAGAGGAAAATGCATGTAAACCCAGGCTAAATTTTTTCATTAAACCTAAAACATACAGTACGCTAACTAAGGTTTCACTTTACCGCAACGTTGATACATACATATGCATGGACCATAACTGAAGTAAACAACAAAAAGCAATTATTACCACAGTGGCAAATTAGCTTAGCACAGGGATGAGCAAACATACAGTTAAAACAATGCATCTTTAAGCAAATGTTTTGTACCTTTTGCTAAAATTGAGCATTTCTAAGCATTGAAATGGCTAAATGAACCAAAATACAAAGATGAGGCATTAAGAAGACACATTCCAAATTGCAGTGCAGTATTCTACACTAGTCACTAGGTGTCAGCAGGAGAAACATACACACGCTAGACTTGATAACTGTAACGATAGGTTTTTATTGCATGTTTAAATGCCATTTAGTAAGTTTAAATTCATTTTAAACTTTCCAACTGTAGCACGTGCACAATTGTATTGAAATAGGGGAAAATCCTATGGGGTTAGGAATAAACAAGCTTTGCTTCTTTCTACTCCTTTTGGATATGTGGAACTGTCAATTATTATTATATTATTATATAATTTTTATCAAGTGATGTATTCCAATGTAATCATATGCATATTCAAATCAAATCAAATCAAATCATTACCATTAACATAAATGTTCTCACAAAAGGCATAATAATAATACAACAATCATAATAAAACAAACTACTGTTGCAGACATAATGCAGGAAAAACTTTGACTCCCTGATGTCACTTCCAGTCCACACATCTGGAACACATTTGTTGCAACACACACGGGCACAAATGTTAGTTATGTCTTATTTTCTCTAATTATAGATACTATATTAGGTAATTTCAGTGTAAATGTGACTATATGGGTGTTATTGTATGTCTAGAGGACTCTAATAATGTTAAAAACCCATATTGAGGTCATAAACAAGTTTTCTATGCTTTAACTACAAGAATATTTAATTCCTAAAGACGGAATCCTACTTCATGGAAATTTAATTATCACAGTTGAGTCTGGAACCAATTAACCGTGACAAACAAGGGCTCACATTTTATCTCCTGCTATTGACGCATTATTATTTAACTGCGCTACATAACATACCCCAAAGTGGCTGCCCTTTCTTTTTTCCTTTTCTTCAAATCTAAATTGTTTTATCCTGTTATCCATATCTCCACCAGTACCAACAACTTCTTCTGCATTCCCCGTAACTTTTGTTTCAATTGTGTTAAGTCATTTATGAGTTACGCTGTTAGCACACAAACATTCAAACATGATCTTTTTCATTGTGTGTGCTTGGCGGCACTAATTAGTATGAAGGGGAAAAAAATGGTTTGTGTTAAAAGTGCGACTAATGCTTATTTTATTGTGTTGTTGTATAATTATGTTGCGATCTAAAGTCAACATATTGAACTAAATATTTATGTATGTAAATGCATGTATCGTCTTCTTCTTGTCTTCATATGTGTCACCTTTATCGTCCTCCCCACTTCCTGTTCCTGTCTTTTATTTCCTAGGTCACGCCAGTTTGAAAATCAACAGTCATTTTGATCAAACTTTCCACTGCCAATAATAGATAGGCTCCAGGGGAGTTCCTCAAGGCTCCAGATTTTGAGGGACTGACATGTCTTTTTAACATTGCATGGAAGATAGGAACAGTACATCTGGACTGGCAGACTGGAGTGGTGGTCCCCCCTTTTAAGAAGGGTAACCAGAGGGTGTGTTCCAACGATAGGGGGATCGCAATCCTCAGCCTCCCTGGGAAAATCTATTCCAGTATGCTGGAGAGAAGAGTACACCTGTTTGTCAAACCTCAGCTACAGGGCGTGCAATGTGGTTTTTGTCCTGGTCTCGGAACACTGGACCAGCTCTATACCCTTGCAAGGGTACTCGTGAGTACCTAGGAGTTTGCCCAACCGGTCTACATGCGCTTTGTGGCATCTGACCGCGTCCCTCGTGTCTTGTGGGGGGTGCTCCAGGAGTACGAGACTGGTGAAGCGCTACTACGTACCATTCGGTCCTGGAGCAACTGGAGCTTGTTTCATATCACCGGTAAGTCGAGCCTGTTTTCAGTGAATGTTGACCTCTACCAGGGCTGCCAGTTGTCTCCAATTCTGTTTCTTTCAAGGATGGAATTTCTAGGCGCAGCCAAGGCATAGAGAGGGTGCAGTTTGTGGTGGTCTTAGAATATTTTCTCTGCTATTCGCAGATGATGTGATCCTGATAGCTTCATCTGGCTGTGACCTTCAGCGTTTAGCGGAGCGGTTTGCAGCTAAGTGTGTGACACTCAGCACCTCCAAAACGGGTTGGTTGGGAGTGAGGTCTTGCCCCAGGTGGAAGAGTTCAAGTATCTCGGTGTCTTGTTCACAAGTGAGGAAAGGTTGGAGTGTGAGGTCGACAGGCGGATTGGCACATCATCTGCAGTAATGTGGTCTCTGTATCGGACTGTCGTGGTGAAGAGAGAGCTGAGCCGGAAGGCAAAGCTCTCGTTTTTTCGGTCGATCTATGTTCCCACCCTGACCTATGGTCATGAGCTATGGGTCATGACCAAAAGAACGAGATTGCGGATACAAGCGGTGGAAATGGGTTTCCGCCGTAGGGAGATGGAGTGAGGAGCTCGGCCATCCGAGAGGAGTAGAGCCGCTGCTCCTTCACATCGAGAGGAGCTAGTTGAAATGGCTCAGGTATCTAGTCTGGATGCCTCCCGGACGCCTCCCTGGTGAGGTGTTCCAGGCATGCCCAGCCGGGAGAAACCAGGGGCAGACCTAGGCCACACTGGAAGGATTATGTCTCACAGCTGGAACTGGAAGAGGAGGCTGGGAAGTCTGGACTTCCCTACTGAGACTGCTGCCTATGACCCAGACCCGGACAAGCGGAAGAAAATGGATGGAATGGAATGAATTTCATTTATTTTTATGTTTTTTTTTGGTTATTTTTGCTGCAGCTTTGTGTTAAACAGTACAGATGTAGAGATGAAGGGACCAATATTGGCATCTGCACTATGCAGACAAGTTTTGGAACATCTGATCATAACAAATACAGGAAGTACATTAATGAGAGTAGCCTACTAATATTTATCTATATACAGTGTATGTTATTTTGAATATTTTATACAGTTTTAGGGCATTAGAAGAGCATTAGTGAAAACATTGCACTTACATGAAAGATTCCTTCAAACAGATGCACATTTGAACGATTTCATCAATTTATAACATGTTTCCTTGTCTCTGCATGTGGAAATGTGAGTCAGTACGAGACAGGACCGCAGGATAAGCGGTGTAGACCGTTTACTTTCCACTGCACAACAAGCATCAACCACTTATCAAAAGTTGCTAACAACAATCCCATCCATCCATCCATCCATTTTCCACCGCTTATCCGGGTCCGGGTCGCGGGGGCAGCAGCTTCAGTAGGGAAGTCCAGACTTCCCGGTCCCCAGCGACCTCTTCCAGCTCCATCGGGAGGACACCAAGGCGTTCCCAGGCCAGCTGTGAGACATAGTCCCTCCAGCGTGTCCTAGGTCTTCCC
>QODF01000215.1:500915-547595 GCA_024372805.1 Oostethus manadensis | reverse complement strand
TTTCCTAGCCTGAAGGATTCTTTATCTATAAACAGGGAATGATCATGGCGTGTAAAAACAAGTCTCGACGCGGACGAGTCCATATTCGTAGTATAAAATATATTACTTAAAAGATAATCAAAGTGGCAGCAAATTTACCAAACTAAGCTAATGTTTTACAATCTTTCATTCATTCATTTTCTATGCCGCTGATCCTGATTAGGGTCGCGGGTATGCTGGAGCCTATCCCAGCTGACTTTGGGCGGGAGGCGGGGCACATCTGGACTGGTTGCCAGTCAACCGCAGGGCACACAAACAAACAATCACACTCACATTCATACCTATGGACGATTTAGAGTCGCCAACTAACCTAACATGCATGATTTTGGAATGTGGGAGGAAACCGGAGTACCCGGAGAAAACCCACGCACGCACGGGGAGAACAAGCAAACTCCACACAGAGATGCCCAACGGAAATTCGAACCCTGAACCTTCTGACTGTGAGGCCAATGTGCCACCCAGTCATCCACCATGCGGCTGTTTTACAATCTCGTACAATGTTATTTACAGCCACGTTGAGAAGACAACTGCTGATGTTGTATCCATTTGCTTCAGAACAGATATGTGTTAATCCCGCAAAAGGAAATATGCACTGTTACATATATATGAGAATCTGTATCGGTTGATATAGGAATCATTGAATGAATCGAAGGATTAGCCACCGTAAACCGCATTCAAAAATTGCAGTTTATATATTTATTTTTAAATAATTCAGTTATTTATGTCAAACACATGTACGTTTCACTTTCATCATGTTCTATTATATTGCTTAAAAATTTCCATCTTCAGTTGCATCCATCCATTCATCTTCTTCTGCTTCTCTGAGGTCAGGTCGCTTGGAACAGCTCTCCTCCTGCAGATTCCAAGGCAGTTGAGAAACAAAGTCTCTACAACGTACCCTGGGTCTTCCTTGAGGCCTTCTACTGGTTAGACGTGCCCTGAATACCTCCCCGGGGAGATGTCCAGGTGGTATCCAGACCAGATTAGATATTAGGATCCTATGAAATACGTTTTATTTTTTTCCAAATTCCGTTTTTTCTTTTTTAATTTTTTTAGAATTCCTTTTTTTACATTTTACTCTTGTTTTTACCAGCGTAGTGTGTGTGATTTTAGGGTTAGTGAATAAAAGGTCAGTTAAGTGCAAAAGATGGAGAGAAGCTAGCGCAAGCCAAGCTAAGGGGAGGTTCTGCCAACTTTCACTGGTGTTTATCGCCATTTCAACATTGGAGCGGGCGGTTTAGTGTTTGTAATTCCGCCACAGTTTAGCCGTCCGGCGGGTATATAGTTCCACACATGAACGTTCCTTCGCCTCACGATGACATCATTTCATTCACGTGATGCCAATTTCCATGAGATTCCATGTTTAACAGTAAGTTTTTGTTGGACAATTCCGAGATTCTGTCCACGATTCCGTTAACACGGAAATCATAGGGCCCTACCAGATGCCCGAGCCACCTCATCTGGCTCCTCTCAGAGCACAGGAGCAACGGTTCTTTTCTGAGTTTCTGAATGCTTCTCAACCTATCTCTAAGGGTGTCCAGCCACCGTACGGAAAAAAGTGATTTTGGCCGCTTGTACCTACAATCTTGTCTTTTTGGTCACTACTCTACTTTGCTCATGACCATAGGTACGGGTAGCAAAGTAGATCGAGCGTTAAATTGAGAGTGTTGCCTTTTGGCTCAGCTTCCTATTCACCACAATGGATTGATGCAGAGTCTGCATCACTGCATCCGCCTGCCCATCTCACCTTCAATCCTTCTCTCACTCATGAAGACCCCTCGCTTGGGACAGTATCTTATCCCCATCCCAGAGATGGCATTCCACCCTTTTCCAGCGAGAGCCATGGACTCAGACTTGGAGGTGCTGATTCTCATCTCAGCCACTTCACACTCTGCTACAAACCAATCCAGTGAGAGTTGAAGGTCAAGGCTCAATGAAGCCAGAAGGACCACATAATTTCCAAAAAACACAGACCCAATCCTGCACCCACGGAACACAGACAAATGTGTTCTCCAAGTCCACAAAATACATGTAGACTGTTTGGGCAACCCCCCACATCCCCCAAAGGGCCTTGCCGAGAGTGTAGAGTTGGTCTACAGTTCCATGACCAGGACAAAAAAACACTGCTCTTCCTGAATCTGACTTTCAACTATCCGGTGGATCCTACTCTCCTTTGAATAGACATTACCAGGAAGGTTGAGAAGTGTGATCTCACAATAGTTGGAACACTCCCTCTGGTCTCCTTTCTTAAAAGGGGTACTACCATCTCAGTTTGCCAATGCAGAGGCACCACTCCAGTGATTCTAAACTCCTCCACATAAGGTGATGGCTCAGGAAGGAAGGAATCCTCTTCTTTTCAATAAAGCTATATCATAATAACAAATTGAGAGCTGTTATGGGAACACTAAAATAAAACATCATGTATCTGAATGAAGGAAATTTTCTTATTACATACTTTGTTCTGTACATAGTTGAATGCGATGAATTTGATTTCACAGAAGTGTGATTGCCATGGAGTTACATCGTGTTGTTTAAGTGGTGCCATTATTTTTTAGCAGTATACATTAGTGAGGATTGCTTACCGCACAACCAGAGGTCAGGGCTGTCATTAAGCTAAAGAAGGAGTCCTATCAAGCACAGATGGCTTGTGGGACTCCTGACGTAGCTGATGGGTACCTGTAGTCCAAGCAGCATGTGGCTTCGGTGGTGATCAAGGCAAAAACTCAGCTGTGAGAGGAGTTTGGTTAGGCCATGAAGCATGACTTTCGGTGGGTTTAGAAGAGGTTCTGGCAAACCGTCCGACTGTTTGCAGTGGGGACGGTGGCCTGCTGACCTCAACTGAGGATATAGTCGCAGAGAAGAAGGTCTGAGGACACAAACGCAGAAAGTTCTATAACTGTGGCTGAGGTATCAAGGGTTGTTAAAATACTCCCCAGTGGTAAGGCTCTGGGGGTGGATGAGTTTCGCCCTGAGTTCCAAAAGGCTCTGGATGTTGAAGGACTGTCTTAGCTGACACGTCTCTTCAAAATTGCATGGAAGACAGGAAAAGTACCTCTGGACTGTCAGACTGGGGTGGTGGTCCCCCTTTTTAAGAAGTGTGACTGGAGGGTGTGTTCACACTCCTCAGCCTCCCTGGCAAAGTCTATTCCAGGGTGCTAGAGAGAAGGGTACAATCGTCAGTTAAACCTTTACAGCAAGTGCAATGTGGTTTTTGTCCCAGTCTCAGAACACTGGACCAGCTCTACACCCTTGGAAGAGTATTGGAGGGTACATGGGGGTTTACCCAACCGGTCTACATGTCCTTCGTGGACTTGGAAAAGGCATTCGTCCAGGTCCCTCGTGATGTCATGTGGGGGGTGCTCCGGCAGCACGGGATTGGTGGCGCGCCATTCGGTCCTTGTACAACTGGAGCAGCAGCCTGGTTCTCATTGCCAGCAGTAAGTCAAGCCTGTTTCCGGTGAACGTAGAGCTCTGACAAGGCTGTGCTTTCTCACCGATTCTGTTTATAACTTTCATGGACAGAATTTCTAGGCGCAGCCAAGGTGTCGAGAGGGTGCAGTTTGGTGGAATTAGGCTATCCTCTCTGCTATTCACGGATGATGTGGTCCTGATGGCCTCATTGAGCTGTGACCTTCAGCATTTACTGGGGCGGTTTGCAGCGTAGTGTAAAGCTTTTGGGACAAGACTCAGCACCACCAAATCCGAGGCTATGGTTCTCAGTCGGAAACAGGTGCATTGCACCCTCCGGGTTGGGAGTGAGGTCTTGCCCAGGTTAGACCACTTCAAGCATCCCGGGGTCTAGTTCACGAATGAGGGTAGTTTGGAGTGTGAGGTCAACAGACAGATCGCCGCAGCGTCTGCATTAATACGGTCGCTATACCGAATCGTCCTGGTGAAGAGAGTGTTAAGCTGGAAGGCAAAGCTCTCAATTTACCAGTTGATCTATGTTCCCACCCTGATCTATGGCCATGAGCTTTGGGTCATGACCAAAAGAACAAGAACAAGCTGCTCCTTCATATCGAGAGGAGACAGTTGAGGTCGCTCGGGCATCTAGTCGCATCTAGCCTCCTGGACGCTTCCCTGATGGGCACGCGTCCGGGAGGCCTTTTGGGCATGAGTTGCCAGGAGAAGGCCCCGGGTCAGACCAAGGACACGCTGGAGGGATTATGTCTCACAGATGGCCTGGGAACGCCTTGGTGTCCTCCCAATGTAACTGGAGTAGGGGTCTGGGGACTGGGAAGTCTGGACTTTCTTACTGTGACTGCTGCCAATGTGACCTGGACCCGGATAAGTGGAAGAAAATGGAATGGAATGAAATGCGTAGAGGACAGGCCAAAAGTTTGGACTCTCCTCTTCATTCAATGTGTTTTTTGTTTTTATTTTCATGATTATTTACATTGTAGATTATCAAACCTATGAATGAACACATGTGCAATATTGTACTTAACAAAAAACTCAAAATATGACTTCTATTTTAGACATACATTTATGTTGTATAACTTTTTTAAAGTGCTGTAAACCTTTGGTGTTCTGCCAGGGAGCTTCATTGCCTTATTAATGGGGTTGGGACCATCAGTTGTGTTTTGTGTGTCCAAACGTTTGGACTGTACTGCCCATACATTTAGACAAGCACTGTAATAGGTGCACTTTTTACACCCTTTTTGAAATCTCTTCAACACGGACAAACAAACTGGTTTACTGTTTTCCTGTTATATTTGATTTTTCTCTCTCCTATATTTTTAAGGCTATTCGAGAGGGACATGCTGTGTCAGACAGTTTTTGGAGCATCGTGAGCAATGTTCACTCAGCGAGGCTGCGTTCACAAAGAAAAAACATGGTTAAGGGAATATTGTAATGTAGAGTCAAGTCAAACCTTTTTCCAGTTACTTTGACACTAATGAAAGTGTAGCAAAGAGCCCTGGAGGAGCCAAGAGCAACACTGTTTGTTTGTGTTTTGGAGAGCATTGTTGAGGGGGGTGCAAGGTGCAGGTAAAACTTTTGGGAGCGACATTATGGCTGACAACGAGGGTGGGAACTTTTGAGGGGGAGAGCGTTGCTGTTCAGATTTGATGTTTTAAAGCGACTGAGACCTCCTGACAGATTCCCAGTGCCTACAAATAGACCTTTCATATGTGTGTGTTTACCAAGTTTACTGTAGTTTGGGAGGCCTTTGAATGGAGCAAAGCGCGTCACGTCAATCCCTGTCACGCTTGGTCTTATTGATCTTTTTGGTTTTGTGGCAGCATGTGGGTGGGGGAAGCAGAAGAAGGGTGCAGATTAAATAATACATGAAAAAAGATGAGCTTGTAAAATGAAAGCCTTGTAGGTGTATATAGGTCATTAGTCCCTCATGTCGTGGTCTAATACGCACACCAAGTAGCACACAAGATGCACAATAATGGGGGGCATGCCTCCAAATTGTCCTTCTTTTGTATGTCTGTACTACTACAGTATATACAGTATATGGCCTCATGATGAACTTAAATAACCTATAGAATGAAGTCAGCATCATTATGTACTCACATCATTAATTTTTACAGTTATAATCAACTTTTATGGTGTCTCTTACAAAATTAGATTGAGGCTATCAAAGGTTCTTTTTTCCATCACTACAGCAGACTATTTGAGGGTCGCCTCGTGTCGGCTTTTGCTGCATTTTAGGAAAGAAGTGAGCAGTTGCATGACTTTGTTGGATGGGTTTTTAAAAATTACCTGAAATTATACAAATAATTTCCTCGGAAATGCACGTGATACGTCACAACATATTATAGCAATCCACACCTATAGTGCAAATATGTGGCATGTGTTATTCCCCTTGCTGTGACTTCTGTGCTGCCGTCCTGCACTGTAATTGACTGGCTTTTTTAATGTACCATTGATGCATAATTAAATATAACTAAATGTAATTTATTCATATGTTGTAATATTTTTTTCAATTTTTGTTTATGTTCCATGATGTATGGGCAAGTCTATTCTACCAAATCAACGTCTATGTCTTCCATCCCACAATAGTTCCTTGTGAAATCAGGTAATGCGGTTCCCAAGCAGCTTGAGAAACTGGTGAATGCTGGTGTGCCCATACTGTATTGAATTTTAAATATACCTTCATGCAATTAACGCTCTTCTCGTGCTCATTTCTTCTAAGAATTATAGTTCAGGAACAAATTACAAGTATTTAAAAATAGGGAGTTACTTTTCAAACACCCTGTATAAACGAGGTAAAAAGATGATAATCTCGTGAATTAAGGCTAATAATCACACATTTAGCTGGAAATTAATTTTGAAAAATTGATATGCATTATAATAAATTGTTGTATGCCTTTACATGCAGCCTTTACATAGGTTTGAATTTACCAAATCTATAAATATATTTTCAATGTGTGAGTCAGTTGATTTAAGGCAAATATTCTTTCATTCATTTGTTGAATAATGATAACAAATTTTATTTTTAAGCTTCCTGGGAAAAAAAAGACCTAATTTCTGGCAATAAAAGACTTTTTAACAATTGGTTAAATACACTTTCCTAATATTTTTTGCATAAGAACATTTCTAGACAAGATATTTTTTCTTTTTAAGAAAAAATTAGGAAATGTTGCTTAAAAATGGTCATTTTTTGCAGTGAGGACAAAAATACAAAAGTCCCACAAAAAAAATGTATTACATGAGTTGATCAAACTCTAGTCTTGATACTGGTTTGTGGACAGTCTTTTTTAGTGAACCCTATTGGGAAGACACCGCCTTGTTGTGTCTGCAGCTTTAACGCTAATAGGCCTTGTTGCTTCAAGAAGCGCACTTTCTACACACACGGTAAACAGTTGCTAGTCTTGCGATTCCTGGTGCATGGCTCTACAATCAATTAATCTAAGGATTTATGGCTGATTCCATTCCACCCGATCCAGGAGGCTGCTACTGCTGCAGACATATCTCTTGCTTATCCAACCAGATATTCGGTCTCATCGGTTTATTGTTCACAACCTAAAAAGTACCTGGAATGTCTTGCTTATAGGGGAATCTGAATTAATTGAAAAATGAACAAACAAGTTGGGATCTTATTAATAGAAAACAATTGACAAAACTTCATAGATTAGTAAAGTTTCAAAACCTTTCATTCATTCATTCGCTTTCTGTGCTGCATGTCCTCACTTGGAGCCTATCCCAGCTGACTTTGGGTGAAGGGCGAGGTACACCCTGGACTGGTCGCCAGCCAATTGTAGGGCACATACAGTACAAACAAATAACCAGTTTGTCAAACATCCATCTGTCATTCATGTTCTGTGCCGCTTATCCTCATTAGGGTTGCGGGTATGCTGGAGCCTATCCCGGGTGACTTTGGGCGGTAGGCGGGGTACACCCTGGACTGGTCGTCAGCTAATCACAGGGCAGACAAACAACCATAGACACTCACATTCAAACCTATAGACACTTTTTTAAAAGTTGCCAATTAACCTAACATGCATGTTTTTGGAATGTGGGAGGAAACCGGAGTACCCGGAGAAAACCCACGCATGCACGGGGAGAACATGCAAACTCCACACAGAGATGCCCGATGGAGATTCTGTCATTCATCTCTCCATTGATCTGTTCATCCACCAATCATTCCATTCATCTATTTATTATAATAGCCATCCATCTGTCAACCATTCATTTACCTATCTATCCATCTGTGGATGCATCTACCCATCCGTCATCTATCAACAATCCATCTGTCATCCATCTATCAGTCCATTTTTCTATCCCTTTGGTATAGCATCAAGACAATGTTCAATAAAACGCATCTCCCATAATGCATTTCTTGATGCCGAGATTATGCTATGATGTTAATGCGTGTATTATTATTTTGGGTCCGGCACCAGGAGAACCAGCACACTACAGTAAAGCATCTTTCTTCTTCCACCAGAAGGGGGACCAGTCCGGCTGCAGGCTGCGGAGGAAGAGGCGACGCCATCATCCACCTCATCCACCAAGCTGGGCTCGGATCTCCACTCCGGATCCGAGGAGCAATGGAAATCCAGGTGTCCACATCTTGCGGCGCTCCCTCGGATTTTAATCATGCCTCTCTGTCTGTGTGTGAGTGCAGGCAGGCTGACAATGATTTCCTCAGTGATTACGTACAGAGCGAGTCCCTGCGGGGTAGGGGCCCCCTCTGGAGCCATCCTGATGGCTTTGGGGGCCTTGCTTCCATTTTCCATTATTATGTGGACTACCGGAGCGACAGCGCAGTCCAAGACCTTGCAGGTTTGTGATGAGGAGGGAGCTTCCATCTTCTCTCTGCTTCTTCATCCTCTTTTTAAGAGCAATTTTAGACGTAGACTTTAGAGCACATCCCCGCACCTAATTCAACATTAACTCGGCTGCACTGATTCGCTGCTAGTTTTCACCTCCTCAGCCGGATTAGTCCGAAGTCTTATTTCGCGTTTTTCCTCCTTTTTTTTTGGTGCTTTCTGGAGGGGGGTTGTTTAGTGGCGCACATTTTTTTTGCACTCTCACCGGAGACACCGCGCTGGGTCTTTCTCCCGCGGATTGAGATGACGGCGGTGGTGCTTGCGAGGGGGGAAAATGCAAATATTGCGCTTTTATTCCTGAGCGCGCACACGCGTGGCATTTTCACGGGGAATGAGAGCGCATGACGGAACAAGCACCGCCGTCGGCTGCAGCGACGCCGTCTCGCACTTTTGCCCGGGGATTTGGACCCCTTAACGCCACCTGCTCATCACAAAAAAAAAACCCCAAACAAACAAAAACCCAACAACACAATAGTCGCAACGTCCAAACCGGTCGCTAAGGGCTCGCGGTGCGCGCGTGTTCCACTCCCACGGTGATGCTGGGAAGGCAGCCGCGCTTCGGCACATTTCGAGGGGTTTTTGCCACCACGCCGTTGCACGCACAACTTCAGCGTTTCGTGTAGGATGTCGCGCCGCAAGCAAGCGAAACCAAGATCTCTCAAAGGTAAGATGGCTCTCCAACACTCTTTTTTTAAAACGACAACATCTCCCTTTTAAGCCGCAAGCCAGCATGCTTACTAATAACGGGGCGCAGCTCTGCGTGCGTGCGTGCGTGCGTGCGTGCGTGTGTGTGTTTAAAAAAAACAACAACATTTAACTGACGCAGTTGTGCTTGCTGGATGCAGTTTTGGACCGGTTCTGCACGGTCGAGGGCGGGTTCGGCTGTGCGTGTGTGTGTGTGTATACAAACATCTGGACCGTCAACTTCAAGTAAAGGAACGGGATGCATGCACATGACCCAGAAAACTGAAGTACGGACAATGAAACGTAATGTTTGTGTGGGGAGGCGGCAAAAGTTTGCATGGAGACATTTTTCTGCAGCTTATTATGTGTAACGTGACCACACACACACACACATGTGATTGTAAGTGTGTGTGTGTGTGTGGGGGGGGGGGGAGCAGAGGTTGAGCTCCAGTTCATCTGGCAGCCATTGTTTTTTGCTCAGCAAATAATTGCCCATTTTTACACTTTGTGCTGTGTCATACACTGCAGCCCCCCCATCCTCCTCAGAAGTTTTCGTTGGTTTTTCATTTTGCATTCTCCATCAGCGTGTATTTACTGCATGCTACAAGTGTGTGCTCACAACATCTGTTTGGTGTGCATGAGGAAGAGTGAGAGAGTGAGCGGGTGAGCAAACCGGTATGCAAATGAACCCACATCTACACTTTTTTACGTCTTGACTCGGACTGCTGCTTGAGCGTCGAAGAAAACGCAGGATAGACGTTTCCAGATGTTTCGCTGCTCTTTGTCTTGACTCTTCCCTCTGGGATGCAGCTACTATATCATACAGACGCTCACTTGTTACTGTTCGGAGATTGCGCACCTCCTTTTGCGTGGACAATTCTTGTAAACGTGCATGACGAGAAAGAACACGCTGTCCTCCGGCAGGGAACATAAACAGAGGTTAGAAGGAGCAGGCAAGGCGGGACATGCGGGAAGATGACAACATAATGCTGTGACAGTATTGGCTGCTTGTGGGAGGTTGTTTTTTGGTCCACATCAAGGAGAAAAAAAGGGGCTCCCGTTTCAATTAAGTACGCCAGACGGATCCGGCTACCTTATTGCTTAAGGGAGTACAAGCAGCACAGGATGACACCACACGTCATTGTCTTATATGCAGAGGCTAGCCCTGACGTTTACTCAATCAATCCCTAACCCTGCATCATCCCTAAACTGTGGCCATGTTGTTTTGATGAGTAGGAGGATCATGAGGTCCATGTAAAGCAACCCCCAGCCCCCACCCGCATGCCACGTTGCCTGTCCCGACAGCACTTCCTGAATAAAGAATACTGAGCCGGCGTCCATGTTTTTATTTGGAGCACACACACCACACTCTCAGGGTCCTTGGCACTGACGTGTTTATTGGCGGAGGAGCTAGCTTCCACGTCGGCCATGTGCATATATAAATATATTTTCTGCGCCATTTGCCTCCTGAGTGCCATGTCGTGTTGGTCCTAAATATTTTATGTTTTGGAGGAGCTGCTGTTAGTCTCCACATTGGAGCACTTTGGAAAAGTTGGTTAACTCTTCAGTCTTTGAGTGAGAGATGTATTGGCATTTGCACAGGGACATTGCTTTGCACGTACGATCGAAATTGAAGAGAGAAGATGAGAGAGCAACACCTAACTCAATTTATTGTTGAATGAGTTTGCTGCAAGTGTATGCATCGTAGTGCGTGTTTATGTACGGTAGCTTTGTATTGTTGCCGCAGGCATCTCCAGCTGTCAGTTTTTTGTTTTGACCCCCTCCAAAAGTATAGAATTTGTGTTTCAAAGGAAGACAAATTGAAATGGAAAATTCTGCATTTCCAGCATCATTTTACTATAATTTTTGCATTTCGATTCCTTCCATGCATCATGCAGGTGCACGTAGATTTCTGCACGTAGAAGTCTCCGAGCATGAAGTACAATCAAAGTTGACATGTACGTTCAAATGTGAGGCAATGAGATGCATTTGCTGCAAATGTAATCAAAGTGGTTAAGCTTCACTCTGTTGGAAAAAAACATTTCTCCTCACCTGTCACCTGATTTAAAAACAACAACGACACAAGTGACTTTCTGTTTCACAGGAAAACAAACTGTGAAAATTGGCAGGTATGTGTTTTCTAGATTGGCAGTTTTATTTAAAAATGAACAATCTGCATTTACTATTCAGTATATACACCATCTTTTTTTTTTGCAATGTTTCCGTCCCTGCATTGTTTAGTTGCACAATAATTCCCCCAAACAGTCCTTTGTATTTTTTCTGTATATGCATGACCACTCCCCCTCACTCCTCCATAACATATCTCTGATGTATCTGTTGCTAGCCTTTTTCTGCTCTATTTTTTTTTACCCAACGTTACATCAAATAGCTTCTCCGTCTTCCGGGCCGTTTGTCATTAATGGTCCGTGGCATAACACCCATTAACACGTTTCTAATGTGACACAAAAATATGGTTGGTATTATCATTAAGGAAATGATGATGGAGCGGCAGATAAGGAAAAAAAACCCCATTAGCGCAGCTGTCAGTACGTTTGACACGGGAGGGGGGGCTCAGGCGTGTCGCCGGACCGGGGGCGTCGCGGGAGCTGGCCGATATCTCCTCTTGTTTCATGGCGCGTGTCTGTCTTGTTGTCACGGATTGTCTGATAGGGAGACAGTGATTGATCCCCACACTTCACCTCCATTGCCAAATGAAATGTAGCCAAGCTTGTTTGCGTCTGTCTTTGCTAAATGTGTCTTTTTTTTTCTTC
This sequence comes from Oostethus manadensis, assembly GCA_024372805.1. NCBI lineage: Eukaryota > Metazoa > Chordata > Actinopteri > Syngnathiformes > Syngnathidae > Oostethus > Oostethus manadensis. Next base: position 535,819 of record QODF01000215.1, on the reverse strand, counting down.
TCACCTGTGTATGAAATGAAACATTACACATTGTGATTAACATGCTGCTCTATTGCAAATTATTTATGACACTAATCATCAGTTCAAATAATGCTCATTAAGAAAGTTAGTCATGTGTGTGTCTTCCCCACTCCCTCCCTCCCCGCCTCCTCCCGGGCCTAATTGAAGAGGGTTGACCTCTTGACCCCCAGCTAAATTGAGTTGTAGTCCCTGTGGTGAGCGTCTCCTTCGCGGTCAGTCAGGGGCGGATTACACAACCATTGTGCTCGCCACCGTATCGTCCATGCTACTTGTAACCAAGCGGATGAGTCACGCATATCCAGGAACACACACTCGGGGCGACACACACACACACACACATTGAAAAACAGATGCTTTTTTTGTGTTATGCTGCAAAAGCTCGTCAAGTCAAGATGAGCTGATCAATCCGCTTTGTGCGCATTTGTCAGGTAGCGTCTTGTCTTGTGCTACGATTAATTCATCCTTATAAAGGAGCTATCCCGTCTGGGGGATTGTCACTCATAGTATAATGACAGTTGCTCTACATTCATTCCTGTGTGTGGCCGCTGTGTTAATTAGTGGCCTTTAATGCTGCAACACTTGTTGTGGGATTATGTTTTTTTTTTTGCGCTTTCAAACTCAAAAGAACAGCAATGAAGCGATCCCGCGTGTCTGGTACTGTATCAACAACAGCTAGCCACAGCGTTTTTTTTTTTCTCTACAGTTTACCGTCAGCAGAGTGATACACTGTACCTCGTCAAACATTAATTAACTGATAGCAGTGATGCTGTATCCGCACCGTGGGAAGGCGTGTTTCGTGCTTCAAGTCATTATGAGATAAGCTTTGGAACATGTTAATTAAAACTGCCCAGTTGTATTTGTGTGAGATGTTCAGGTGTGCGTACAGCAAACACTATACTAGCATGTCGCGTCAGGATGGTACCTCCAAGGCAGAACACAGTCCAAAAGATGCAGGTTGACCTTCGTCAAAGGGTCGTCTGATGATGTGTCTCATGCAGCTCGTTTACGCAGCTGTCACACAAGTGTAAAAAGAAAGGAACCACTGTAAAATGTAAAACAATACAAATAAACCAGCCTGAGTTTGATAGTAAATAACGTTAGTGTTTTCAAATGTGAGTCCTCACTTTTTGTGCCGCAAAAAAAATCCAAACCCCAAACTTTAGAGGTCTGAATTATACAACCTCAGAGGGGCCTTCATATTTATTTAGATGTCTGGGGATTTTAATTATTGTCAACAATTTTGCCTCATATAATTGATGTGATGGCTGCGCCGGCCCCCTTGAGGAAATATATAAAAAAATGACTCAAAATAAGCCACAAAGTCAGGAAAGAGGCCGTGATATGGCGTTGTGTAATGAAGTGATGGCACGCGTGCTGAATCCAGATTGCGGTAGAGAAGTGCGAGTGCAGGCCAGCGGTGGACAAGGCCAGGGGGAAGTCTTTCCCGCTGGCATTGAACCCAGTGGAGAGCGATGCGAAGGGTCCCGGTTGTGCTAAGACGAACTAAACTTTGTAGACAATAATTTGCACTCTTTCAGAAGTTGTCTTAATGACAAAACTTTTCATGTTAACAGCGGGTGACAAATCATCCCCCACATCTTAACTTCTTCACAAGATAGCATTTTCTGCCTGAACTCCCTCATCTCACCAACAGGGATGGTAATCAAAGCAAAAAAAGAGAAAGCGCAAAAACCCTGCCACCGATCTCTGATAGAACCGCGGGGGATTTATTAGCACGCCCCATTCCTGGCCCATTTAAATGATGTCAGACGCCAAGGCGCTCAACAGTGCTGGAGAAACTCATTACACTCTCAGGGCGTCAGTCACTGAGGCCTGCTCCAGCAGGACCTCCATAGCTGATTCAGTCTTCTGCGGTGTCTCTCAGGGATGTCCCTCCACGGTGTCCAACTCCGTCTCCTTCCATTAAATGATGCTGCTAATTAATTGCCAGACCCCTGATTTGTTTGGCATATGCAGTGCTCATGTCATCACAAATACCTCGGGTAATACCAGAGATTATTGGTCTTTCCACAAAAGGATATTTTAAACCAAAATCTTGTGGGGGACGCTTTTGGCGGGAAAAAAAGGAACACTAGTATAGTACGATGAGAAAAATTTGGAAGCTGTTTTAGGAATGCTGCAATCGGCCGATACTGATACCAATACTAGGTATGTCCTGGTCCCCATTTTTTGACATCCGATCCGTTTTCTTTTAATAATAAACATTTGTTCCAAAAATAGCTCTTCAAAACTTTAAAAATAATGCAACCAAAACATTGCCAAATTTACGTTTTTTGATATTACTAACCATATTGTTTGGCCTTTGTGAGTCAGGTCCCTAATGAAAATAAAAGTCCATCCAATAAAAAATGAAATAGAAAAAAACGTCTGTGCAGAGTACCGCAGAGACATGGATATTGGGTTGTAAGCTGCTGTTTAGAGCAAGCGTTTGGAGTCAAAGTGCATAGTATGAGAAACTAGCAAGTGAAGCGTCTTGTCTAAGGAGTGGGTGCCTAAAAAATATGTTTTTTTCAACAGGCCCAGAATTCTTGCCTGCACTCAAGCTATACGCTATATGATCAAAAAAATTAACCATAAATTGACCTTCATTTGGACAAAAACATATTCACTCATGAAACTTGCAGAGGATGTGACGTCTTCTTCAAGGAGACTTTGGACCAGCGATTACATGGAGTTGGAGATCTACCAGGGCTTCAGTTAGAGAGTAGTCGGTGGAACCCAGTGTCTTCCACCGCTAAGAAAGGTCATCTAGTCTGATGAAATCAATTATTTTGTTTTTTTTTTTGCTTAGTCTTCTGACTTCCACGCTCTTATGGGCGAGTTGACTATGTTGGCTGCAGTTGGACAGACTGTTGCTGCACAGTGAGCATGGAAAACTCACCATACTTCAAGTACAAGTGTTTGCTCTTCAAATGGGATATTAAATCAAAGCTTTTTAATGTGCTAACCCCCCCACGTTATTTTTTGTGGCATGGGCTGCAGGGCGCAAACTTTAACATCACATTCACAAATAACATATCAGTCCCACACGGCAGATATGTTTGTTTGGAGCCTCACACCCGCACTGTGTGAAGGAAAGGGGGAGGGGGACGCAGGTGATTGGCTTTTGTGGTTGGCTTTGTATGCCTATCACATGCTTTTCCATGGAAATTGGCCGATACCGATAGATCGGAGCATCCCTAAATCCTTTTCTAAAAACAATAATCTTTTGAGAAATACATGGTTGTATTACAACTAATTTATTAAAGTAATTACGTATAAACCTTTACTTGCATCATGTCAAGCCACATCTCTCTGTTGTGACGGCAGACAGAAGCGTAGTGTAGCGTCTCCACACAGTCAAACAGAGTCTGAACCTTTTTAAAAACGTGATTCTGACAAGAACACATCAAAAACAGTGTCATTCCGACACCTCCAGCTCACCAACAAGTCAATAGTCCTCCTCGGAAAGACACTTGCTATTTGTCACTAGACCACTGCGAGGTGCGTTCACTGGCACTCCTAAAATCACAATAATGTCTTTATTATGGATGTGTGGTCTAAATAAGCAGAAAGTTAAAGAAAAACAATAGCTGGATATTTTTTTATCAGTCACTAACATTACTCTTACTGCAGAAGTACAATTTGCTGCATTTAAGTGCAGAATGCTAGGAAGTCACAAAAAACACAACACTCAAAACCTTAAGTCAGCTGAAATTATGTGCTGTTATTATGTGCAACCCTTCTGGTTTATAACAAAATATATTTTGTCCTACTATTAGCATTAGGCAACTTCATTTCAACATTCATGTGCGCTATCATTTGATTTAAAGCTTTAGTTTATTTGGAGCTGTCGATACAAACAAATACATACATACACACAAATATATATATATATATTTGTTATATTTTGGTTCGTAAAATACAGTAAAAATGTGTATATTTCACACATAGTTAGTAATGGTTTTATTTGTAATAATACAAGAAAAATGTATAATCACTTGAGTTCACAATCACTTTAGTTGTAACACTGCGAGAAAAGATCTGTCACATTCTGGGAAAAATGTGGTAACATTGTGGAAAAACACAGGAAGAAGTCTCAATTTGGAAATTCTAAAAATTCTGAAATATTCTGAATATTACAATAGACAAAATGTAATGAGAAATTGTTGTATTAGGATGAGAGAAGTACTAATTTTTTGAGAAAAAGCAGCAGTAGTGAAAATACAAGTTGTGATGTTTTGAGAAAATGCATTATTTTCTTGACAAAACTTTTGTAACCGGCCAAGAAAAAAAAGCAAAACGGTATGTGCAAAATCAGACACTTGCACTTTGAAAAAGTAATTTATTGAAAACAACAATGAAACTGAAATAGGGTGGCAGAACATCGCTCAAAAAATGACAAAAAAATCTCAAAACCGGAACAAAAACATTTCTCAGTAGGACTCAGTAATGAGTAGCTCCACCATTCTTGTTAATCACTTCAAACATTTGTTTGGGCATGCTTGATGCGAGTGTTTCCAGGAAGCTAGTGGGAACATTGCTCCAAGTGGTGAAGATGGCTTCACAAAGGGCATCAACTGTCTGGATTGGAACTGATGGCCATTTTGATAAACTTCCTTTGCCATCCATCCCCAAATGTTGTCTATGGGATTTAAATCAGGGGAACATGCAGGATGGTCCAAAAGAGTGATGTTATTCTCCCTGAAGAAGCAAGCATTGTGAACTGCAGCATTGTCCTGTTGAAAAACCCAAGATGGTTTAGAGAGTTTTTTGTCATTTATTGAGCAAGAGTCATAAACTTTTGATCAGCTGATAAACAGCCTATTTCAGTTTCATTGTTGTTTTCAATAAATTACTTTTTCAAAGTGCTTTTTGTTACACTCCCCCTTCTTGCATTTTGCATATTGTAGCTCTACGTAAAACCTCATTAAGAGGCAAATGTGCAAAAGGTAAAGTCTGGCAATTTTTCAACTGGTCTTAAGATTTTGATTAGGTCTGTATATGTAAAAAAATTTCTTTCTTGTCGTAGAATATGTTTCATTATGGCCCTAATGTTCTGTCCTAGTATGAGGGCAGACAGTCATAAAAACATAAAAATAACAACATCCCGACAGTTTTTTGCTTCATTTTTCACTGATGTTTGACTCTCTACTTGCCTCTGACTCTGTCGCACCCCCCCAAAGAGAAAGGCTTTAGCCACTATAGTATCCGCCTTAATTATGCAAAGTGCTGGAAATTTTGTGCGCTTTAAAAAGTGCGTTGGTTCCTGCGATGGCAGTCAATGCTGCACTCCCCTACTGGGAGGTCCTGTCACACTCCCCCCTTCCTACAAGTCCGGGAAAATGAAAGGCTTGAAAATACATAATGGAGAATGCAATTCGACTTCATGGGTGGAACGCAGAGGCGTAAGAAGCCCTCAGCGAGACCCTCATTTTACATGGAACAGGTGGGGGACTCTATTGTTCTCTTCCCGCTGTTAAAATCCATTTCATTTCTTGTTCTTGACACGCCGCTTGGAACCTCTCCCCAGCTTCATAAAGGCTCCGACGTGAAAGGTTTCCTACCGTTTTACTAAACGCAAGTCGTGTCTCCTCGAGGCTGGCGCTGTTGTCAAAAAGTCCAAAGTGGTCGAGTTGCTATGCGCCTAATGAGGGCTGATCAAGCTGTCACTATTTTGTCAGCTTCTGGCCTGAGAAGAAAGCCACTTCACTATAAGATGGCATTTAAAGTCTGCATTGCTTGCCGTCTGGTCCAACCAAAGGAGTAAGCAAGGTGTTTTGGGGGATTTTTCACCGGACACGTTCGTAACTCATCAGTCCTTGCTCAATCTAATATGTAGTTTGCGCCAGTGGCTGTTTGCCTTGTCGCCAAAACCATATGAAAGGCTTGCGTGGGCTCCCAAAGCCTAGATTGAAAGCGGCTGAAGTCTCCTGGCGTTTTCTTTCCCCACTTTTAATATCCCCAAAAACAGGCAAATCTCAATGTGTTGAACTTGTTTTTCCACTGTTAACTGTATCTTTCCCTCTCCCCGTCCTCTCTCTTTTTCTGTTTCTGGCAGTAGAAGACAATGTGACAGCAGAGGAGCAGCAGCACAGTCCCGGGCAGACTGCCATTCCGAGCGGTAATGCTCCATTTCGTATTTCATCATTTTCGTCTGGAAAGTGGATCATGTGTCTCTGTGTGTGTGTGTGTGTGTGTGTGTGTGTTGCGTTCACAGGGATAATGCGTTTCCTGTTTTTGAGGTTTTCTTTGAGTAAATGTGAGAAGAATTTGAGTGTGCACAGCGCTCCTCCAGGAACCCAGTGGTAATTCGGGTCACGCTAGCAGAAATCCCCCCTGCGTCCCAATGTATGCACCCTGATGCACTACGCTGTATATTTTCATGTCATTTGTCTCCGCTAAAGGTTAAGTCTCAAGCGTGGTTATTTTAAACCTGATATGGATGGTTTGGACCTTCGAGTTAGCCACCTTGGTCCGGTGGCCTTTTTTTACTTCTCTCGTGCGACACATTGATGCTTTCGCTCTTCTTCAACATTTAAGGTTGAAATTTCAGGCAAGGTAAGGCAAGTAAGGACCAATCGATGTTTCCTTTTGTTCCGTAACTCCCCCTTCAGTGGATAAAAGGAAATGTTGTCATTACAACTTGGATCTCCCACAAACTCCCCATGGAGAGAACAACGCCTTACTTGGCATACTGGTCAGAGTAACAGTTTAACAGCGCCTCTGCTGGTCACATCCAAGTAATGCACTCAATTTTGCCTCAATTGCTGTAAGATACAATTTCTGGCAGGTGTTTAATTAATTAGATTAATTCCTCACTATGACCATCCCTACAGAGTCACAGTAAAATTAAAAAGGACAATTGAAAGCAAATACACGTGGGAATGTTAGGGGAATAAATAATGCAAAAATATACAAAAATAGATTGTAATTCCATTTTGCCTTTGCTTTTGGTGTATTGTCTTTGTTATTTCCATTTTATCATGGATTTTGGCCTTCGGGAAGAGCAAATGGAAAAGACAAAGACAAAACAGAAAAATCAACAATAAAATGTAAAAAAAAACAAAAACCATACACAAAAAGCAAAGACAAAATGGAATTACATTAGAAATAACATGGTTGCAGATGACCATCATGTATCCCCCTTGACATCTTCTTGATGCTGTTTTCTTTAATCAAAAAAGATAATACGTGTCAATCATTGGAAAATAAAAGAAAAACAATAATAGCACAGCGGGCAGACAAAACTATTATATATTAGACGTATTAGTTGGTAGCTAAGTGGAAAGAAACATTTTCTGGTCCACTTTAAGACACACAAGGACTGGGCCTGGGGAGGCAAGCTAGCCGTCCTCCTGTGCCTGATTACAAGCACCCCCCATCCTCCAACCATCAACGCTGCTACCTCCAAAGCGAGAGGGATGGAGACAGGCCACTGTGTGATCGATGTCTGCCTGCAGAGAAATCAGGAGGGCGCTCAAATTAATTTCTCACTTTCCTCATTTGACTTTTGATTTGTTTCTCTCTAGCCCACCCCCTTCACTCTCTCTCTTCCGCCGTGCAGCTTGACCGACAGTCAATGCAAAGAGAACTTGTTTGTCGCTAATGGGATATTCTAGAAACTCCAAATACTTTTTTTTATACCAGTCTCTCTTTATGATAGACAATATGTAATCCAAGTAGTACCTAGCTTGAAAAAGATTGTGTCCGATATCTTGCCAGTTATTAATGGCAAACGCCACGTGCATAAGAAAGACTTAAAATCATGCACAATGTCAAAGTCCGCAGTATGCTTGCTCACGTGCTCGTGCAGCGTATAATATGACACTTCCTGCCACCAGTTATTGATAACTGCCAGCAGAAGGACTAGGCATAACTCACAAAGTAAAAATCCACTGTACTGTACTGTATACATCTCCAATAGTGCGATTGCTCCACTCAACAGTTAATAATGCCACTTTGCATGTTTGAAAAGCTGGAAAAAAAAATAAACAGTCCAGGGTGCCCTCGGCCATGCAGGAGCACACGCACAACACATGTGTGGCATATACAGTATTTATTATGATCACTTCGCCCACCACGTATTATGTGATATGAATGAATAGAAAGAATTGACTCTCTTTCACACGAGCACGTGTGCAACTTAAATGTGTCCTAATTCATGCGATCGATTCCCCCGACAGTTCTTAATGATAACAGAAAAGAACAAAGATTCCATAAAATCGTCAAAATGAGATAAGTTGCTCTAATACAGAGTTGTATAATGAAGCGATGGCCCACGTAAGCTGGGGACCAGTGGGGGGGATTGCATCCAGGTCCACAACGCTTGAAATGGCCCAGTGTGAGTGCACCCTCCATGTGGTCTCCCGGCCCAAGCTTCCTGTGTCTCATTCATGTTTGATAGGAAGCCGAGGCAAATGCTAACAAAAGAGGCCCTCTCCCAGTCAGACAGTATTATGTATGTCGTAGAGAGGGAGAGAGAACAGTGAGATATGTGAGATTTAATGAGGCGGCGTGCTTTTCCTTACCCCCAGTGTGGCGTGCAAGGCTTAAGATGTGCAGCTTGGCTTTAGCACGCCGCTGCTTGTGTGTAATTAGAGCCACATGCTCGCTACTTTCCCGTGCTTCTTGTGCATACATCTCTTATATTTCTAGCTGCTCATTCTGGCTAAGTCACATTTTTTATTCTAAAGTGGCCTGCCATCCTAGTGGGGAGGTTTGCGGTGCGAGAAGATGTCTTTTTGGGAGGTGGCAGTTGCCTTTGGATCAACGTACAGCAGACACTCGCTCTAGTCTCCTCCGATTCTGAAACTCATAGTCTCTATTATTCATTTCCTGTTTGATGTTGCACTGCGCTAATGGCGTGGCAAGGCACTCCCATCCCAGTATGAGCCAGTCCGACAGGCTGAGAGAAAGGGAGTACGAAAGGCAGCGTTGCTTCTCATTCAACGGCTTTGATTTCCTCTCTTCCGCTCTTCCCGTGCTGCACATTTTTGGTTGCAAGTAGTAGACAATGCCCCTACGCCCACACTATTCTTACTCTTACACTTCCCCTCTTCATCCTGCTCGTCATGGTTGCATTTTCAAGCATACACCGCATTTTATTGCATTTTAAGCTTGACTACGAGAATTAAGTTCATTGGATGCAACAGTAAAATCAACTTTTGTTGTTCTTATACTTTGCACGTCATTAGGTACGCATGCACAACAGGAGCTGCATCAACAGTTCCGCTTTTGCAAAGGTCATTTTGATATGGTATTCATGTAACAATATGTTTATTATGGCGGTTGTAGTTGGCATTATACTCAGGGCAATGATTCCTACTATTTTTACTCATGTACTTAAGGTAACCAAAAATATCACAATGATATCTGCAAAATGTATCTAACAATTTTCATGGTCAGAATAGCAAAACATGTAAAAAGTTCCAGACTTCATAAATAAATGAGAATTATTAAGTAATTTTCATTTACCAACAAATCATTAATGTTGACTATCATACAGTGCATTTCTTAAGGTTGTAATGAGATACTATGTTTTCAATTCAATTTTGTTGTTTGAATCCATATCATAACAAGATTATTTTTTCCAGAAACAAGTTTGATGTTATAGGCTAAATTGCGATTAAGCAAACCCAACCGGTCGAGAGAGACGGCCACCTCACCAGCCTGGATTCTGTCCAAGCTTTTTCTTAACTTTGTCGCCAAGTGCTGGCTCATGTGGGGTTTCAGTTGGTTCTCTGTGAATGTGACCTTTAAAGTGCCATGAAATAACTACTGTCGTGATTTGGCGTTATATAAATAAATAAAAATGAATTGAATGTCTTCATTCATTCCCATTTCACTTTACTGGGAACATTTATAGTCAATGTCAAGAAACTTTACATTGCAAGTTAAGGTGCTTGGGCAGTTTTCATTTTTTAAATGCCATTTCTTTTATCGGTTCAATAATTTGCACCTTGACCATAGTAAACATTAGTAAATTATCTGTGATTACGATCAAATACATCTGATTTTTAGTGTTTTTAACAAGGATTATGCTGCCTGTATTCTACTTGTGAACCCATGTGTGGACTAGGAGTCCAAACCTTTTCCACCGAGAGCCTCATATGGAAATGTCAATGGCCATTTTAATATTTCTTTTCTAAAAAAAATATGTGTTATACACGACAAAGTGTATTATTAATTATTAGTATCATTTCAGCTTTTGCTACATTACACCTTACATTACTTACGTTACACATTTTGCTTATTATTCCATTGTTACTGTTGTTGTTTTTTTTTGTTAATTCCTTAAATTTATGCACTGTAATAAAAACAAGCTGGGTGCCGCAAATGTTGATCAGTTTTCATATATTTTCAGCTCATTCATTCCCCTGAAAAATCTACAGTTTGAAATATTTGTACTGTACCGTCTCCCACGGATACCTTTTGTCTCTATTGTTTTGGTTACCTTATGTAGCTACAGTCAAAATAGTCAAAATATTAGAAAAGGCTCTTTCCTGTATGATGCAGGTAACTTATACACTTTTGCAAACCACAAGCGCAGTAATAAACATGTTGTTAAATGAATACCTCATCAGACATAAGACAGAATTTGGTTTTATTAGTTTTCATCGTGAGCAACACAAAGGAAGATCCAACTTATATGCATACAAATGTACGAGGGCTGCTTTACCCAAGTTTTCGATATTTAAATAATGAGGTTCAGGCAAGCGTGTGAAGGTTATTCAATCTTAATGTCTTCCTATTTCTGACAGCCCCCCCTCACTCTGATAAAGGAGAGCATTCACCTTTGATCAGGCACCCCGACATGTGTCGACAGAAGCTGCTCGCTGGTTAAAATAAATTCTTAATTTGAACTTGGGGTGGTGGGGCGTCGGGGGGTGGTGGCATCATAGGCTCATGATCTCTGGGAAGTGATGGGGAAATAAGGAGGCGCTTGAGCGGGTAATTATGTTTTCCAACGTGTGCACAACGGCTTGACACAACGTATGGAGCTTTGCTCTGTGGAGACCACTGTGGGTTTATTTATGTTGTGTTTTGGGCGTCATTTGACTAGTTTGACTATGTGGACAAATATAGCAGTACATAAAAAAAATAATATCATTACTCTCTTTCTGAATGTTCTGAACACTTGACTTAACTGATCAGAATCATGCCGATGGGTAGCACCAGGTGAGTGAATCAACAATGCCTCTGCTGGTTGCAGCTAAGTAGTGCATTCCATCGTACTTCAGAACACAGGTCATCAACAAATAATGCACAGAATTTATCATTATAAGAAATATTCTTTCTGTTTCATCACTACTGTAATGGTTTTCTTAGTTCTCACACTGTCGCTCCTTTTTTTTCCACCACCTGTCTCAGTGTGGGCCAGCCACCGTGGGTGGCGGGAGCTGTTGGCGAGGAGGGGGGCGGAGGAGGTGGCGGCGATAGCGGAGGAGGCAGCGGCGGGGGGGGTGGGGGGCGGCGGGGGGAGCTGGTGGCGGGGGGGGGGGGGGGGGGTTGGCTGTGTGGGCCCTCCCTTGCTAGGGACCACAGGTCCCTTGTGGAGCTAATGGAGCGCAGAGGAGAATATCAGTTAAAGGCTTATAAATATTTAAGAGCAGAAATATTCAATAATATAAGGTGGGAGTCCAGGGGAGTCTTCAGCAGAGCAGCAAGATGAAAGTTGTGGCGTGATAAATGTCACCAGACGCCAGCAGAGTGTTTATATGATGGATAGGCACAAGACTAGGACACCTTTGCGAGTTTAACTCATTTGTTTGGCACAATTTAGTGCACTACTTAGCTGCAACCAGCAGAGACGCTGTCAAGCTACATGAAATACTAACTTCTCAGTACAACCCCTGCATAAAAACAGGAATGCAGAACATTGAGATTATTCAAATACCGATCTTAAATCACCCTAAATAATAAAATACCATCTTTATCCTATTTCCTTTCACATAAATAATTTCTCAGTTGAAGAGACGATCGTCTTACATTGACCTTATCAGAATATGCATCAGCGGCCAATATGGCTTCCCTCTCTTGTCCGTATCATCTCCAACAACAGCTGATTATGAAAATTAACTAGGCCGGATGATATAAAACTCTACCTTTAATATGGAGCCACAAACCCTATATGGACCATGCATGTGATTGCACATGCTGTTATCGATCTGCTGTCCAGTCTTGCAGAGGCTGTGAGGAGATGTCCTGATCTGATAGATTACCGCATAAGGCCCACGGGCACTGGAACCTCCAAGTATTGACGTGGCTCTTTAATCCCAGGGTTGGACATGACCTTGCAGTGTCAAGTATATACTCCCAGCATCCTCCCGCTTGTCCCCACCTGCCATGTTGTTGCACTTTCGAATTTTTATCTATTTTTTAACACACTAAAGTAGCTTAAAGCTTAATACCATCGCTTATAGTGACACACAGAGTAAAACTTTTTCTCAAGTCTCCAAAATTCTACAAACGTTTTCTGCTTTACACACATTTTAAAATTTAAAATGACACTTTTTCAATGCTCTGCACACAGTTCTCTAAGTAAGACACGACGATCAACAAACATAAATTCAAACAATCAAAATGACAATACATGATATAATTGGCCAATATATATAACCATCTGTCCAAACTCCTCAAAGCTTAATTGTTAGCACTTCGATCAGAAAGTAAGCATGATGAAAACACCACAGAGAATGATGTGGGTGTCATTTATAAGGCAGCCAAGGTGCTTCTTGGTGCTTTTAGCCTTGTCTGTCAAGGGAAGATATTTCCTATGATGTGGACGAGGCCTTGTGGTCAGACCCAGCTATGCGGCAAGATGCTGTTTAATGATTTATTTTGCCTTTTTTGTATATTCTGTGCAGGTTTGTTTTTCAGTTTACTGCTTTTTGTGAGCATGTTTAAGTTCACTCCAAAGTAAATATATCTGCTTTATATATGTTGCACTTAGTGTAAAAAGGTAAAGGATATACAACATCTGTATACGTGAACAATCTGAAAAAAAATTCTGCAACTGGAACAAATTTTGTGTTATGGCAAAGCATACTAAAAATGAGAGTGCTCTCATTATGCACATCGATGTGTGCTGTTTGGTGCAACGGTTTGATTTTCATGGGGCTCCATAGAACAATGGCATGAATGGAGTGCGTTTTTTTCTTAGTCAGACGTTTTTTTGTCTTGGTGGGTGGAGGCTGTGCCGTGTAGCCTTGTGAGGAGTAATGGAAGGTAGCAAATTAGTAGATTGCAATATATTGTCATTTTTTTCATTGTACTTTTCTTAAAAGTAATGTTAAAGTATTTTCCCTTCTTTTTCTCGTAGATCCAATCTTGTGTTTTAATCTCATCTTGTGAATTGTCTTGTGACAGCAGATACAGTTAGCAAGATAATGCATACACCATTTCCTTCAAAACAATCATTTACTTGAGGTGTTTCAGTCAGGATTTATCATGCAGCATAGCACAGAAACAGCACTAATAAAATTACTAACGACCTCCTCACCACCTCAGACAAAGGCCTCGTTTCAGTATTAGTTTTACTAGACCTTACAGCAGCATTCAACACAGTTAACCACCAAATTCTAACATGGCATGGCATTAAAGGAACTGCATTAAAATGGTTTTAGTCTTAGCTGTCAGATCGCCTACAGTTTGTATCCATTAGTAATAAAGAATCTAGTCATGGGATGCCACAGGGTTTTGTGCTAAGACCAGTGCTATTCAGCCTTTATATGTTCCCCTTAGGTAATATCATTAGAAACACTCCATTAATTTCCATTGCTATGCAGATGACACACAACTGTAGCTATCAATGAAACCTAACCAAGCAAGTCAGTTGTCCAAAGTCTACGCGTACCTAAACGACTTCAAACTTTTTGCTATTAAACTCAGATAAAACTGAAATTATAATTCTTGTTTCCCAGCACCTCATAGACAAGCTTGCAAATACTATTACTGCCATAGATGGTCTTGCACTCACCCCCCACAATACAGTCAGAAACCTTCATGTCATCTTTGATCAGGACCTTTCTTTTAGTTCCCAAAGTGTCAAGTCTCAAGAACAGCGTTTTTCCTTTTACAAAACATAATTGTTGCAGCTCTAACGCTACAATTAAATCTAATGTCATTAGTTGATTTTAAACTCAGAGGCAGGTATATTGTTGTTATTGCCTTAGCAACCTTGGATTATATATCCAGCAGTGTTCTGTAATTTTGGTGACCAACCATGACACCTCTCTCGCTACATGATTGGACGTTGATGCTGTTATATAGACTACAGTATGCATGACATACATTCATCCATTTGTCAGGACACAGCTGTATTGTCTGACATATTAATGATTCCAAATGCCACAGGGTAGACTAAATAAAAAACATGCCTTGATCGACACGTGGTTGAAAAAGAGTCCACTTTCTAGTGGTTATTGTCATTCTGTGTCTGCCTAGCCGAGGTCTATATTGTGTGGCGTTTGGCCCCCAGAGCAACAAAGGCCTGCATCTGTGAGGATTGGGTTGGGATTTTCATTTTCATGAAACACCTTCAGCTCTCTTCTGCATGCTCCCACCGGGGACCACCTGGTTGATATTTTTAGAGGGCATGCTCAGTCTCCAGGAGGGAAGGACAATGGAGGGTGTGATGTAGCATCAATACTATGGTGCAAGTATGGGGGGGCAAAAGAAAGAGAAAAGCGTGGGTGGCCGTTGTGTTATGGAAGATGTTTTCTCAAGAAACTTCACCGTTAAATAAGAAATATTTTTTAATATTTTGCGGCCCATTTTAATAGACGTTCACTTAATAGCCGGTTGTGTTATCAAGTTGAAACTCAGAAAAACAAACAGGGGAAACAGTAACTGTAATTACCAAGGATGTCTGATATTGGCTTTTTGCCGGTAACCAATATGCCGATATTGTCCGACTCTCAATTTTTGATTCAGGTATCAACCGATACCGTTATGTGTAAATCTGCTGTCGTGGAATTGACACATATCTGTTGTGAAGCTAATGAATGGTTGTATGTCTGCCCTGCGATTGACTGGGGACCGG
Organism: Oostethus manadensis; assembly: GCA_024372805.1. Taxonomy (NCBI): domain Eukaryota; kingdom Metazoa; phylum Chordata; class Actinopteri; order Syngnathiformes; family Syngnathidae; genus Oostethus; species Oostethus manadensis. Next base: position 520,752 of record QODF01000215.1, on the reverse strand, counting down.
TCCAGGGTTGTACCCTGCCTCCCACCCGAAGTCAGCTGGGATAGGCTCCAGTATACCCGCGACCCTAATGAGGATGAGCGGTATAGAAAATGGATGGATGCATGGATATTTGTATAAAAATAGGCATAGCCACTAATCAATGCCATATCTACCTACTAATTGATGCCTGTTCCTCTCTGCAATTGAATACATGAACATCCTTAGCACAGACTACAGTGTATCGTGCACTATATGGACAAAAATAGTGGAAGTGTGTGTGATGTTAGACCTGTCAGACTAGAGAGGGCCTAACGGTTCATCCCAAAGATATTTGATGAGGTTTTTCCACAGCAAACGCACCATACACTGTGTATGGGCTTTGCTTTGTGCACTGGCAACAGAAAAGCGCCTTCCCCAAACTGTACCCACAAAGTTGGATAGGGATAGAGTTGTCAAGCAACACGCTGTAACAAAGGCTTCCAAAAGTCCAGTTGAGGTTCAAAATGGCCACCAGTGAAATACACAACCTCCTTTGCCCCCACAGAGCTTCAGCCGAGGTGGCGATGATTGTAATTGTGGCTTTTTAATCAGCCTTATTGTCAAGTGCATTGCGGGCGGTTGCTGGCCTCACCGCCTGCTCATACCCGCAGTTCCATGTTCACCTTTACACGGTGGTGTTGTGCACATGAAGTTGTGATTAAAAGCGTGAAAAAGTCGGTGGTCTTTTCCCTGGATGCTACTTCCAATACAAAGCCAACAAGAGACAAAAACTGCAGATGGATTGAAGAATATTGATGTGCGCGACCCGCGGCTGCCTGCGAGCGAGGCTGAATAATTTAGGCAAGTGTGTCGTGGCGACAGCGAAACACACACCAATCTTGGATTTTTTTTGTGTGTCTTCCAGACATGCACTGCTCTGGCCTCGGAATGTCTGGTTAATATGTTCTGTCTCCTGACTCATGCTGTCCACCACGACTGGCTGGTAGAATTGTGTTTTTTTTTCCTTACTCTGTCCGGCCAAAGCTGCAGTCCAAGATTTATTAACTACACTTATTCCCATCAGTCTGCTTTCATATACTGAAGTTTTGCTTGGGTGAAGCAAGGCAAACACCACGTAAAACCATTTCTAATAACACAGGTGTGTGTGTGTGTGTATATCTTTCACCTGCACAGGCCCACCACGTGTGCAATTGCATGAGTGCTTGGCCCAAATTGAACCTGCATTTTTTATTACAGTTTTTATTATTGTTTTTTATTAAATCCAAGCTTTGGAAAGCTGGTTTATTGCCGCCCAGAGGAAGCCACGGGAGCCTCGCGGTGCCGGGTCACCCTTTCTGATTGTGTCATTTCCTGTGGCTCCAACAGATCCAGAGTGTGCCCCAGAGAGGGCGTCGGAGGATGCGGAGAGCGGGCGTCTGAAGAAGAAGAGGCTGCTCTCTCCCGAGGAAGGCGAAGAGGGAGAGGAGGAGGACGAGGAGCCCGCACTGCACAGCTGCGACAGCTGCCAGCAGGTGTTCGAGTCGCTGAGCGATCTCACTGAACACAAGATTAATCAATGCCAGCTGACAGGTAAACAACGCTCAGTCCGCCGAGCCTTCCCTCCACTCTGCCACTCACTTGGTCTCCCACTCCCACGATTGCTTCGTGCCAGCCGCCGGAGAATAGGATGCGCTGCGCGTGTTAGCATGTACCGCCAAGGGGAGCGCCACACCAGACTACCACTTTGGCTTGGCCTTGCTTTCATTAGTCATGTTTGCTGCACAACAATAGCTGCAGATGTCATGTACAAATAGACTAAAGAGTACACAATAGGTACTGTGGATGCTTTCACACCTATAGTTTACCTACTCTGGTCCCAATCACTTTATATGTTTGTGTTTTTCCCCCCTAGTGCGCTCTCTGTTCAGACGCTAAAAATTCTGAGCATCGCTAAATGCGTCACAGCAAGCAATGTGACCATCACTCTCTTCTCCGATTGGGCGGCGCAAGAATGTAGACAGGAAAAAGGTTGGAAACGCAACACTAGTCCATCAAAGTACAGTACATCATTTCAGAGACAAATCCGCTTTGCAGTGAGATTTGCTGCTTTTGGCTGAATGAAGACATTTTAAGTGCTTAAATGGTAAACCAAAGAGCCGTTCGCAACTAGTTACTCGGTTACCAACTGGACCAAACCGAAGTAGAGGTCCACGTTGCTAATGTAAAATCCCAGTGTGCTACGCTAAGCCAAACAGACCAAATATATACACCGTGTTTGTACTTTGGTCCGGTCCAGAATAGTCTAACATGAATTTTAACCAAGAGCTACGAGGTCTCCACACTAACAAGGCCAGAAAATGGCCAGAGAGCCATTGCGGCTTCCCTCAATGCTAGCTAGCTTGCTCGCTGTGGCTGGAAGTAGCGAAGATGGGTGCCATTGGCAGTGTGTGTCACTGACCTGGTGATGGATGAATGCTGCTGTAAATACCCTGACAAGGTGGCAGAGAGAACTAATGATGTGATTTGAAGGTTTTTCTGTCTCTGGCTGTCTCCTCCCCTGACTCAATGTCCTCCTTTGTGCATCCAGGGTATTTGGTCACGTTCAGTTTTTAAATGTTTTAAAATTGAATATTGTGTCCAGTGCTCACTTTTAGTCTGGGGCAATGTCCCCAACCCATGGTGGTTCTTAACAGCATTCATTTATTATTTCATACAGAGCTATCAATGCTAACAAGTGCTGCCATTTTTGTAAGTAATAAAGTAAAGGTATTTCTATTGGATCACAAAATACTTCACAGTTTCTAGTCCAAATAACCCAACATGCCATACATGTAACACAAACAGATAGCAGTCATGAGATGGAAAACCATAACAAAAGTGTGTGGACACATATGCCATTTTTTCCTTGGCTCTGCACATTCCGCCTAGCAACAAGGGATTACCAACAGTCAATAGCCAATTTTTGTGAAGTAGGATTCATTGTTAACATGCAGAATATTTTTTTTGTTAGCGGATTGAAAACTTGTTTATGACTTTCTAAATACATTCTTTTATTATTACTTTATTATTACCATTATTACAGCTGCGTAAACACGAAATATTAACAGTCTTTTAATCACCATTACACGACTACCCTTTGTTCACATTGGACAGACTATGGGATCACTGATCAGCGGCTCTACTGAACTAACTAGATACTCTCCCCAATATACTTATTCTAAACTTAAGAAAGTAAGATAATGTCATGTCTGATCAATGTAACATTACTAATGTCTTTTAATGTTTTTTGACTAATAATAGGTCGTAGTCAACCACCAAATAGAGAATTAATGAATACATTTTTGAAATAAAAACACGACAGAGTGAAGGAGCGATGTTCAAACCGGGGCGGCTGTAGGTGAAAATAAACAATTGGCAATGAATCAACTTTTATTTTAAAATATACATAATTTGCTTTGAATGGTCTGAACTCCAGTTTCGACTCCAGTGTTGTACTGACTAAAATAATGGTCCCATCAGAAGTAACTACTAGGGGTGTAACGATTCATTCACTAGATCGATGTATTGATTTATATTCCTATGATCCAACTACATCAATCTGTGTTTGCCATAATTCCATCCCAAACGACTTATATTGATTTAACATTGTTCGAAAAGTAATCAATCAAATAATTGATACTAGGAAATAAAGCATTGGATTAAGCACTGCAGGTTTTATATGGATGTGTGTTTTTTTTAGCTATTTTAATGATGAAGACGTTAAACGTTACCCTTGTAACAGTTTGATTTGTCGTGAGTCGATTAGTCATGCCTTTTGACTGGGGTGCACAAACGACGCCATGTGGCGCTGAGCGTGCACGCTCTGTTAGTGTGGACGTCCTAAAATATTCAATTTTTCATAGGATATGGGGTGTATATATTGATTGGTATACATGCTTGTTAGCTAGATTACTTCTTCCTCTTCATTTTAGTATGGGATTTATATGAGTGTTGCACCACATCCAAATAAGTCCAACTTGAAGCCTTTCAAACTCATGGATGGGAGCGTCAGGACAAGATGAAAGGTACGTAGTTAGCATTAAGTTTGTGCATGTTTGTGTTCTGGTTGAATGGGGGGCTTGTCGTTTAGGAGTCAATTGAGGAGCCACCGCTATGCTGGCGTGTGTGCTAAAGTGCCATTTGTTCTTGCAAAGGTAAGCGTGTTGATCAAACACCTCCTTGTAGCTCCAATAGCGTCTGTGCAAACGTTACAGTATGTAGGATATTCATTCACTTTAAAATGTATCTGCACATGAAATTTCATTCAAATCTGGTGCTGTGAAATAACTTCTTTAATACTTTGGTTAGAGAAGTGAATGAGGTATCAAATTCAAGTTAGTCATGTTTTATCAGATAGAATTAATCATTCAACCTGTTAATTCATTCTTTGTTGATTCAACCTGAAGTGTTGGTTGCACTTTATTCAAATAAAACGTGGATGAATTTGCCGTGAATTCTTGTTTACCTTTTTGTTTATAGTCATGATTAATGTATACCTGATTCTCTTACAAAAAGCAAAGGGAATTTAGGAAATTTCACCTGCACTGTCCAGTATCCTGCTATTTATTTCACCTTCAGACTGCTTGAATTTTTGGCAAAAAAAGTTACTGAATTAATTTAAAGTTACTGAATCGTTTCGGATTGTATCGTCTTTGAAACGAATCAGCAGCTTTGAATCGTGATACGAATCGAATTGTTGTCAAAAGGAATCATTGGACACCTAATAGCTACCCAGAGATGTCCTATTATACTTCTTTAGACAGCAAACCAGTCAAGCTTGAATTGGCAGCGTCTCGGGTGTTTGCAGCCAAGTAGTGTACTTTATTTGACCTTACTTACTCACCTTTTATAATTAATCATGTGTGATTTGTGTTCATTCAGGTCTGTGCTATTTATACAACTGTAAATGGAATACAGAGGCCTTTTCTTTGCTGTCAGCAACTCTTTTGTGATTATAAAAACACCATCAAATATCAAAGCAAATGTTAGCCTGTTCAAGTTAAGGCTACACAGGCTTGTATTCATGCACAGTAATATTTCACATTCTCCTATATGAAAACCACATTACTAGTTACAGTAGACGGCACAGAGATGCACACACACACACACACACACACACCTATTTACAGTAGGTAGCATGTTTGTGCCTCAGGTTTACAAAATCAAAATGTGGTTCACTTTTATTGCTATCCAACACAACACAGTATATTATGCCGAGCAACTTTTCACACTAATCCAATTCACATCTATCTAACTTCTCATTTGTCTGCTTGGTTACAAAAAGACACAAAGGGCATTATTTAAGAGGCGGTTGGGGGCCCTTTTAGTAAATTCTCTTTGTAATTAGACTTATTTTGTGGTGTAATAGTCAGGAAATAGTCAGCAGCGTTATGAGAGTTTGATATTTGATTCAGACCTTTTATGTTGAGCGCTTTTGGTGCTTTGTGGTCACGACTGCCTCAGCCATATATTTCTCCTATAATGAAGCAGGGCTTTTATGAATGTCAATCTTACGGACAAATAACTCTTAATTGCTCAACGCTGGAAAAAAAAGAAGAAAAAAACGCACAGTTTAGATAAGAGCCCCCGTGGAAAGCAAACAAAAGAATCTAATTGCCATTAGGGCATTGTGATTTTGCGGAAACACTCTATTAGTATTCAAACACAGTGGGAGAAAAGAAACTTGGAGATGGCATACTAAGTACTTTGGATGTATGTGTTTACACACAGAAATATGGGAGGAGATTTCCTTTGTGGCGTTATGTAGACATCCATGACCAATTAATCTGCTTTACATTCAGCCTCAACTTCCAGATGGACGCTTTATTAGGGAGACATCTTCCAATCAGGCAGCCGCAGCTGCTAAAAAGCTACAAACGGTTTCTTTTTAAGTGGAGCTAATCTAAATTGTGTCCATTGACAACATTTGGTAGCACATTTTCCAGGAGCAATATCAAAATATTTCACCAAAACACCACAGACTGTTTTACAAACCATGTTGTTGCTTGGCTTCCGAGGCTGTTTTGATTTCTATTTTTTTTTATTTATAGGAAAACATGTCAAGTGTATTAATATGTTAACATTCACCTTAACAGGTGTAAAACCCAAAATGAAACTGAAAATAATGAAACTGAAATAAAGTACAGTTACACACCTTTACAGTATAGAAGACCATTACACCTTTTCACAGTGTATTGTTCCTTTCGCACAGTGATTTACATTGTGGATCTATGGTTATGGTCACACAGTTTTTGTTTGCCTTCAATGGCAGTGGCATCATGAAAAGGCCAAAGAAAAAGGCTACTAATCCTAGATGCTGTCATTGATAGTTTGAACTCCGAATTTTGTTTTTTTCAAGTTTTCCAAAAATATTTTGAATTACATTTGAGTGATTGTACGACTTTTTGGTAGTTCCACTGTAACTTACAGCAAAATCAGCACAATGTGTCAATCAGTGGATAATTTATCCACCCTGCATGTAGTCAGTCATCTTCATTACCAAAAGTTGGTCCTTAAAACAAAATAATGCCTTAATCGGATTTTGTCTTGTTGTTTTTTGCCTTCATGTCTTCAATGTGGGAGGCGTAGTGTAAATCTAAGATATGTGTTTTGAATGAAAATTCTTGTGGAGTTACTGGTCAAAAACATGCAGGAGAACACAGGGAAGTGGAAGTGCTAACATGTCATGGATGCCCTTTGCATCCATGCTGCAGCATTTTTAAAAGTGGCCAGATCTGTATGTGGACCACACCCATGATGAACGGTAAGAAGGAAAAAGATGTTGCATGGCCCCGCGATCAATAGCGACCATTGTCTAGCCCCACCCCCACACCCCTGCTCCCACCTCGTCTGGCGGAGGTATAACACCTTTCCATGCACTTAAGCCATGACCACTGCAGTGCGCTAAGGGAGCGCATGGGTATGGATTGCCTCGTGTCCCAGATGCAATCGGTGCTATCGATCGCACTAATGCTGGGCTGCGGAGGAAGGCAAAAGCCGGCGAGGGGAGGGCAGGGAGTGAGGAAAGGGAGTAAGAGAGCGAGTGCTGCAGGAATGCATCCCCAGGGAGCCTCCACTGGGCCAGGGCAGGGCTTCAGGAATGCTCCCCTGGAGATTCCAAGTGAAGGCTATAGGGCAGGGCTGCAAGAATGCTCCTCCAGAGAGTTGAGGCCGGCTGGGGTAGGGCTACAGGAATGTTCACCCCCTCCCAGAGCACCCCTTCAAACTCTAGGGCTCCAAGGGGGACTTGTGTGGGGGTGGGGGTTTGAGAGTCCTGTGGCTCCAGGATGGCTGCGGATCAAGTTTCTATGCGGGGATCCTGCCGCCGAGGGGAGACTGGAGGCCACTGCTTTTCCACAGGCCTCTCCAAAAAACACTTCAGTTCACTGCTTTGTCTGGAGGAAGAGAAACTGTGGTGGGTTACCAAAAAGTTTCATTCTAAACATTGCCTTTAAAAGGCTTCACACTCGCACACACACGCACATACACACAGAGGCTGCTGGATTATAAATTCTTTCAGTACGTTTCCAGCTCCCTCGAGCAACACCTTTTCGTGTGTCCTTCGCCAACCCCCGCCCCCCAGGAGACCAGTGCCCAGCTATTTTAACCCTCTGCGAGATGACCTTTTTAATAAGTGTCTTTCTCTGTTTTCCTGCTGGCCACTGCACGAGCAAACAGAGCATGTCTTCTGCTTCCCCCCAGATAAAGGAATCAATCAGGGAAGGGTGCGACGGAGAGATAACTGGGCCATGTATGGATTCATATTATGTAGATTCCCCCAAACCACCCCTTCCCTGTAGACGTTGCACTCGGCTTCAATAAAACACATCTCGAATTTATGACAGAACACAATACTCCAAACAATAATATCTCAGGCGTAATGTGATGCAAATAGTTTCGACAAATTTGTAATATGCAATGGTGGATGCGATGAGCGTTCCTGAAAGCCGTGATACATATTTTCCTCCTCTCATTGCGAAAAGTGTTTGAATTCATTTACATCAAGTGTTTGGGTCAGCCGCATGGAAACATTTAGTAACATCCCCTGACTATGAGGAGGCTGCTGGCTGCCAGGCTGTGTTTTTTAACAGTTTCCAACAGGATCCTATTAGCTGTACTCGATGCTAACTTTCTTTCTGCATTGATCCAACATCTACTACACCGGTGCCAAGAAGACAGTGCCAGGACTATATTTGCTTCAAAATGGCTCACATGAAAGGGGAATAGTGACACGAGCTAGACCTGATTAGTCCTACTGAGCCCCCACTGCAGAAATTTCTGCTGTTTTTTTGCAGTAGTGTCTTGCGGCATCCCATTACAAAGAGCAGCATGCTTATTACAAGGCTTTGATAATACAAGAGGCCGTCCAGGTGGGTAGAATCCTGACTTCTAGCACGTTAAAAGCGATCCGGTCCTGTCTTGACTGTGCGCGTGGGATGCATGCCACAAGTGAGGAAGAATATGTTGGCAGACAGAAAGGGAGAAAAAGGGAAGAGGAGCTTGAAAGTCAACGCGGTGGCTTTGGCTCTCAGTGCGCCTGTGCCAGTAACATTAACAGGAGTGTCATTAGGAATTCAAAGCATATGCCCTCATGAGAATTCTCCTCTTTCTCTTTCCCCTGTGCTCCACACTGCACACATTATGCACTGTATAAAGTATTTATTGGGCCTTTGTCAGATGAGGGCTGCGTTTCCTGCAGGAAAACAATCACAATAAGAATGGGGAGCCTCTGTTGCATGCTAGACAAGACGATGGACAGCGCAGCAATTCTTTGCTATCGCCGTCATCCACAATCTTGTGTCTGCTTGCTCAATCATCTATTCGCTTACACACTTGCTCCGTGGTAGCACCTGTTTGTTTCCAATTTGCATTGTAGGTGACATTATTCTCCATTCCTTGCGCTTGACTTTTTTCTTAAGGTAACATGTGTACATCATCTCATGAAACAGGCTTTGTTGTTCCAGTCTGAGACGTACGTATCTCGAGTCCTCCCCGATATGACACTCATTGTCACTAGACTACAGCGAGGTGCATTCATCTCAACAATGTCTTTGTTTTGCGTTTATGTATGGTCTAAATAAACAAAAAGACAAAGAAAAGTGCTATTCTTATAACTCACTAGCGTAACTCTGCCGAAGTACAATTTGCTGCGTTTATGTATGCTCGGAAATCTCAGAAAATACAATGTACACTCAAATGAATTTCACTTATGGCTCATAATAACACAGTTAAAGTGGCATTAAAATGTGCTGATACAATTAAAGACACTGGTGTTTTAGATCTTCAAACGTGTGGTGTATTTCAGCATGATTCAAATTTTCAATTCATTTGGAGGTGTTCATACATGCACGACACTCCTACAAATTATTGTTGATAATCGATATTATGGAAATTGTTTTAAACTATTTTTTATTAATTATATGGTATAATAATGAGAGTACATATCATATCAAATCCAATAAACTTTAATTTCTCAGGAGTATTTAGATTGTCAAGAGCTTTAGCATAAATTAAATAAAAACTTACATTAAAAAAAAAGACAAAACAACTCACTGAAAATAAAATTAACTCTCAGTCTCTTTTAGCAAAAATTGCACTAATAACAATTGAAATAATTATAACCAAAGACAATATAAAAAATACACCGTGTCTCTTACACTCCAATAAAACAATAAAAACCATACACACACAGTTATGTAGTGTATTGCTAAACTAATGTATTTGAGCTAGACCACATGTGCAATGTTTCTACAGTTAAGGAATTGTTCTTTGTGACATGTAAATGTACATTCTCCAAACATTCTAACATTTCCCCAAATGTTGGCTTTTCAACTGTATTGGAAGTCCTTTGAAAGTGTAGAGAACAACACCATTTTACGTTGTTTTGTTTATATTGACTTTACCGAGCAAATGCCTCAGTAAGCGTTGCCTGTCAGGACGAAGGCTCTGCTGCTGCCTCCAGCGATGCCGTCTGCTGGCATTCGGTTTAGACGTCATCGCTCTATGTACTGGGACAAAGATGTTGAATGTCTGACAGGAGGGCTCACTTTCTCCATTCATTCCATTGTAGAAACAATGTGCACAGGCACATGCAGAGAGAACCCTCCTGTGATCCAGCCTGTGTGGTAAAGAGAGACGAGGAAAACAAACATGGCATGCACATGTCAATATATTAAGGCCAGCAATATTATCGACTTCATTTTTTTTCGATTAATCGATTATAGTGACAGGCCTACATACAAATACATAACATTTTTTCTTGTCATTAACAATAAAGTAAAAATGGCATATTTCACACATAGTTGCAAATGGTGATTACTCTTGAATAATTAATTTCAAAACTGTGATTAATTGATATTATTCATAAATATTATTATACACCGAGGACTTCAATTGTGTGGGCATTGCTAGGGCTAGAGTAGGATCTCTCGTGCAACCCTAGTTTCCAGATGTGTATTATCAACACTCCTTCTGCCATGTAACATCCCCTGACCAGAACTGGTTGTCTCACTTTCTCGCCTGCCATTGGCTCTGCCTTCTTTGTTCCTTGCCTCCCTTAGTCTTCGTTTTTCAGCGGCACATGCAGAAGAATGGCACATTAAATCTTAATAGGACTGTGTCTGGCTGTCGTTGACTTGCAGAGCGTGTTAAGTCGGGGTGCTTTCCTCCTCCCCTCGGCACACGCTGGTGGAAGTGGAATTCAATTGCATAAAAGACGCTGCTCCCACTCTCTGTACAAGAACACAAGTCACTTTTGGCTGCTCTGGTGCAGGTTTGAGACCGAGAGACTCTCCAGCTTGTGGACGGCTTAAGCCTCGAACAGAGCAACTGAACTGTTAATTGCATTAGCCTTTCCTGCAGCAGCCTTGACTTTGGCGCTCATCACCCACATGTTGCATGTTTCTCACTAGCATTGGTGATGAATACAACTGGGAAACAACGGCATGAAATGTCATCGTGGTTGGTGAGAAGACAAAGAAGCAGGGCATCTACTGTATGTGATTCAAATGGCTGCTTTGTGTGCCAGTCAAAAGGTAGTGATTAGTGTGATGACTTGACCAGTGCTAGGTGGGACAGTGGGAGCTAGATAAGCCTGGCATTGGGCTTATCTCTATAAAGGATACACACCAAGCAGCAGCAGATTTCTATTAACAAGCATCATTCATGCCATGCAGGTTGTGTGCTGGTATAAGGCCCTGCTTGGTCAATCAGTGTGAAACTAAAGTGTTTTGAAAGCTGATTGAGATGTATAGTACATAGGTAGCAGGTAGCCCTTGCAGGTTCCAAGACAGTTTTGCATTTCAAATCATCCTAAACGTATTGCTGACCAGGGTGTCATTTTTGCCAAATGGCATGAGTAGAGTATGTGTAGATGTGCCCATTGCATTGTCCAGCAAATCTAGATATTCATGATGCCGTAAAAAATGTCTATATTTTGTAAGTATGTGTGTTAAAATTAGGGGTGACATCCGAGAGAAGGAGACGAGACGAGAATTTAACATTAATTTTAAGAAAAGTACGACAGAAAAATATGACTGGACAAACAAGCTTTTTAATTTAACCGACCAATGTGATGTGTTTTAAAATCTTTGTTGTCCCATGAATTGATGTTCAAAAATATATTTTCGTCAACATTTTTAAGACCAAAAAAACACAACTATGATAATACATCATAAAATAATTATAATGATAATAATTATAATAATACAGGTTGTTGTTTTTCTACTTGTCTTTGTCTCTTTACATCAGGGCTGTACAGATGTACATACATTTATTTGAAGACAAATATTTGTGTTTTTACTAGTGTTAGCATTTTAGTTGTTTTTTGGGGTACACTATGGTTTTTGTGTATTTTATATATGCAATGAGCCACCATGCATGTGTTTTTCCAGGAAGGCGAGAGTGTATGTTTTTTTTTTAAATTTTTTTTACAGCTTTCCCTCTTGCGTTGCATGGTATTACGGAGGTGCATCTCACTTCTGCTCGCCTTCTTTGGCAGACCCATCTTTGTTGATTGCTTGTATATAATTACTGAATAAATACATGACGCAAGAAACAATTAACTACTTGCTAGAGATATTGTCCATGTCGCTAAATAGTCAACACCGATCTCTGGTTTGTTATGAAGCAGATGATTTTAGGTAAAATTAATCAAATGTCGAATTACTACTTGAGTTTCTGCTCGGACAATAGCAAGCAGCTGTTTAAGTCCACTGGAAAAAACAGCCACATGCTGACGCTGTGAACATTGAGGTAGATTGGATTGCAAGATGTGCCTAAAGTACATATTGAGTGCTTCCAATAATGCATTGCATTGCATTTTCTATATTACTGTATTATCATTCATAGTAGTGATGCCATAGTTCAGTCTGATTGGTGTTGGGTTGTTCAGCTTTTCACCAAATTAGAAATCTTGTGGCGTTTTAATCTCCCTTTGCTAAAATCATATTGATTCTGTGCTACTTTGGTTCATGTTTTTAGTTATTAATCTTGCATTGGGTTTAGATAAAAATCCAATGTTACATAGATTTGATTTTACCATATTTGATGCTTTTGCTATGCAATTTTGGAGCAGCCAGACCAGAGCAGGAGGGGATAGAGAAGAAGAGAAATGAAGACAGAGGGGGGACTGCCTGGACAAGAGAAGGGACAATACAGAAAGAGACAACAACAACAAGAACAATTAGAAAGGCAACAACAATAACAAAACAACATAAACAAACAAAAGGCCTACATGAGCAACTGTTTATGATGGTCTTAAAGTCCATAATAAAAATACCAAAATAATATCAACAGCTACAGTGATACTGTATTGAAGCAGTCATTCTCATTAGTGGTAACAGCACTAATGAAAATATTAACCATAATAGTGAAAAAATTGACAATAACTGTATTTAATCTTATAGCCGACGTCAACAACACTGTAATAAAAACGAAAACTTGACAATACCATAAATATATCAGTGAGTTATGTGGGGACGTTTGTATGTACTGTGAGTGTGTATCTGTATGAGTGTACAGGTATCTTTGTATGTGTGTCTACATGTACATATACGTGTAACTGAGAAAATATGAAAGGTGAGGGCAAGCCTCTTACCAAACAGTGTGCCCCTCCCTACTCAGCCAGGACTGGCCCCCATCAGTCCACCAGCCCCTCGGGGTCAGGCAGAACCAAGAACACCAGCTGGTCGAGAGCCGCCCCTGCCAACAGGAAAGAAGCCCAGACACGACCGGGAAGTAAAATATGGAGCAAGTCAAGAATATCAGCCATTACCATTAAATAATTTAACACTGCTGTACAAAAAATAGTAATAATACAGAAATTAAAATACGTACACATGTTAACAATTATTGTTTAAAATTGGTTAAGTTTGAGTTTAGCAGCCTGATAGCAGAAGAAATATGTCTATCAAACATTTGCTAGATCAGAACTGATATATCAAGCAGTTTACAACAGAATCGAATCAAGTATGCACATTCAGCCACTCTAGACAACAATTAAAATCATATATGGAAATTTCCATGCAGCATTTGGATTTGTTTGTTGCAGATTTTGCACATGGACAAACTATATATTTTTACCTAAAAATAGAAAGCATAACCATTCTCTATGCAGGTAAGAAATGGTTAAGCCTTGATGGAGATATTGGAACAGGCCCTTTTTAATGCTGTAAAAACTCACAGTTCATATGAGTTTGCATGGAAATGTACCGCACATTGATCCCCATAGAGTTTTTTTCTCTCTCGTTGGCGTATGCCAAACCAAATTGGGAGGAAAGAAAAGAGGGAAATGGAGGGCAGTGGAAAGAGTGACCACTTGGACAGCTTTATATCTCCCTGCGGACTTTGCGCTGTGCAAAGCCAGCTGTGACGGCATCCTGCTAAGCCACTGTGGTACTTTTGGAGAACTTTTGGTGGCTATAAGCTATTGTCGACTCAACATTTCCCTTCTCCTCTACCTCTCCCTGGGGTAGATGTTTTTGTTGGCAAGGGTGTAGTGTTTGGGTGGGGGCTGCTATAAGACCACTCCTATGTTTCTGGATATGTGAGTCAAGCCACCCACAAGGACAGGGATTCTCAAATATCATTGGCTCCTCGGTGCTAATTGGCATTTTCAGAATGGAAGGTAGGTTCATAAATTGACTTTTATGGGCAGGATGGGTGTCGTTTAGGGTCTCCAAGGCCTGCAGCTGGACTTTGTCTTAGCTGTGGGAACAGACTCTGTAGTGTTTGACTATAGAAGCCATATAGCAGCAAGGTATCACTGAGTTATCCTTTTAATGTTAAGAGCAGAGAATGGAAAGGTCATCTAATCTATTCCCCCTGCAATCTGCCCGGCCCGAGTTGATCGATTGATTAGGGAGGCTCTCTGAGGAGTGGCGGGGACTTGCCAAAGGCCAGAGTAAGCATGTCTTTTGGATAAACCCAGACATTAAGACAAAATTGTCAAGTACAACAGTATTGTGATAAGGCAACAGTCGCTTGTGCATTTTGATGATTACCTTTTTCAATATCATGAAAGATAAGCTTTACATTTGCGTTTGTAAGCATTCGCACCCTCTAACCAGTAAACCAGTAGCATGCCTTGTCTCCAGCAGTCCAGCACTGAGCCTTGTTTTACCGCCTATATTCATAAAATATATGTTTAAACAATCTAAAATGATCTGGCATCGAAATGTGGCACAACAAAGTTCATAATAAACGCAGTCAAATGTCAAGGGAGACTCATTTGGATTATGAAGTCTCCCTTGGCAAAGAAATTTTGCTCAGCATTTAAAGGCAGCTTGACTCCCATTCAGCTGTTATGATGCTGGACAAGACAAAAAAAAAATTAATAAATAAAATGAAATACAAAAAAAATGAGAGTACAGTAATAAATTCAGCAGTTTTGGCAAATCATCTTAACAAAATTCCATCCTATGTAAAATGGATTTTTACTTCTGTTCTTTCTGCAAAATATTAGTTAACCGCTAACTAAATTAATTAAAATCAAAAAGTAATGTGAAACATAAAACGGTTTAAAATGCCATAAAATAAACATAGGAAACCAAATAAAGCAGAATTAAACAATAACAAAATTAATAAAAGAAAAAAAAATAGTAAATCAATTAAGAAAATAAATTGAAACATAAAACTTTTAACAAAACTATAAAAAATTAAATTGTCTGTTCTTTTATGTTTAAAAATAAACTTCTTTAAAATAAACTTATTTAAACTTTTGCATTGCTCATAGTCCATCCATCCATTTTCTATACCGCTTATCCTCATTAGGGTCGCGGGGATGCTGGTGCCTATCCCAGCAGATTTTTGACATTGTAAAACAGCAACATTAACAGAAATAGATATACAAGAAGAAATAAACTACACTAAAAATATAATATGTTAAGCTTTAACTTAACAAGAATTTTAAAAAACTTGCTTTTTAGAAAAAAATAAATCCATAGCATCATGTTTTATAAAAATCAGTGAAATTTTGTGCCCCACAAAATGTTGTACCCTAGACAGCCAGCCCCCTCCCTGAGCGCCAAACTACAGACCAAAACAGACACTGATTTACGATAGCAAACATTATTCAGAAAGTCAGTAATGGGTCTGCTGGATGATCAATAAAATGACCAGTGGCCATTTAGGTTTCTTCCCCCCCAGTTTGGTGACCCTGCTCTGATGATCTATTTTATAGCATACATACTGTAGTTTATAATGTTATCAGACTAATTGTATATACAATGCATGCACACAAAAATCAGATCAACTAAGTCCCGCGGGACCGTCAGGACAGGATGTGGGGAAGTAAACAAAGTGATGATCTCCATATTAGGACCTCCACTGAAGCTGTCGTACATCTTCTCATCATCAACTTAGTTTGTTGAACATATCCCACGAATAAAGTCAACAGACAAAAACCGCAGATTGATTGTATTTTAATCCAATTGCCTGATTATTCCGGCCTCCCATTGGCCATTCATTACTCTCACATGGTGGCTGTGTGGGTTGTTATCACCCAATCAGGCTCACGACTGTATTCTGGAGAGCATGCTTTCGTTTGCATCCTTTAAACCCTCCGAGCCTTCCCTCTCTGCAGGGCCCGCCAACGGAATACCTAATTCCAAAGTAAACTGATTGCTCTCTCCAACAAGATTACGCTGTGATGATGTTAGCCAAATGAGCTCGCTATTCGGATGCAAGCAGGGCAGGCAAGGATGCTTACTGCAAGATGACTGATCAGCATGTTAAAGGAAACAAGGTTGGGGGGGGGATAAAAATCGAAAAGAGTGCAAGAGAGTTGTGTGTATGCGCGTGGGGTTGAGCAGGAATGTAATTTGCTTCTCACCTCAGGCGACTGGGCTCTGAGGCCAGTAAATATGCAAACAAGCTGAGCCTGGCCATCAATATGAAGACCCTGGATGATTACTAATCTCCACTAGTAGTAGTCGGCATGCATCTTAGGCGGATTTATGAGTATATTGCACCTGCACTTTAAAAAGTCAAATAGTAGTCATGCTGCATACAAATTGGTATTGCGGTCACACTAATACTTCTACTTATACTACTAATAAAACAAATACGGATGTTCTCTGTATTAATTTCAGGTGCCACACAACATCAGGCACTCTTGCACAATCTCTGCCCCTTTAAAAAAAAAATGTCACTCAGCACCAAATAGTTTTGTCATTGTTATTTTGTCTGGTTATTTGATAAATTGCAAAACATGTATAGTAATACAAAAACTCCATCCATCCATCCATCCATCCATTTTCTTCCGCTTATTCGAGGTCGGGTCGCGGGGGCAGCAACCTAAGCAGAGAAGCCCAAACTTCCCTCTCCCCGGCCACTTCATCCAGCTCATCCCAGTAGATGCTGAGGCGTTCCCAGACCAGCTGAGAGACAGAGTCTCTCCAACGTGTCCTGGGTCTTCCCTGAGGCCTCCTACCGGTTGGACGTCCCCTGAACACCTCCCCAGGAAGGCGTTCGGGAGGCATCCTAACCAGATGCCCGAGCCACCTCATCTGGCTCCTCTTAATGCGGAGGAGCAGCGGTTTTACTCAGAGTCTCTCCCGGATGACAGTGCTTCTCACCCTATCTCTAAGGGAGAGCCCAGCCACCCTGCGGAGAAAACTAATTTCGGCTGCTTGTACCCGCGATGTTGTCCTTTCGGTCACTACCCAAAGCTCATGACCATAGGTGATGGTAGGAAAGTAGATCGACCGGTAAATTGAGAGCTTTGCTTTTGGCTCAGCTCTCTCTTCACCACGACAGACCGGTACAGAGTCCGCATCACTGCAGACACTGCACCAATCCGCCTGTCTATCTCGCGTTCCATCCTTCCATCGCTCGTGAACAAGACCTAAACTAGTTGGGCAAACTCCCACCCTCAAGGACCCTGCCGAGAGTATAGAGTTGGTCCACAGTTCCACGACCAGGACGAAAACCACACTGCTCCTCCTGAATCCGAGATTCGACTATCCGGCAGATCCTCCTATCCAGAACTCCTGAACAGACCTTACCGGGAAGGCTGAGGAGTGTGATCCCACGATAGTTAGAACACACCCTCCGGTCCCCCTTCTTGAAAAACGGGACCACCACCCCGGTCTGCCAGTCTAGGGGCACCAACCCGGACGTCCACACGATGCTGCAGAGTCGTGTCAACTAAGACATTCTCACAGCATCCAGGGCCTTACGGAACTCCGGCCGGCCTCAGAGGTCCCAGGCACTGCTTCCATGTTGGAAGGCGTGTCGGTGGGATTGAGGAGGTCTTCAAAGTATTCCTTCCACCGGTCCACAACATCTCGAGTCGAGTTCAGCAGTACACAGTCCCCACCTTACACGATGTTGACTGTGCACTGCTTCCCCCTCCTGAGACGGCGGATGGTGATCCAGAATCTCTTTGAAGCGATTCGGAAGTCGTTTTCCATGGCCTCTCGGAACTCCTCTCATGTCCGGATTTTTGCCTCAGCGACTGCCAGAGCTGCAGACCGCTTGGCCTTCCAGTACCTGTCAGCTGCCTGCAGAGTCCCATGGGCCAAAACGACCTGATAGGACTCTCTCTTCAGCTTGATGGCATCCCTCACCACTGTTGTTTACCAACGGGTTCTGGGATTACCGCCACGACAGGCACCGACCACCTTACGGCCACAGCTCCTATCAGCTGCATTGACAATGGAGGGACGAAACATCGCCCACTCGGATTCAATGTTTGCTGCCTCCCTCGGAACATGGTCAAAGCTCTGCCGTAGGTGGGAGTTGAAACTCCTTCTGACAGGGGACTCTGCCAGACGTTTCCAGCAGAGCATCACAATGCGTTTGGGTCTGCCAGGTCTGACCGGCATCCTCCCCCACCATCGGAACCAACTCACCACCAGGAGGTGATCAGTTGACAGCTCTGCCCCTCTCCTCACCCGAGAGTCCAAAACATGTGGCCGCACGTCCGACGACACAACCACAAAGTCAATCATCGAACTGCGGCCCAGGGTGTCCTGATGCCAAGTGCACATGTGGACACCCTTATGCTTGAACATGGTGTTCGTAATAGACAATCCGTGACGAGCACAGAAGTTCAATAACAAGACATCGCTTGGGTTAAGATTAGGGGGTCCGTTCCTCCCAATTACACCTCTCCAGGTCTCACTGTCGTTACCAACATGAGCGTTGAAGTCACCCAGCAAAACAAGGGAATCCCTCGAGGGAGCACTCTCTAGTACTTCCTCCAAAAAGGAAGGACTCTGCTGTTTGGTGTATAAGCGCAAACAACAGTCAGGACCCGTCCCCCCACCCAAAGGCGTAGGGAAACTACCCTCTCGTTTACTGGGTTAAACTCCAACGTGCAGGCTTGGAGCCGGGGGGCAACAAGAAATGCCACCCCTGCCCATCGCCTCTCATTGCCGGCAACACCAGAGTGGAATGAAGTCCAGCCCCTCTCGAGAGGACTGGTTCCAGAGCCCTTGCCGTGCGTTGAGGTGAGTCTGACTATATCTAGCCGGAATTTCTCCACCTCACGCACCAGCTCAGGCTCCTTCCCCGCCAGAGAGGTGACATTCCACGTACCAACAACTAGCTTCTGTAGCTGAGGATCGGACCGCCAAGGCCTCGGCCTCTGGCCGCCACCCAGCTCGCTTTGCACCTGACCCCTTTGGCCCCTCCCACGAGTGGTGAGCTCATGGGAGGGGGGACCTATGTCACCTTTTCGGGCTGTGCCCGACCGTGCCCAATGGGTGCAGACCCGGCCACCAGACGCTTGCCATCATGCCCCACCTCCAGGCCTGGCTCCAGAGCGGGGCCCCCGTGACCCGCGTCCGGGCGAGGGAAAACAAAGTCCATTGTTATTGTGCATCATTGGGGTCTATTGGGCCACTCTATGTCTGATCCCTCCCCTAGGATCTGTTTGTCATGGGTGACCCTACCAGGGGCATGACAGCCTCCGACAACTTAGCTCCTAGGATCATTGGGACACGCAAACTCCTCCACCACGATAAGGGGAGGAGTAATTTAAAAAAAATTAATATTGGTATGTTTTATTTGGGCCGCACGGTGGCTGAGTGGTTAGCACATTGGCCACGCAGTCAGGAGATCTGGAAGACCTGGGTTTAAATCTCCGTTGGGCATCTCTGTGTGGAGTTTGCATGTTCTCCCCGTGCGTGTGTGGGTTTTCTCCGGGTACTCCGGTTTCCTCCCACATTCCAAAAACATGCATGTTAGGTTAATTGGCGACTCTAAAATTGTCCATAGGTATGAATGTGAGTGTGAATGTTTGTTTGTCTATATGTGCCCTGCGATTGACTGGCGACCAGTCCAGGGTGTACCCCGCCTCTCGCCCAAAGCCAGCTGGGATAGGCTCCAGCATCCC
>QODF01000215.1:470559-499472 GCA_024372805.1 Oostethus manadensis | reverse complement strand
GGTTGGGCAAACTCCCACATACCCTCGAGTACCCTTGCAAGGGTGTAGAGCTGGTCCAGTGTTCCGCGACCGGGACGAAAACCACATTGCAGCTCCTCTAACCGAGGTTCGACTAACGGTCGTACCCTTCTCTCCAGCACCCTGGAGTAGACTTTCCCAGGAAGGCTGAGGAGTGTGATCCCCCTATAGTTGGAACACACCCTCCGGTCACCCTTTTTAAAAATGGGGACCACCACCCCGGTCTGCCAGTCCAGAGGTACTGTTCCTGACTTCCATG
Organism: Oostethus manadensis; assembly: GCA_024372805.1. Lineage (NCBI taxonomy): Eukaryota > Metazoa > Chordata > Actinopteri > Syngnathiformes > Syngnathidae > Oostethus > Oostethus manadensis. Next base: position 499,195 of record QODF01000215.1, on the reverse strand, counting down.
CAATGTTGTAGAGGCGTGTCAACCAACACAGTCCTCCAACATCCAGAGCCTTGAGAAATTCTGAGCGGAACTCGTCTACCCCCGGAGCCTTGCCACTGGGGAGTGATTTGACTACCCCAATTACCTCAGCCACGGTGATAGAACTGTCCACGTACGTATCCTCAGACTCTGCTTCCTCTATGGAAGGCATGTCAGTGGGATTGAGAAGGGCCTCGAAGTATTCCTTCCACCGACCAACTATATCCACAGTCGTGGTCAGCAAGCCCCCGTCCGCACTGTAAACAGTGTGAACTGGGGGCTGCTTCCCCTTTCTGAGGTGTCGGACGGTTTGCCAGAACCTCTTCGAGGCCGACCGAAAGTCGTGCTCCATAGCCTCACCGAACTCCTCCCACACCCGAGTTTTTGCCTCGACCACCGCCGAAGCCGCGTGCCGCTTGGCCTGCCGGTACCTGTCAGCTGCTTCGGGAGTCCCGCAAGCCATCCATGCTCGATAGGACTCCTTTTTCAGCTTGACGGCAGCCCTAACCCCCGGTGTCCACCATCGGGTTCGGGGCTTGCCACCACGACTGGCACCGACCACCTTGCGGCCGCAACCACAACTGGCTGCCTCAGCAATAGAGGCACGGAATACGGCCCATTCGGACTCAATATCCCGGTCCTCCCTCGAAATGCAGGCGAAGCTCTGCCGGAGATGAGAGTTGAAGACTCGACGAACGGGAGATTCTGCCAGACGTTCCCAGCACACCCTCACTACGCGTTTGGGTCTGCCAGGTCTGTCCGGCATCCTTCCCCGCCATCTAATCCAACTCATCACCAGGTGGTGGTCAGTTGACAGCTCAGCCCCTCTCTTCACCCCTGTGTCCAGAACATACGGACGCAGGTCTGATGATACGACCACAAAGTCGATCATAGACCTGCGACCTAGGCTGTCCTGGTGCCAAGTGCACTTATGGGCATCCTTATGTTCGAACATGGTGTTCGTTATGGACAAACTGTAATTCGCACAGAAGTCCAGCAACAACACACCGCACGGGTTCAGGTCAGGGAGGCCATTCCTCCCAACCACGCCCCTCTTGCTCCTCCAATCTTTTGATTTCATTTTAAAAATGAACAAAAATACAATAATGTATAATACAATATAATAAAACAAATACAACAAAATATTAAAAACTGCGTAACATTGTCTAAAATTAAAGACCATTAAATCCATAAAACAATAAGTGTGAAAAAGTAAGTAAATAAATAAGTTATCAAATCATAAAGAAACCTATATAATATAGATATTTTTTGTAATACTAAGGTAACTAACAAACTCATATTTTGATTGACACATAAATGTATACGTTTTACAATTGATTTAGTCTGCACCAGTGTAAAAATACACCACATCTTACTGCAAAGTATCAGAAACACTTATGGGTATTATATTGAAAACTGCAACTTTTATTGGTTCGTATTAGAAATCACACGTGTACCTAATGTATTGATACAGTTAATTGGGAATAATTGCAGTAACTTTGAACCTGACCTCAGCTTTAGCCTTATGTCACAGAGTAGTGGTTGTCACAAAGAGGCTTTAAACGCGAGGTGAAGCCATTCTGCATCCTATTGTCATCCCCATTCGTGATCCAGGAAGGAGACGGCTTTTGGGATGCGGACCAGGCTTGCCGTCATTTGGTGTGTGTGCGTGGCTTAGCCAGACAGCATGATAAACCAGATGCCTTGAGATTGCCAGGGGTCATCTCCCTGTGAGAACACGCTGTCCATGTTGTTTTGACTCCCCGCCATTTCTCCTCATTGCACACTCATGTACCATCCCTCCATCCACCCATCTTCACGCAGTCATCGCAAACATTGAAGTCCACGTCGGCGCCTAACAGTCGAAGACCCTGTCAGCCAAAAGGAAGGAGGAAAGACAGACAGGGGAGTTGTCTGTGGCCCTAGGTGCAATGCCTGAGGGTGAACTACGTGTGGAGGATAGTTAGTGCAGGAGTGAATCTTCTCATTTTAGTGCATTAACATTACCACCTCGAGGCAACACGATGGAACTCAAAAAGAATCTTGACATGGAAATGCAACCAAGTTACTTCTTTCTTAATGTTCTATTTCTGAATGGGGAGGTGGTCTATTCAGGAGCATCGTGCAGACATGCCATCCCATGGGGCGTCCTCGTTTTTTCGCATAGGAGTAAGGGACATTTGTGGCGCCTCCTATGGGTTGTGCTCAAAATGCTTTGAAAGGCCTGTTGCCATACCTGTATAACGATTGAAATATGACAAAACGTACACAAATGGCCTATGGCTTATGGCCAATGTTCTTCAGTCAATAGTTACTCAAATGTTTCAGACAGATATGCTTGTCAGTTCCTTAAAGGTGTGCACCAAATTTGGTGGTGATTTGGCTAAACACCTTAAAGTTATAATGGGTGTTTTGTAGTACAAATTGAGCAGTGTTGCAGAATTCATCTTTGCAGAATTGTTGTAATTCAGCTTTACTTGAGGGTTTTCTAGCATGAACCGCCTTCTTAAGGACATGCCACGTCATCTGAAAGGGATTCAGGTCAGGACTTTGACTAGGCCACTCCAAAGTCTTTATTTTGTTTTTCTTCAGCCAGTCAGAGGTGGATTTGCTGGTGTGTTTTGGGTCATTGTCCTGCTGCAGCACCCAAGAATGCTTTACCTTGAGTTGACGAACAGATGGGCGGACATTCTCCTTCAGGATTTTTTGGTAGACAGTAGAATTAATGCTTCCATCTATCACAGCAAGCCTTCCAGGTCCTGAAGCAGCAAAACAAGCCCGGACCATCACACTACCACCACCATATTTTACTGTTTGTATGATGTTCTTTTTATGAAATGCTGTGTTACTTTTATGCCAGATGTAACGGGACACGCACCTTCCAAAAAGTTCAACTTTTGTCTCGTCAGTCCACAAGATATTTTCCCAAAAGTCTTGGCAGTCATCATTTTGTGTTCAATTATGTTAGCTTTGACTAATAGTTAACTATTTTTAATGAGCAGAAACATTTAAGTGTGACAAAAAGTCAGAAATAGTTTTTCACACAACTGTAAACCCAAAGATAACAATGATGATAATATTAAGTGGTTAGGAATGTGGCTTGTGACAGAAGGATCTCAGGTTTGATTCTTTGAGTTACTCCTAGGTTGCGATTTAACAGTCTTCTCTGGGTCATCATGCAACGGCATTGCTGTTCAGAACAAATTGGTCTGTTACGTAGTAATGGAATGCTAAATAGACGGTCAAACAGTGGCTATCGTGAAACCTTTAACTTAACTGTTCAGGCAGTTTTGATGTCACATTTTACCGTTTTTAGCTGTCATACAAGTTTAAATAAAAAAAAATCAATAATTCTGTGCATTTTTTTGCTTTGTTTGTATCTTTATTTGAGGGATTGGTCATGTTTTTTGTAGGTGTAGAGGGTCATGAGGAAGTGGAGTGTGCAGGCAGGATTATTAGGATGTAGAAGGTCAGCCAGTGCATCACTTCAGTTTGCTGTCTCTCCACTCCTTAGATTCTAGCTGCTATGGATGTGCACTGTTGGCTAACTGGGCTCTCTGTCCAACTGAAGCATCCATCTACTAGGCCATCAATCTTACATCCCTCTGTTCACTTCCTCACCATTTATCCATCCTCACCTGTGGCCAAATGGGTCACAGTCTCTTTTGTGGCCCTGATCATCTCCACCAATTTCCTCTCCCATTTATATTCCAGCCACTTCAAGGTGGAGCCAGTCAGCCCAGCAAGCCGCTTCCTACCAATCATCCTCCTTTCACCCAGCTGATCACTTTTTAGTCTTGGGAGGGATTATTTACTAACCATCTTTGTTTTGCATTATCCCATTCCTTCTTCTCTGCATTCCCTCTCCCTCCCTCCGTTTTGTCAGGCTCCTCAGTATTCTGCTGCCGTCTTGTGTGGAGTGATTTTGCCCAGACACGTCTGGCTCCGGGTAAAGTGCGGTCCCAAGAGAGTGTACGCTGCAGCCCCTTAGGTCGCCAGCACCATGAATACATTATGATACCCCCCATTTCCATCCTGTTGCCAGGGCAGCACTTTTGGAAGCCGCAGGGCGATTAAAGACGAGTGCTGTCGATGGCCTGATAGGAGTTGGGTGCTGGAGCCGGTGCCCTTTTTTTTTGGGATATTTATCGGCTGACACGCTCACCTCCATCACGCAGCTTCCTTCCTACCGCCGAGCATTTCCTGCCTCACTCAGCTAAAGCAAGCATCGTGCACCGAGCAACTCTCTTACCTTTTTATTGTTTTGAACCCTTTTCTTCAGGGAAGGAGGGAAGGTGGATGATGTATAAAACATGGTGCCTCAGGTAGAGGATGCTGGGTAGGAAGCCATGTCCCTCCTTAAATGGCCGGCCATGTGCATGCGCCTAACACTTCACTGAGCAATCTGTCAACATGTCAGCAACACATGTTTTGTAAAAAGCCTCTGGTGGGAGCCAGGGGAAGAAGAGGAGGGAGGAGGGGAAAAAGCACTCCTGCCAGACCAGAGGAAATGCTTTTTTCTCCTGTGTGCAGTGGATTTTCTATTGCTGGTGTCCTTGGGGACACGCCTCCACCCTCGCCATCCACACACACACACACACAAATACTTGTCTGTACTTCAGAAATTTGAACTGGGGGGTACCCTCCAGGGGTTTTCATGGGAGAGTGTGGGGAGCACCCACCATAGCGCCATCCTTTTTTTAAGCACATATAAAATAGTGAAGCTATATTGTAGTAGGTCCCTAAGCGGTCTTTTTTAATACCTGAGTTTCTGCCAAACTGGAAATTACCAGCAGTCCCCCAACCCCCAAGGAGGGCTTCATCCACACCAGGAAAGGAGAGCAGAGCTCAGTAGGGAGGTTACTTAATGCATGGCTGAAATAAAAGATTTTCCTTTTTTAGCGTACTTCTCCTCACTCCCTTGTACTATAGTTTACTCCTCTTGACGGGGTTCTAGTTTAATAAACTTTCAGAGGAACCTGCTGGTGCTGACAGCTCGACAAATACCCCTGTGTGTTCCCTTTTGTTGGAGATACAGCCTTTTTGTAATGTGTGTGCGCGCAAATGTGATTTCTCCCTCTGTCTCCGCTGCCCTCTATCTGCATTTTGTCTTCATCTCCCCCTCTTCCACCTCCCCGCTTCGCGCTAGCTGTCTCCTACTTCAACACACATGCGCACGCACACATTGCAAATGCGCACGCAAAGTCAAACTCTGTCACATGTGGTTGAGCTTATTGTTTGGTCTGTCTCTTTCCTCCTCGGCCAGCCCCTTGATGTATTCCCTTTTGTTTTCTGCATGTTTTGTTGGATTGTGCAGAGATGCAGATAGAATGTAAACAGTTTGTCTCAAGTTAACCCTTTGTGAGATCATTCATCACAACTAATTGGCAGGCCTGGGTTACTAGACATGCTGCATTGGATTTAAACGTACATTGGATAAAAGAAACATAAATCTGACTGAATAGATGCAAAGTGTACATCAATTTGGAGCAGTTTTTAAAGGGCCACATGAAGACAATGTATCCAAGTGCCCCTGACCACCTTAATTTCAGAGGTTGTAATTAGTAGGAATACAGTTGGTCCTTGCTTACCATCATGAATTGTTTCCAGGAGGTCTGACGGTACCTGAAATGGATGCTATCTAAACACATTTTTCCCATAAGAAATAATGCAAGTCCAATGAATCTGTTTCAGAAAGCCAAAAATGTTAACACAAATAATATTTTTTATAGTTTTACATGCAGAAAAGAATTTGAAATGCATCTACAGTATATAACATATAAATGATTGGTGATGAGCGGGGAAGTTAATTGCTGGTAAGGCACAGACAACTTTGGAGTTTTTAAATGTAGTTTGTTCATAAAGAGGACAACCCAAAAGAGACTAATTCACCCATTTATTTTTTTTTTTTAATGAACTGAGAAACCCTGTATTTAATTAGGAAATCTTCAAATTTTGTAATTTTTACCTAAGAAAATGTTAAAAATTACTGCAATCATGAAACTATTCTTTTTTTAATACAGCTCACTTTTGTCAGCAAGCTAAGAATGCCAACAAGGAGGCTTTGTGATGTATATAAAAAAAGCAAACAGGCAAAATTATTGCCTACATTTTTAGCGTTAACACTAACAGAATTTCCACTGCGCGTGTCCCTTTTTTATTTCTAACCACACAAAATACACAGAACAGAATGGAATCAAAACACACATAGCCTATTGACAGAAAACAATTTGGCTGAAAAGAGTTGGAAGAGGACAGGCTTATTAACACCCACCGCCTACTTGTAGCACTAAAGCCTGTTATATTTACACAATATGCAGCATGTTATATATTATAATTCATAACAAGATATTACACCTACACACACGTGTAATATGCATTACTATTAACATGTTATGTCAATACTAGTGTGACATTATTCATTCTTTTACTATCATCGTATATCAACATATCAATCATGTATTATAACTCATTATTGGATTTACTGATTAGTATATATAATTTTTATGCATACTAGAAAGTTTTGATTAATAAATATAATGGTTATTAGTGTTGATGGCAATAATAATTACTTTGGATAGCACGTGTTGCGCATTTAGAGAGGCCAAGAGCTTTGCGGACCTGTTCCCAGAGAGGGACTGCCCTCTAGCAACACCACCACTCTTGGTCCTATGCCGTGCATTAAAATATATTTTATCGTGTTTATCATGGTTGATTGGTTCCAGACCAAAATAGTGAAAAATAAAACGGAATAAAATTTTTGTATTAGGGCTGTGAAATGATTAAACCTTTTATTCAGATTAATCACATGCATTAATCATAATTAATCATCATTTGCAATCATGTGTCTATTATGCGCAATTTTGCTGCATTTTATGAATAGAAAGACAAATGATTAGAAATTGATTGGATTACAAGCATACATAAATGATAATAACAATATATTTTTTTTTTTTAAATTTCAAACTCTTATGGGTGCATGTATATTTTACATGAATATTTATTAGGTATACCTTTTGAGTATTAAGTTACTGTATGGTGAGTTTAGTTCTGTTTGTAAGATGACACTGCCGGTCAGTGTTTTATTTTGAGTAATGACCTGTAATACTCAATTGGTTGAAAAGCTTGTTACGTGATGTATCATAGCTCATGACTGGCTGCTTGGTCCTCACGCAGCCATTTTCACGTGTAGTTTATACACCAGTGTGGCTAAGAACAAATCTGTTTTTTTCCTGGGTGGGTGCAGCTTATACACCAGAATGTATAGCATCTATTATTTTATTCTATTCTCAAAAAGAATTTGTCTTGGAGTTGAATCCAGTATATATCTATCTTTTCAATAATGTTGTTATGCTGAAGTTAACCAGCTAACCTTACTATTAATGTGACTTCACCGGCTCTAGTTTCTTGGGTTGCGCAGCTTGGCGCAGTTTGCACATTGGTAGTTTCGTCCGGTGTAACACACTGCGCAGCCAATTTGGTAATTTGATAGACCGAGGCGTACCGCGATGGGTTTGGAGGTGCAGCTGGGGGAGGTGCCGACTGATTCAGCCTGGGGTAGTGACAATTTTGTGCCAAAAGGCTTCACTTGAGGTGCGCTGAAAGCTCGCCGGCTCCAACCTGGTCTACTCTCGCCGCAAGTGGTAATTTGGCTGACTAGCGCACAGTGCTCACACGTCACCAAAACCCCACAGGCCGGTTTACACGTCAGCCACATTTGAGTGTATTTAATAATCACAACAACCACTGTTTAAAGTAACTATCTGAATTAGCACATACATGTTCATCTATATTGACAGTCCTGTCTGTCGCGCCGTATCCACCACCTCATCTGTCCCCGAATTGCAGCACCCCTCCTCCTCCTCATCAGTGGCCAGTGGGTCTGATATGGATGTGGTTAATTGTACATAAATGGTTAACCAAACGTATTGACATCTTTGATTGTGTAAACAAGAATTACAAAAATGATGATAATAAATTGGGTAATACAAGTTCATCTCACATGCCAACACAAGTGACAAGGGCCAGACCACGAGCTTGGCAATGCATCTTTTACGCACAGTTGCTTTGTATTTCAACCCTGATATGCATAGTTTTTGTTTATTCATATTACATACAGTATACATATTACATATACATATTACATATTCATATTACAAATATAGGTTACTAAATACAAGTGTCTTTATTAGTGGGGAAAAATGCAAACCTTACCTGTGGCCACCGTGTGCCTCCAGTGCGCTGATAGTTTTTGTTTTTCCCTTTTTCTGACATCATTGAACCGTTTTTTACACTGGGCAATGGTTCTCAGTACGTCAGGGCAAACCTGATTGACCATATTTGTAATCTCCTCCCAGGCCACTTTTTCATCATCACCCTGTGGAGGTTTGCTTGCGTGGCCACATAAGCTTTGCCTTGTCGAGAAGTGTAAACCCACATGCAGTAGGTACTTAAGGCTTTGGTAGGAAAGACCTGTTCATCTGCATAGCAATTATTGCATTAAGTTTGTCTCATTTTGCTCTTTTCTGTGCAGCCACTATCCAATGATCATATATCCTCATTTATAAACTAACAACAAAATCCAACTTCTCCTATACCAAACACTCCGCTGTACCTCCTCCCTTCCCTGTCTGTTGTTGATAAATAATTGAATCTTTTTCTTGTTCCAAGTGCAGGCCTTAATAGGGACTAGTAGTTGTAGTTGTGGGGGTAAACAAGGCAGCATAGGCTCAGCAGTGAAACAGAGGGATTTCGGCTACAATAGGGCAAAGTCGCTGCCTTCAAAAAGGCTAACATTATTTAGACCCTATAGGATAAAGGTTAGCTGAGGCCGGGTAAGGGTGAAGATGAGGGCGGAGGTTGTGTGTGGCGCATTTTAAGCGAGGCCTCTGAGAAATATAGTGTACAAAAATACGTCTGGCTTATTTTAACCTTTTAGAGCCAATGCCTCTTCTTATTTTTTTTGATTACATTAAGAAACATGAACTTATACATGCAGTTTAGCTCATTATTATTCAGTGGATATCTTTTGGCTGAAAAAAGTGGCACAAGACTGTTTATTTTTATTGCTTTTGTACAGTACATTTATTCATTCATTCATTAATTTTCTATATCGCTTATCCTCATTAGGGTCGCAGGAATGCTGGAGCCTATCCCAGCAGACTTTGGGCGAGAGGCGGGGTACACCCTGGACTGGTCACCAGTCAATCGCAGGGCACATATAGACAAACAAACATTCACACTCACATTCACACCTATGGACAATTTGGAGTCGCCAATTAACCTAACATGCATGTTTTTTTGAATGTGGGAGGAAACCGGAGTACCCGGAGAAAACCCACACACACACGGGGAGAACATGCAAACTCCCCACATAGATGCCCAATGGAGAAGCCTATGTGCTACCCACTTGACCACCGTACGGCCCTCACAACTCTAATTCAAATATTCTGCTATTAAAGAAACTAGTGTTAGGTAAATAGAATATCAGACATGTGTGCCATTTATTAACTTGATTTAAATTTTCATATACTTTAGGGCTGTTAATGCATTGAGTGGGTTGTTCCACTGCGCACAAATGGACTGGGGCTTTGTCCCGACCATCGGATGCTCAGCGGGATGATTGGATGGTCGGTCTGAGGCGGTCCTCTTTGATTGACAGTGAAATGAGTGAATCGGCGATCTTGAAGTATAACCCTCCACAATAGCAGTTTTTTCTTTAGTTGTTCTGAACTGATCTTGAGAATTTACCAATCCCCAGCAACTTTGTCTTTGATAAAAACACTTGGAATTACTTACAGGGTAGATTTACTTAAAATACATAAATACATTTATGGAGGCCGGAAAACAATGAGCTTGCCCCGCTTGAATGAGCAGCAGCCGCCACTGATGTGTATATATGTATGTATTTACTATATGTGTACAGTATACAAGAAAGATCAAATGTTTCACTCTGTCAGACTGTCTTGTCCTTAAAACAAAGCTAGTGCAGCCCGAAGCACAGGCTCGTATATCTTTGTAAGCAACAAAACATTTTTACATGTATAAGTCAAGGCAGAGCTCTAACTGCCCTGAAATCCATATTTAGAAAACATAAGTCAAGTGTCCCCTTTGTCAAAATGCATTATTAAGTTGATAACTCACATTTTCTCGCTTGTTTGAGGAAGATACTACATTTTCTTGTTAAAAAAATATTTTCTGACGCATTTGTGCTATAAAACCATAAGTATTGCTTTTCTTCGCTGTGTATGCATGTGGCATGGTACAATATTTCCATTGTCTCCTTTCAGACTGTCGCACATGATCACCTCGGTAGCCCTGAAGCGTGCAGGAAAATGCAAAAAAGGCTGCACATGAATGACCAACTGGGTATACTACTGAGAATACAATGTTGGGTTTAGGACGCTCCCTTGCCGATTCATCACCTTATTTGCACACCAAATTTAATTAAAGGTCACTTTAGTCGTAATATTCTCTTGGTAATTTGTATAACAACTTGAGCGGTGATACCACTGTTATTACCTTCTCAATGTGTATTCCAATTATAGCCATAGCAAAGCTATATACATTAGTATCTATATTAGCAAGGCACGTTCTGTCTGTGGCGACCCGATTAAAAAAGGTCATTATCAGATACAGGTGTAGCTGTCAGTGACAGATGATATTGGGTGGTGATTATGCGTCTATACTCACCCGTGCAATGTGTCCATCACTTTGAGATGCAGAGTCTGATACTTTCTGGATGGAGACTTCAATAAGAGCCAGATGAGGATCATTTTGCAATTTGGCAAAATTACTGTATTTTCATATCCTTAAAAAGTTTTACTGGATCACAGTTAACAATCGTCCATAGGCTTCCGGCTGAAAGTCCCTCAGGCAAGTTTCATTCCTGAGTTTTAGTTTAGCAGGACTACACTTGAGCTACAGTCGAACCTCTGCAGTCGCACTACAGGAAAATATGCCTCTAAAGTCACATCAAACTTTGGTGTTACAACTAGAACTGCAAAGCTTAGTCAATATGATCAACAACGTTAATTATAAAAATTGGACCTAAAAAATTTATTTATGACAGTTGATGCGTCTCTTAGTACAATTTTCATTGATAGACCGCGAGTGAGTCATTTATTTATAAAAAATACATGAGGTCAAGAAGAAGAAAGAAAATAAATGGCCAATTAGGAGCAAGAAACTGAGTCACTGGAGAAAAAAATAGATCCTTATGCATAATAAACATAAGCAAGTGAGCTGTGTTGTAAGCGTCGCAAAGTCAAACTCATGTTTCACGGCAGTGAAACGGCAGCCACCACCGCTTAGGTAAGCTTTAGCTAACGTAGAACTAATAAAGCATGGATGTATTTTGTAAAATGTATACAAAATGTAATTGCAAGTAATAAGCAATTTTGTTGGTAAACTTTTGCAACCAATACTCGTGACTGCAGTGCCAACAGAGCGGCTATTTAGTTACATTACTAAATTACTAAACATGAACGTTGCGTATATAAAAAAACATTTTATGATCGTGTGTGACATATGTACTCTATTAATTTACTTTTCAATGTGGTTATACACGTTTTGTAATAAAGTAAACCATCTGTGCCTAAGTAATCTGTTTGTTTTGTTTTAATTTGCTATAATAGGCTTTGACAATAAAGGTCAAATTAAGTCGTGGACTCAAACAGATCAAATAAGAAGTAGTCATTTGATTAGCTGACTAATTAAAAAAGAATTGATGACTATCAAAGTAACTCACTGATTAGGCAATTAACTTTCTCACCATCTGCATTGTTTTCATGACGCCTTTTAACTGTGGTTAACTGCTTTTTAACACAAAAAAGTGACTTTAAACGTTTTATTGTGTATGACGGTCACTGCTGCTGGTTATCTTTGTGAAAGTTAAGAATGTTGCAATATTATTTAATGGTGATAGTTTGACCCTAGAACCCATACATTTATTTTATTTGCTAAAGAGATTGTTTCAAGATCCAAACAATCAAAAGGAAAATTACCAGATTGATTATTTACTGGGCTGCACGGTGGCTGAATGGGTAGCATGTTGGCCTCACAGTCAGGAGGTTCTGGGTTCGAATCTCCGTTGGGCATCTCTGTGTGGAGTTTGCATGTTCTCCCCGTGTGTGTGTGGGTTTTCTCTGGGTGCTCTGTTTTTTTCCCACATTCCAAAAACATGCATGTTAGGTTAATTGGCGACTCTAAATTGTCCATAGGTGTGAATGTGAGTGCGAATGGTTGTTTGTCTTTGTCTATATGTGCCCTGCGATTGACTGGCGACCAGTCCAGGGTGTACCTCGTCTCCCGCCCAAAGTCAGCTGGGATAGGCTCCAGGATACCCACGACCCTAATGAGGATAAGCGGCATAGAAAATGAATGAATGATTATTTACCACTTTTGGTTATATTTTGGTTTTCTATTTTTGATCATTTTTGTGTGCGTAATAAATAACTATTATTGAGAAGGTAATGGTCAAAAATACATTGGAACCTCGGTCAGCATCATTCATCTTTTCTGGGAAGGTTTGACTAGAACCAAAACTGAGCTAACTGAATTAGTTTTTTCCATAACAAAAATGTTACATCCATTCATCCATTTTTTATGCCGCTTATCCTCCCTAGACTCACGGGGGTATGCTGGAACTTATCCCAGCTGACTTTGGGCAAAAGGCAGTGTATACTCTGGACTGGTTGCCAGTCAATCGCAGGACACATATAGACAAACAACTATTGACACCCACATTCATACCTTTGGACAATTTAGAGTTGCCAATTAACCTAACATGCATGTTTTTGGAATGTGGGCGGAAACCAGTACCCGGAGAAAACCCGCGCACGTACGGGGAGAACATGCAAACTCCACACAGAGATGTTCAAGCGGAGATTTGAACTCAGATCTTCCCTGACTGACTGTGTGGCCAGCCATGCCAGTAGTTTACATAAATTCAATTCCTCTGTTCCAGCAAGTCAAAAATGTTAACATGTTTTTACAGTTTTACAGTTTTTTACAGTTTTTACAGTTTTAGAGTAGGGTGATTCTAAATGCATATAAAAGATAAATGAAAGGTATAAAATTAAAGATTTAAAGTTTCATTTTCACCTTCATTGAAGATGTGACCTTGTTCCCAAAGACATGTAATGGCAATGTGATCCACAACGACACCACCTTCCTGTTTTGCCATGAGTTATCTCTTTAATTCAGCAGTGTTTCTCACCTCGATAACCCAAAATGGAGCCAACCAAAGTTGCATGTGCCAACATTTTGACAAGGTTGGTCTGAAACACTTTTGAATTCAATAAATAACTCATGACAAAAGTGATAAATGTCTTGCTGCCACAGCGTGCTTTTCAGAAAAGTCACGTCTACAACGAAGGTATCACTTTCATTCGTCATTTATTTACATTTTGAATTTTTTTCTGCATGTAAACCTATAAAAACGTGTTCTGTATTAACATTTTTCTGTCGTCAGCTGATGACATCATAGACGGGCACATAGCTGACCTCCGGTTCAAGTTTCATGTTGTGGCGAGCTAATAGGATGCTAAAAAGGATGTTCCGTCTGTAAGAAATACATGAATACGCAGTGTATTAGTTATACAGTACGACGAGACACAAACCTTATGGTACGCTAATCGGAAAATGTACACAGAGACAAAATGATGGCGTAGATTTTTTACGTTGCGCTACCAGGAATTCCACTGTACGGTAGTCCCTCATTTATCGTGGTCGGATTCCTTCTTATAAGTGGAATGCCAACTGCCGAGTCTTGATCGAGTTGCATTTCAGCAGAACATCTTTAAATTGTTGACCCATTTTATGGTACCTGAAAAAGGTATTTCTGTATAAGTTGGAAACCTTAATGTTTTTTTTTTGTTTTTTTTTACAAGTTCACCACTTACCAGTTTCAAGCTATTCATTGGACTTCAAAGACTTCATTTGCAGTAAATAACTGGACAAATTGGGGTGTTTAAAAACTGCTTAACAATAGCATGTTGATCCATTCTGCTTGTTTTTGTAATGTTTACTACATTTTAAAATAATTCTGAAAATAACCCGAACTTGCCAGAATGCCTTTGACTTTTTTTTGACGCGTTTTGGAAAGTCAAGTGTCCTGATGGCACATTATTTGTCATATTTTTAAAAGTAATGTATATGTATGTAGTGAATGTCATATTTCATTACTTATGATAAGTAAATCGTCCTAGTCAAATATGAGTAATTTTGCCCTTGATTTCAGATATTTCAACCTGCTTGGATTTTAGGTTTTGCAGTGTGTTTTTAGGCCTTAACTGGAGTCCTCCCTGTACCGAGTGCTTCTCCTTTGGTGTTTGTTTGCGTTCCCAAGTCTCTCTCCTGTGAGAGCCACAAAGAACTAACTAAATAACTATGTAGCCTAAAAGCAACTGCCTTTTTTTTTAAGACCGTCTTTTTCTTCTTCACTGGCCTTGGAAAGTTAGCTGCTGCTAGCACTCGGCAAAAATCATCAGACATTTTTTTTTTGTTTTTCTGTTGATAAATAGATAAAGATGAATAAATCAATTTGCAGTGATGGATGAATAAAATAAAAATGCCCTGCAGTCATATGTCTGCTTGTATTCAGGCCTCGTTTCCCGCCCTGCTATGCCAAATGAAGATGAGAGTCAGTACCAGAGAAGGAATTGCTTCACACATTCAGGCGTGTGCACGCATGAGTGTGCACACATGTTTCCATAGCACTTATTAGTATTACGTTATGACGCTAAGCAGCCTGGATACAATAGAATTAGGGAGGTGCAGAGTTAGGGGGAGAGACAAAGCAAACCCTGAAATCTGTCGGCCATTTGTGCTCACATACTGTACACACATGTCGGGAGTCTTCTGGCACGCTTTACTGGGCCAAGGAAGTGCTGGTCTAGGGCCTGCTCTGTCCTCCAGGGAGCATCCGCCTCCCCCCAAACCTCCCACCCACCTCCTAGCCCCCTTCCCCCTTCCTGAGCAGTCTGTGGACACAGTTTGAGGCGACAAGGTTGTATAAAAAAAACCTCCTCTTCAGAAACAAGCCTATCCGTAGGAGTCTATTCCAAAATGAGGAAAATAATCACAGTGGTAATTGTGTCGAGTGCAAGATCTGAAGAATTATTGGAAGAAGCACACAATCTCACCGCGGCTTTTGTTACTTTGCTGTTTTTTCCGACATTGATCCACCCATCCATCTGTCTTCTTCTTCTTCTTCTCTCACCCTGTCTCTCATGGATTCAAGAGTGGAGAGGAGCCTTCTGGCTTGAACATAGAGGGGATGAAGCTGTTTATTCATCTGGATGGTATTAGAGCCATGATTAAGGAGAGGAGGGGGCGGCGAGGCTCATGCGACGTCTGAATTGCTTGTTCGTCGGCTGCCGCCGTGATTCGGGCCAACAAAACAGTGGAATGAAGAAGAAGGAGTGAGAGAAAAAACCTGTGAAATTTGACTTTCTTAGAAAAAAACAAATTGTTTTAATTTTCCTTTTCCAATTCTCTCTCCCTCCTTGTCCTCACAGCCAAGCTAATTATTAATAAATGCAGCTTCTCTTGAACTCTGGAGAGGTGTCAGCCCTGCAGTCACAGAGGGTTAAAAAATCTTGACATTTAAGACAGGGATGCATGAAAATACACCGTCTTGCTTGAGTAGACGCTTGTTTTTTGCTTTTTCTTAGTCTCCTGCTTTCCTCTCTGATGTTTTTGTTTCCCTCCTGGGCTGTCTCCTGTTGTTTTACTACTGACAAGCATGGACGCCTTGGAGGAGATATCAAATGGAGACTTTGTGTATGAATCAGGGAAAACAAAGGTCAAGAGGAAACCTTTTTTTGCTGAATGCTCATGCTAAAGCAAACACATTGTTTGCCTTCATAAGGGAAGTTTGACAGTAAAGTTGTCAACAAGACTAGAGCTTAAGGCCAAGTTCTTTTTGACGTCAGTGGAGGTGGTCATCTCTAATAACTGGCGGTAGGAGTGATCGAATCCATAACATGGATGTTTCAATAATATGCATGTTTCCTTGCATGAGCATGAACTTTAACTTTGTGGATTATTTCAAGTCTTTCTATTCATTTGTACAATGTGTGTGGCAGGTGGCAGGTGGCAATAATGTCTGCCGGGAGGGTGTTCACATTCATTATATAACCCTTTTGTTGCACACACTCGCCCATGCATGAGCAAGCTTTATAGACTTTACAGATAATTTTTTTGTCTTGCTATTTCCACAATATAAGGTGGAGTTTATGATGTAAACATGCCAATTTTCAACAGACTCTGTCTGAAACCTTTTAATGGGCTAAGTCAGCATTTTTTTACATTCACATTTGTTCTTCTCGCTGCTGATCCACTGAGTAAAATGTATCCGAGTAAAGATCGGGAGTACAAACATTAGTCACAGCAGCAGTGAGAATGGATCGCTGGATCTTGCACCTGATCTGCCGCAGTGTTGAGGGAACAGCACATAAACACAACAAACGCCCTTCTGTCCAATCACGCCTCGCCTCGTGCTCCCTTAGAGCCAGTGCAGTGAGGCGGGCGACGGAGGGGCATGCTGGGGGACAGATTGCCGTGCTCCTCTCTCCCCCTGTGAGGCTCACTGTGGCCACTGGTCAAGCCAAAACCTGCACAACAGCCTTCTTCCTGTTTGTGGTCTGGCCTATAGACCTCTTTTTCCTCTCTCTAACATGGCAAATTACTTCTTAACATGACATTTTGGACCATTTTATGTTTGCCACTATGTGGGAACAGTTTAGGGAAAGAATTCCCTGTCTCCGGTGCACAAAGCAAGGCTCATAAATCCATGCTTGGATGAGTTTGGTGTGGAAGAAGCACAGCAAACATGGAACTAAACACGGTGAGGTCAATAGACTAAAAATGCAAACGTTATCATTTCCACACTTGTGCAAATGAAATCAGTATATCAGGGCCATGTGTCGGGCGTATGTAATCAATTTTTCATGTAGTCTCGCTATCACAGGCCAAGTAAATGATGACTGGCCGCCCTACTTTTCCTCCTCTGGCCTTCCATTTGTCTAACTTTCCTGGGGAGCCACTGGGGTGCTGTGATTTCTGGGACAGTGACCAAGTGTGTCTGTCTGAGCAGGGGGACGTGGGTAATGTGGACAAAGTAGTTGACAGTTTGCCTGTTACCCCCATCGCCGTGGATGAGAGGCGGAGCCACAAGAGTGGGAGTAATGGCATGGCGCGATGGTCATGTCAGGTCAGGGGATGAAACACCAGGAAGTGAATCCTTATTTCATCTCCTGACTCCCTGTCTTTCTGCATTGAAGCATCCTTGATCACTACACACACACACACACACACAGTATATGTATAAATATGTATATGTACAGTATAAATCACAGTATATATAATATAATGATTACAATGACAATTGTTTTAGTTGGATCATTTTTTCATAGGACCATGTGAATGAAAAAAATATATATATATTTATAAAGTCTTCAAGAAACTCCAATGTTTTTATTTGACCACAAAAATACCTGCATGTTTTTGTCCAGAAAAAGAACTATATTTATCATATTTCTAAATGTTTAATATCTTATTATATAATTATGTTTGTGGCACACTGGCAGTCATTTATTTTAATTTGGCAGGCTAGATAGCCTCTAACTAATTAACTAGCCAACTGACTAGATGCCAGCTAACACATTAGCAGGTTACCGTGCTAACGTAGTGTTACTATTCTTCCCCTGTCCAGCGATCTCCTAACCGTAGTACAGAGACTGCACAGGCATAGATGTCGTTGTCTTGTAGCACAACCTTTATTTGGACTTGAAAGAGTCTAGAATGCTAAGAGGATAGCCACCCTTGCGGTCCTGAAGCCAACGCTAGAGAGAGTGTTCCCGCGTGCTAAAGCCCACAACTACAACACTCAAATTCCCACAATGCCAATTTCTCTTAAAGGGCCAGGCTCGGCCTGCAACACTACCCCCACTTTGGATGACAGTTAACACCACTCCAGCACGTCACTACAACAACAAACAAAGTTTCCAAAAGGACATTATAAGTCAAAACCCTCCCCTAATGGTTTTAACAAGGGTACAGCTCACAGTGTGACATGTCCATGAAAATGTCGCCATGTCGCTGCACCTGTGCGCGGCTCTCGTCCTTCGCGGCTAGCATTAGCTCCATTGCCAGATCAGTTCGTTTTATATTATCTCTAGCAGCATCTGACATGTCTTGCCAAAACGGGTTTGTGCTCACGTTTTGTTCCGTTACCTTGAAGTGTCTTCTTATATCAGCATTGTCATTACCACGTTGTACAGGCGCCGCCATTTCCCCTATTGGCCACTGCTGCCTTCCCTCCTCGTGGTGCTGCAAACTTCTCGGCAACAATCCCGTACGAGCCCCCAGTGTTACTATTCTTCCCCTGTCCAGCGATCTCCTAACCGTAGTACAGAGACTGCACAGGCATAGATGTCAATGTCTTGTGGCACAACCTTTATTTGGACTTGAAAGAGCCTAGAATGCTAAGAGGAAAGCCACCCTCGTGGTCCTGAAGCCGGGGGCCAACGCAAGAGAGAGCGTTCCCGCGTGCTAAGTCCCACAACTACAACACTCAATTTCCCACAATGCCAATTTTTCTTAAAGGGCCAGGCTCGGCCTGCAACAGTAGCAATTTGAACAAAAAATAACATCCCAAAGTTTTGGGGGAGGAATTCCCAAATGTGACTTCATTTGCTCCTAGCTTGATGTGAAATGTGGTGGGAATGAAATTAAAATTAGAACAAAAGACCTCACGTGTGTCGCTAATGCTATCGGCTAACAGCCGTGAAATCCCAATCACTGCATGTCATCGTATGCTGGCTTCGAGTGGCAGCTAGGCTGTTTAGTTTGCGTACAAATGATTCCAACAGACCTTGCACTGAGTCAGAGATGATGCGGAAGTTCATTTTGCCGCCTCCTCCATGCGATCATAAGTGATTGTGTCACAAAGCGTGCTGTATACGACGAGCGTGTTGTTTAGACACACATCGCTATCTGGGCATCAGAAAAGGTAAAGTGGTGAGATGACACGTGCGCTTTTCTCCCGAGGGAACCTATTTCTCCTAGAATTAAGAAAAAGAAGAAGAATATGAAGGGAGGTCATGGTGTTACAAGTTGGACAAGTTGTCAGCTTCTTGTTTATTCAATGAGTGCCTAATCCCCCCGTGTGCCAACAAATATACAAACATATCTCTTATGACAAGCTGCATACACACAAGGACATTTTTGGATTTGCTGTAAGCGGTACATGAATGATTTGTGGAAGTGGGTTTAACATAATCCTGCTTACTTATAGCTATGAATGTGTTGGCCACCACATGTGTTATATTCCAAAGGGCGACTATGTAATCAGGAAAATTAATGGCACACTCTCTTAAAATACAGTCATGTATTTTGCTAAGACCCAAATATATTAATAGCAGACATAAATCAAAACATATCCTCAGGGTTTTGGGAGGCTATTGCGTTGAGTACAAAAAATGGCAGACTACCTGTTCCAGGAATTTATTTGAACAGGCGTATTTACACTGCATGGGAAAGGTTACTAAGAATGAACGGAGCACAAAGACGACTTCAGTCTGCTTCAGGAAATGGAGAATTTTTGGTTATTACTTGTGCAAATAGAGGAGATTTTTATGGAACTCTTGCATGTGTGGAGTCTTATTAAGATTCACGAGCTTAACGTTTGTGATTTCCATAAATCTAAGTTGAGAGGTGTCACATATGCGTAGCATGAACTTGTTGAGGTTTGGTGCGCATTGGGGTAAAAATGTTTTGTACTGTATTTGCTCTCAAAGGAACCAATAATCTCTATGCCCCAGAACGCAAATGGCACAGGCTTGTTTACACCATGACACATGTTTTAGCTCACACTATCAACCTCCACTTCAACTAGTCAGCAGCAAGTGGTCTAATTCTGAATTGTACAACCACAGTGGTGTTTGCTTTTAGAGGAATATTTTCCCTGAAAATGCTTGTGAAATTTTAAGACCTCAGTGGAGTTTGATGTTAGAAGCNTTCACACACCAATGATTACCCACTCGGGGTGCATTGTGCTCCACGTATCTCTCATGGCTGTGCACTCGGTCCGTGGCGCAGCTGGTCACACGAGTCCTTCTCTGTGCAATGTCGGTAAGTGCTCTGGTAGAGATGCTAAGAGGGAGAAGGTCCCTTGTGTGTTCCTCCTTAGCTTTTTGTGCTCAGTCAGGTCACGCAAGCTGTAAGTACATATTCTGAGTATATCAGTTCTGCATAGCCAAGCTGAATCATGAATTTGGTGATTTTCTATAACTCATTGATTCATTTGTGCAGCCCTCTAGCTGACCTTCTGTTTGAAACAATGCAAACCGGCCATCACCAAAATGGTGGACCTCTGTCCGGATCGGGACCCAGTGATGGCCCGTTACGGACCGTCACCGATAAAGTGAATGGGAAATATAATGACATATAATCATTGTTGCGACGACTTCAGAACGGAGAGAACAGGACCCGAGTGCATCTAAAAAGTATTCAGTAATGCCGCCAAAGCTCGTCGTCTTCGTCACTCTTGCGCGCCATTACCATGCGTCACTTCCGTGTGCACAACCTGCTTACAGGATTTTTGGGAAGCGCTGGTTATCTTCGTACCCCTTTAGTTTAGTCGCTGATATGTGTCCACTCCTCTGGCCTCCAAGTACATCCGCTCCTGTACAGCAGATGCCAAGGCGATGTATTCAGCTTCACAGGTAGAGTGCAACTGTTGTTGTCTTTTAAAGTACAAGCCCTGTTCTGTGGTACCTTTCAGATACCGGAATACGTGTTTTACCGCTTTCCAGTGCTCTCCGGTTGGTTCATCAAAATGTTGAGAGAGTTTACTGACCGCCAAACTGAAGTCTGGCCGGGTGCTTGTGGATAGATACGTCACAGCTTCCCGCAGCCTCTCTGTACTTTCTCGGGTTTAGCAGTTTTCCAGCATTTTCTGTGTATTCAAGTTTCAGTTCACAAGGAGTCTCTCTCGACTTGCAACTTTCCGTGTCAAATCTTTCAAGTATTTTGTTCACACGTCTTTCCTGTGACACGATAACTTGACCTTCCGTTTGTGCAAAGTCTATTCCCGGGAAATGCGTAAGTCGTCCCAAACCCTTGATTTTGAACTTTTCGGTTAGCACGGCTTTCACATTTGTCGGTGCATCGTCACTGTTAGCTGCTATGATCAGATCGTCAACCCATATGAGAAGGATGTTTCTTTTTTGTGCAAACACTGTGATCTGCAGGACTCTGCATGTACCCGTTCTCAGTCAAATGTGCCTGGAACATAGCATTCCAATTTCTACCGGATTGCTTGAGACCGGATAGAGATTTATGCAGCTTATATACAAGCTTTCCACCCTCTTGATAACCTTCTGGTTGTTCAACATACAGTTCACAGTCAACCGGAGCATGTATTGAGAGGTGGTCGTGTGCATGTTAAACTCTGTCTCCCCCTGCTGGTTGCAGTCAGGTTGTTTACAGGTTATTTTTACAGTTGTGGAGGTGTCCCCCTAGTGGAGACAGCAGGAAGTGTCCATGAAGAGTTCTTGCATGGAGGAGGAGGCCAAGGTGTCACTGTGGGCTTCACAGCACAGTAGTAAACTGCAGAGTGGCTGACGTTAGCGTTCACCAACATCACGTTCACTTTTCTCTGCTCTTGTTCCACACTCGCCGTCATGGCGCCTTCTTTTGCACCTCCACGCCCCGTGTGGGACATGAGGAGGTGGGGCGCTCGTCCCGGGAGATGCTTGTACCAGAAGACGTACTCGTCACTAAAAGCTTTGTTGTAAATGTACGACATCATCACCTGACCGCCTTCCGACGCCAACACTTCACCCGTCGCCGGCGTGAGCTCGTCGCCGCAGACGACGCCTGAAAGACGAGAGGAGCGTGTTTGGGCGGGCGGCATGCGTGACCTTTCACCTCACCGACTCACCTGCCAGAAAGACGAGCAGAAGCCAGCAAGCCGACATGACGAATGATCCGCCTGCCAACCTCTTCTTCTCACCACACTCCACCCCTCACCACGCCGTCACGTGACTCAAGCTCCGTGCTTCCTGTACTTAAATATTTCCATTGTTAAGAAATACACCAACTGTCAGTTTGGTACAGTAGGATTGTACATGAAATGTCATTATTATTTAAGTATTATTTTTGAACATGGAAATAAAATGTGCTTGTAATATTGGGCAATGTTTTCATTCACGTCATCGGGGCGGGTCACGTGACTGCCTCCCTCCACAGCACAACACTGCACCCTGCTGGCCAGACGTGTAAATTACACATGAGGGCAGAAGCAGTGCCACAGCGCCGTCTTGTGGCGCGGAGGAGGCATGTGAGGCATGTGCACGAATAATTGGGTAATAATGTACAATGCTGCGTATTGTATTGTGTGTAATAATTGCGTGATCATTTCAAGTGCAACATATGGTAATGACGAAAAGTGTTTGCGGTGTCCCCAGGTCGTAACGCTGGGCCCCCCTGGGTGCGACCCCCAGTTTGAAAACTACTGAATTAAGCTTCAATCACAAGCTTTGTCTGGTAAATGTATGTCGGGCATTGTCACGGTACGCCTTCACCGCTTCTAACGGGGCTCTTATTTTGTAACGTGTTGTATACGGAAGTGACGCGTGTTCATGGCGCGAAAAGAATGAAGCGGAAGCGGAAGCGGAGCATGTTCACGGCTGCAGGCCGCCGCCATACTGGATGGATATCAACCGAGGCTTCACGTGGCCGTCACGTGTGACTCCCACGCGCATCGGAAACAGGTTGTGGCGGACTCGAACATGATGGACGACCGCCGGAGCTTCGACGAGGGACGTGAATGGACAGGGAGATAAGTCAATGACGAAAATATCAAGAGGGGTGTCGTGAAGTGTTACACGAACAACAAGAGCAAACATTGACGCTAAATACAAGACTGCACGGACATTTCAAGTGTGTCAAAATGGCGGCCGGCAGAAATGGCGCCGCTGCTCATTTTTGACGGAGAAGAAGAAAAGTGTGATGTCTGGGAAACGCGACTGCTTGGTTGTCCGCACATCCTACATTTAAAGGAGACTGGCCTGCATGCCCCAAGTGGAGCTGGTGAAGAGCTATTAGCTGGAGAGAGAAGGGAAATGCTAAAGCCGAGCTAATTAGGCTAATAGATGATAAAAGCTGATTGACTGAAAGCTGATTGAAGCTGCAGATGATGACAGAAAAGCCCTCAAAATACTGCAATAGATAATTCTGGGAAAAGCAAGCCAAGAATACTAAGCCTACACACATCATTGAACAAGATAAAGATGATGGACAATGGAAGTGTTACGGACTAAATGATAAGAGCGGAAAATCTCATAACAGCATTGAAAGATGCAGCAGAACCCATGAGTGATGGGTTAACGATGGCCATGATACTTGGTGGGCTACCGGACTCCTTCAAGCCACTAGCAGTCCACGTAACACAAAATGAAGACAATGTTACATTTCCAGACTTTAAGAGAAGACTAAGAATCTATGAAGAAGATGAGGAGCACAGGATCTTCAGACAACGTAATGAAAACAAACCGCGAAGCAGATAAGAGAACACAAGGAAACGACGCCGTGATGTGCTTCAAGTGTGGGCTAAAAGGACAGAGAAAATTAGCGTACTCAAAGTGTGGTGCGGCTCCTGCCAAAGCAAGACACACAAAGGATCCTTTTGTAAGAAAAAGGGGAAGGAGATGATGCCAGGAAGGTTGCGGAAGATGAGTAAGAATGATGATGAAGACCATCTCTTCAAAGTGAAACACACAAAAAGTGAAAGACCAGCGAACAAAGTGAAAATGAAAGGCATCATGGTGGAGCGACATCCCACATTGTGAATGACATCAACAAGTTCAAGAGCTTTGTTGACACATTTCAGCCGGAGACCCATTCAGTGGAGTTGGCAGATGGAACACAGCACAGCTGAAGAGCTCAATGCAGAGGAACAGTCGTGATTCATCTCCTGGACAGCAGCACACAGCACAGCTACGTCAAGCATTGTACATGCCAGCATACCCTCAAGACATCTTCCCAGCAGCAAGAGCAACAAATGGAGGAGCAGCAATCATCTTCAGGAAGGAGGACAGCCACATGATTACAAAAGACGGTAGCAGGTTTGACATCCATGAAAGTGGTAATTTGTATTTTTTTTTAACAGTTGAGCACTATATTGACACGTGTAAGGCATGCCGTGACAAAAACCTGGCATGGAATTATGGGACATTGCAGTTGTGAAGAAAATTGCAAGGTGTTGCAAGATGTGGCGCGTGCGCACAAGGCAAGTTCACACAAAGTCCAAACAGGGAGCCAGACAGAAAAGCTACAAAACCCTTACAGTTGGTACATACTGATCTAGCTGGTTCCATGCCAACTTCGAGCATAGAAGCTCATGGATATGCTCAGTCCTTTACAGAAGACTACTCATGTACCATGTTTGTGTACTTTCTTAAATCCAAGAGTGATGCAGTACACACCACAAAGACATTCCTTGCAGACATTGCTCCTTATGGAGAAGTCAAGTGCATACGTTCAGATAGCAGCACTGAGTTTCCAACCAGAGTTCCAAAAGTTGTTGACAAAGTATAGAATAAAGGCATGAAAGGTCTGCGCCGTCTTCACCACACCAAAACGGCACAGCAGAGAGAGGTTGGCGAACTCCGTCTGATATGGCGAGATGCTTACTGTTAGAGAGCAAACTGGCAGATAAACTCCGCTGCAGACAGCTGCATATGTCAGGAACAGGTGCTACAGTAGACGCACAAGAGAAACACCGTACGAGATGTTTACAGGTGTGAAACCAGATGTTTCCAAGCGTCAGAAGTTTGGATCTGTGTGTTTTGCCTATGAACAAGAGAAAGGGAAATTGGATGCCAAGTGTGAGCAAGGGAGTTTCATCGGCTATGACAAAAACAGCTCAGCTTACCATGTTTATTATAAGAGCAAGAGAGTCCAAAAGAACAGCTTGGTGATTTTCACAACCAAAGCAGCAAATGCAAGAGAGACTCAAAACATCAGAACCATACATTGAGTTTTCAGGCAGTGAGATCTTGCCAGAAACTTGCGATATCAAAGAAGAAGCATACAGAAAAATAGAAACAGCATCAAGTCAAGATAAAGAAACTGAGGATGCTACCCCAAAACAAACAGAACCAGCTCAGTTTGGAGACAGCTGTGAGAGTATTAGACGGAACCCACAAAGAGCTAGAAGGAAACCAATTTAGCTACAGGACTTTGAAACAGAAGGAAAGATAGACAAACTTCAAATATGTATAGATCCCTCAGACCTACAAGGATGCCATGGCTTCATCCAACTGCAGGCAGTGGATGAGGAGATGCGGTCACTAGAGGAAAATGACACTTTCAGTGTCTCTTCTCTACCACCGGGTAAACAAGCAGTGGGGGGTAAGTGGGTGTATACCTTTAAGAGAGACAATGATGGAGCACAAAAATATGAAGCTAGATTTGTGGCAAAAGGCTACAGTCAAAAACCAGGAACTGACTATGAAGAGACACTCTCACCAACTGCTGATATGAGCAGTGTGAGGGTCATAATGCAAACGGCCGCATGGGACAATCCAATCTTGCATCAGATGGATGTAAAAACGGCATATTTACATGCTCCGATTGGCTGTATGTGGAACAAGCAGAAGGTTATCAAAAGGGTGGGAAGCTTGTATAAAAATGCATAAATCTCTGTATGGTCTCTAGCAATCCGGGAGGAGTTGGAATGCTATGTTACATGCATATTACATATGTACATATACACACATACATATACATTACATATACATACATACATGCCGAATCCTGCCGATCACTGTGTTTACACAAAAGAGAAACATGAGGAAAAGGTCATCCTTCTCATATGGGTTGATGATCTGATCATAGCAGCTAACAGTGACAATGTAAACTGAAAAGTTCAAAATGAAGGATTTGGGACGACTTGCGCGTTTCCCAGGAATAGACTTTGAACGAACGGAAGGTCAAGTTATCATGTCCCAGAAAAAACGTGTGAACAAAATACTTGAAAGGTTTGACATGGAAAGTTGCAAGTAGAGAGAGACTCCTTGTGAACTGAAACTTGCATACGCAGAAAAAAAGATAAACCCAGGAAAGTCCAGCCATGCTGTGGGAAGCTTAATATGTCGAGCCACATGCACCGGGCCAGGCTTACATTCTGTGGTCAGTAGACACTGTGAACATTTTTGATGAACCAGCCGAAGAGCACCGGAACACGGTAAAGCACGTATTCCGCTATTTGAAAGGTACGACAGAACGAGGCTTACACTTTAAAAGGAATGACCAAAGTAAACTGGGACTGAGTGGTGCAGATTGGGCTTCAGACAAAACGGACAGGCGCAGCCCATCGGGTTACTCTGTCCAATGAAGGAAGCGCTTTGACTTCATGGAAGACACCCAGCAGTTGCACGCTCTACCTGTGAAGCTGAACCTGGCCTTAGCGTCTGCTACACAGGAGTATGTATTTGGAGCAGTTACCCAGAGGAATGCACACGTATCGGTATGCTCAAACTGAAGTGTGCGGGGATAACCGAAGCACGATGGCGTTGCCAAACATCCTGTAAACAGGCAGAGGTCCAAACATCAAACACCACTTCGTACGGGAGGTCATAATCCGTGGTAAGATGCTTTTCCAGTATTGAAAACTTCATAAATATCTACTGAGGCTTCACGTTGTTGTCATGTTGACTCCCACGCGCAACGACGCCTTCTTTCAATAACCCATCGTGACAGGCATGACCCGAGTCAGCTACCGAGCCAGGAAGCAGATAGTCCAAGTTTTATTCTCATAAAATGGTGACTTTTTCATTGTAAAATTACAACTTTTAATCTCAAAATCTTTTACATACAATGTAATCTCCCCTCGCTTTACCACCCAAAGTCAAAGAAATGCAAGAAAAGACCTGTTTTTCAGATTTTAATTTAGCACGGAGGTCAGCGTGTGCAGTCTGTTGGGGTGAAATTGTGTTGTACAGGCCCTTGTGTATAAATAAAGTTATGTGTTTAAAAAAGTTGTCTCCGTCACGTGACCAGAAAGGAGCGGTTACGGTGCTGCTGCGGTAAAGCCAACAATATGAGAATATTCCAGGAGACATTTTCCCTTTTTTTGTGTCTTAACGTTCCAAATTGACTCGCACGAGTAATTCTTCTTCATCCTGAGCGTCTTTACAAGCCGGACAAATGACGGGGAAGACATTAGTGATGGGTCACTCATGAACGATTCGTTCATTTTGAACAAAATCATAAATGTGACTCGGTGAAAACGATTCGTCTCCGGGAGTGATTCGTTCAGTCGCGCATGCGCATTTGCGTAACATCCTATGTTCTGTAGTGGAATCAGTTCACCTGTTTAGTCTTCGGGTTTGAGTCGTTCATTCTTTTGCCACGTGACCACTTTTCCGATCAGTACCGCAGTCAAATACTGAAGTAAAACTATTTGTTATACGTACGATCATATTTAGAAATTATAAAACTATCAAAAGATGTGTAAAACGCTTTTTCCTCTTTTGTGACATTGTAATTTTGGTAATGTTTCTTCAAAATCTGTGGTGTTTTTTATATTTAAAAAACTGATATAAATAAAATATTAAGTTGCCTAGTTAATTTTTTTGTCTTTGTCCGTCAGTAAGCAAACCATAGCCTAATAAAACGATCAAAGCCTACAATTGACTTACATTTAATAATTTACTTATATTTAATAATCAGACATTATTCTCTAGTAGTGTTCTTTTTTACTGTATTTTTTCCAATTCAGACTTGATATATTTGTATAAGAAGATTGGTCAACAAGAACATTGACAAAGCAAAAGCAAATACCATTTTGAATTTGAATAATTCATGTTAGTTTAAAATACTAACTTAATGATAACTAACTTTAAGTTGCAACCCCATTTTGAAGTAAGTGAAGAGCTGAAGAAATTTACTTAGAAACATGATGTGCTTGGGTCACACGTGGGGCTGTCACGTGATGAACGAACGACTCGAGAGATGAACCAATCAGTTCTCCTTCCGTCTCCTCCAGCATAGGATAGGCTTATGGGGCTGTCACGTGATGAACGAACGACTCGAAAAGGGACAGAGAGGAAAGGTGAGGTGAGTGATTCATTGACAGGTAATACCCGGGTAAACAGTGAATTCATCTTTTCAGTTTCTTATAGCATAATTTTGTCTTGTTTGTAGTATAATTAACGTTTGTGTAAGCAGTAGATGTGATTTTAATGATATTTTGCTAAAATGAACAAAATGACTCAAAAAAAAGATTCGTTCTTTTTACTGAATGGGACTCAAAGATCTGAGTCGGAAAAATGATCCGAACTTCCCATCACTAGTGCGCATGCGTTTTTTGTTCCTTCTATGGCGTTGGTGTCACGTGGTTTGGACTTTGAATGGTTACAGCGCCACTTGTGGGTGTGCCTTGCGTATTACATCCTTTTCACCCACCAACACAGGGCTCCTTTTGGGCTAAGAGAGCCATGATAAGAGGAGATTAGGTTCAACTTTATTGTCATTGCACATGTCTAAATACAGAACAACGAAATGCAAAAAGCAGCAAGTGCAGCATAACAATATGAACAGT
>QODF01000215.1:306590-470419 GCA_024372805.1 Oostethus manadensis | reverse complement strand
GGCCGCACGGTGGCTGAGTGGTTAGCACATTGGCCACACAGTCAGGAGATCTGGAAGACCTGGGTTCAAATCTCCGTTGGGCATCTCTGTGTGGAGTTTGCATGTTCTCCCCGTGCGTGTGTGGGTTTTCTCCGGGTACTCCGCTTTCCTCCCACATTCCAAAAACATGCATGTTAGGTTAATTCGCGACTCTAAATTGTCCATTACAGTGTGAATGTTTGTTTGTCTTTATGTGCCCTGCGATTGACTGGCGACCAGTCCAGGGTGTACCCCGCCTCTCGCCCAAAGTCTGCTGGGATAGGCTCCAGCATCCCCGTGACCCTAATGAGGATAAGCGGCATAGAAAAAGGATGGATGGATGGATATCTATATATACACACAGGTATATAGTAATATGTATTATACAGTAGGGCTTTACTAATGTGCAAGTGGTAATAAAAGTAAAAGAAGCAGTATGTACACCATCAGGTAGTTATGACCATCAAACCATATCCTATTTTTTAGAAGTGATTGCAACTAAAAGTCTGCATTTTCAAGCAAGTATTTACTTTATTAGTCATTAGTCTCTGAATTGGTTGGATTAAAGCCTTATATTTGAAATGTTATTTGTAACACTACGATTCCTGTCATGTTTTACTTTAAAATGTCAACAAACACATATTACAAAAAACATTACAAAACAAAACTTATTACATTTCATTGTGGTATTATGACTTTATTCCCACAATATTTTAAACAAAAATAACAACTTTGTATTTTGTTTCTCATGACATAAAAAAAAAAACTTCATGCCACTAAAATGAAATTATTTTTACTTTTTTATTCTCATATTCTATAAAATTAGAGCATTTTTTTATTTTCCAAGTTTTTTCAGCTGTTCTTGTTATGACTTTATTCTCTTATTATATTCTATCCGCAACCTCATTTTCCAGAAATTACAACTTTTTTTGGATGAATTACATTTAGTCTCTCTTGATATTTTGACTTTTTGGTAAAATTACTGCTGATATTTCAAATTTTGCTAAATCCTCGAAGTTTTTTGTTATTGTATTTTTTAGACTGTCCCACGGGTGCAAAAATATCCCTCGGACCGCACTTTGAACACCCCTGTTGTGTGCGAGATGTCTTGTGTGTAGTTTAAGAAAAAACAAAATAAAGAAATGTTATGGTGTTTGGAAATGTCTGAGAGCCACATCTGGACCAACACTTTGTGGATGCGACCATTTGCTGATCTGAAGTAGTCACATGTCACGTACAACACAGCAGTACTACATCAGGACAACAAAGTAAATATTGAATTTGTTTCGTAGAAAAAGCGAGTTTTAAAAGGATAACTCCACGGATCCCATGAGATTGTAGTAAATCTTTATTTCACTCCATGTCAGATGAGTCCAGTTCGCTGAGGAATCTCCGACACTTGGCCATAAGAACTTTGATAGCTTCTGTGACGAGGACGTTTGGGGTCAGGATTCCTGTCGACTCCACAGAAACTGTAGGAAAAAAAAGTATCATGAAAAGACAATCCTGACAGTAGCAACCAAGTAAACAGTTGCTGTGTTCCAAAAGCTTTTTTTAAAGATCTAAAAGAGGGGTATCAAACTCACTTATTTTGTGGCTCTCAACTTGACATCAACATTTAGTGTAAGTGCTGCCCGCGGTCCCTGGACAAGCTAAACGGGTCTCACGTTCCAATAAGGTACACAAAAATACAGTAGTTACCGGGGAACTAATGAGTAGTGGTTAGGGTTAGGTGGGTCCGTTGTTCATTAACTACTGTAATTTAGTGTACCTTATTGTGAAGTGTTACTGTTAAATGTATATTATACAGTAGTGTTCAAAATAATAGCAGTCCAACGTGACAAACCGGAATAATCACTGTAGACGTCCTCTGTCACAGTACTTACAGGTAACTCCAGACTGTCTTTGACCATCCTGGAGCTGAGCATTCTGGGTATTCGTCCATCCATTTTGATAGTTCTCTTCTTTTTTCTGCCACGTGTCTGGTTTTTCTCTCCATTTTAAGGCACTGGAGATCATTTTAGCTGAACGGCCAAACATTTTTTGCGCCTCTTCATAAAGGCTCCGATCAGCCTTTCAATCAAAGTAGCAGAGCTGTTCTTCTCTTGAAGGTGCAATTTTCCTCAGGCTTTCAAAGAGCAATGATGTTCAACAAGTGCTGCTTCTGATCCTCAAATGCTTTTCACAAAATGGATCAGGGATTGGAAGCCACGCTGCTATTTTCTGAACACGCCCCTTTCAACTAATTGCCCGATTGCACAGCCTTAAGAGCGTGGGTCCGGTTCGTTTTCTGAGAATCTACTGCACCTACTGGTAACGTGTTGGCCATGCAGGGATATACTAATAAGAGTACTTCATCCGGTTAGTCACATTGGACTGCTATTTTTTGGAACCCTCCTGCTTCTAGTGGTGATCTTCAAACCCAGGCAAGCAACTACTAAGGGGAACACCAACGATGCTCCTGCAAAGAATGCTAGGAAGCACCCAGCACTCCCAGTGACGGGAGTGATGCAAACGGAAATGGACGTACAGATGAAATGGTCCCGCACTCTCCCGAGCTTCACCAGGTCCTTCAAGTCATCATGGCGGAGAACTTCTCTGCTGCAAGTATCCAAGCGACTGTTGACCACTTTAGCAACCTTTTCCCCTGAGGAGAAGAAGAGGTCGCATGTTACAGCAACGGGTTTCAATGGAATTGTGGCAAACGGGACATGGAGGAACAGATGACATATTGGGGGTGATCCTTCTTTGAAAAGACTTTTCGGAATCGGGTTGTCGTGCTGCCGTTGTTAGCGTGGGTTACTGGGAACTTTTGCTTTTTGGCGCGGTGGCGCCACACGGGCTGGGGAAAGGGTAAACATTGTTAAAGGTTGAGGCCGCACGGTGGCTGAGTGGTTAGCACATTGGCCACACAGTCAGGAGATCTGGAAAACCTGGGTTCAAATCTCCGTTGGGCATCTCTGTGTGGAGTTTGCATGTTCTCCATGTGCGTGTGTGGGTTTTCTCCGGGTACTCCGCTTTCCTCCCACATTCCAAAAAACATGCATGTTAGCTTCATTGGCCGCTCTAAATTGTCCATCGGTATGAATGTGAGTGTGAATGTTTGTTTGTCTATATGTGCCCTGCGATTGACTGCCGACCAATCCAGGGTGTACCCCGCCTCTCGCCCAAAGCCAGCTGGGATAGGCTCCAGCATCCCCGTGACCCTAATGAGGATAAGCGGTACAGAATGAATGAATGAATGTTAAAGGTTGACGAAAATGAGCAGTAAAAATATACCAATAGGAGTACTTCATCTGCTCGGTCACACTGCACGCCTGGTATTTGGAAAACTACCGCATGTCCAAAGACCTTCGCTGATATTCTTTGGCGTGGTCGTTCTGAGGCAAACTCTGGTACCGGTAAACATACTTCTTAGTAATCCTTGGGCCTGCTGTGTTTCGCAGCTTACCATTAATATCTTGCAGGTCTACAACTCCTCGTGAGAAGCAGCGTCTCAGCCGCTCCGCCTTCTCCCCCTGCACTCGGTCCAGGAGGGTGATCTCCGGCAGGAGGCGGTAACTTGCGGTGGCCACCGGAGAGAACTTGGCGTGATCCTTGCCTGTCGAGAAGAGGAAAGTACGGATGTTCTCCGTCATACTGTACGGTTCTCCGACGAGACCAGGCCCGTGGTGCTCGGTTAC
Organism: Oostethus manadensis; assembly: GCA_024372805.1. NCBI lineage: Eukaryota > Metazoa > Chordata > Actinopteri > Syngnathiformes > Syngnathidae > Oostethus > Oostethus manadensis. The sequence goes on along the minus strand of QODF01000215.1, from coordinate 466,718 downwards.
GTTCTGCCGGCTCCCCCCAGGGGACGCAAATGTCCTCACCCCTCAACCCCGCGCTTGGAATTTCAGGCTTCGCTAGTTTTTCCAAAACATCTTTCTTAATAACGCAAATGAAAGTTATCGTAGTAAAAAGCAGCTTCCCATATTTTTGGCCTAACTTACCGTTATTCCCAGCCCATTTTGAATCCTTTGCGTGGCAGCACTTTGGCTTCTCGGCGGAAACAAACAGCGACCGAGTGACGGACAATACAAGACCCCAACGCGGCTAGGACGCGTACAGAACCGCCGCAGCCCGCCACTGAAAGCGACGACCCCGCCACACACGGGAAGCCGAGTACGCCGTCCCGTCTTTGCCTCCCAGTTCAGCATGCACTCACCGATCCCTTTGACGCAGTGCATGACAATGTCCAGTTCCTGTCCTGGGCGCAGCAGAGCTATCAGGATGTCATCGTGTACCGGTCCAATGCTGGCGTCGGCAAACACGTCCGCCTGGTTCCCGATGGGGACCCACTGTATGTCTCTGGAGTAAACTGCAAAAAAATCACGTTTTGTTTTTCATTTGCCTTCCCACCTCTGTGAATGCAATAAGAGGCAGTCAAATAAAATTGTGCGGGGGCGTCAAACGGCAGGTGGCTAGGTGGAGATGCTGCAGGCCCTCGTCTGTGAGGTAATGACGGGGTTTTTTTCAACACTTTTCCAACGCCGCACTCTGCAACGCCCGCCCGACAAACGGCGTCTGCCAGCTCACTCTTTTGGAGCGTCCTGTGTGTTCCCTGATTTCAGTCAAACATTTGGGGATGGATGGCAAGGGAAGTTTAGAAAAATGGACATCAGTTGAGGCCCTCCATGACGCCATCTTCACCACCCGGAGCAACATTCCCATTAGTCTCCTGGAAACACTGGTATCAAGCACGCCCAAACCCAACAAGACTGGTCCTAAAATTATTCCCGTCTTTTCTCCCACTTTTAGGCCCTCGCTTGAAAAATGCTCGCTCCAAAATGTGAATGCTTTTACATTACGGGTCTGTGTTGGGCGTTTTGGACCTACCCATGTGGTTCAGATAGAGTTCCTTCGGGTCAGAAGAGTCCTTGCTTGCTCTGGGGTTCCTGCTACATTTAATCTTCAGGCGTAGTTTGATGGTGTCTATTTCCGACTCTTCCTCCTCCGCAGAGTCTGAAACACAAACTGGGCGTACGGTTCTGCTATTAAATCGTGTGCCACTACGATTGCAACACACACACTTCCTCGAGGGACCTGTTCCAGTGGAGCGCATGATAGATTTCCCGGGGAAAACAAACTGAGACTGTACAAAACAGTTCAAATGTACACTTTCACACCACACGGTGGCCTAATGGAAGCATGCTGGCCACGCAGTCAGCAGATCTGGGTTCCAATTTCCATGGGATGTCCATGTTCTCCCATTGCGTGTGTGGGTTTTCTCCGGGTTTGTCTATATGTGCCCTGCGACTGGCTGGCCACCAATTTAGGGTGTGCTCCAGAATCCAGTTATGATCATGTCAACAAACAAATCTCATGAAAAGACCTAAACATTGCAGAACACTTTTTCAAACGATGGCTAAAGCAGAGAAACACTTTTACCACATGGAAAACAAAGCATGATACTGTATGCGCTTAAAGCATGCATGATACTGTATGCACTTAAAGCATGCATGATACTGTATACACTTAAAGCATGCATGATACTGTATACACTTAAAGCATGCATGATACTGTATGCACTTAAAGCATGCATGATACTGTATGCACTTAAAGCATGCATGATACTTTATACACTTAAAGCATGCATGATACTGTATACACTTGACAAACAAAGCATGCATGATACTGTATACACTTAAAGCATGCATGATACTGTATACACTTAAAGCATGCATGATACTGTATACACCTAAAGCATGCATGATACTGTATGCACTTAACAAGTATGAGGGCTCACCGGTGCTTCTGTATTCAAACAAGCGGGGGTCGGCTTTGATGGGGATGAGGCCCAATCTCTGCGCCAGCACCTCATCTTGGACAATAGACGTGTTGTTATAAATGAAAACCTTTTCAATAGCCATGGTGGGCACCTACAGCCACAATAACAAAATGAACGTACTCACTTCGGGGCTTTTTATAAACTAGGAGCACAGTGCTAACATGCTAACGTTAACACGCAACATTGCAGAGCTAAGTGTCTGTTAGCACTTGCAAAAATGCCCAAATATGCTACTACGCTAATATTAGCATGCCAGCGCTAACATGTTAACACCTGGTATAACACCTGTGTATGTAGGTCTCTACAAATGACATGTTAGCATGGCAGCAATGCTAACCTGCTAACATTAACATGATAGCACTAAGTGTTTATGTAAGTTTGATCTTATAAAAATGTCAAAATATGCTACTATGCTAATATTAGCATGCCAGCGCTAACATGTTAACACCTCATGTAACATCTGTTTATGTAGGTCTCTACAAATGTCATGTTAGCATGGCAGCAATGCTAACCTGCTAACATTAACATGATAGCACTAAGTGTTTATGTAAGTCTGATCTTATAAAAATGTCAAAATATGCTACTATGCTAATATTAGCATGCCAGCGCTAACATGTTAACACCTCATGTAACATCTGTTTATGTAGGTCTCTACAAATGTCATGTTAGCATGCCAGCAATGCTAACATTAACATGCTAGCACTGAGTGTTTATGCAAGTCTAAACTTGTAAAAATGGCAAAATATGCTACTGTGCTAATATTAGCATGCCAGCGCTAACATGTTAACACCTGTGTATGTAGGTCTCTACAAATGAAAACAGATCCAATGTTACTATGCTAATGTTAGCATGCCGGCAACGCTAACATGCAAACATTAACACGCTAAGTGTTTATATGAGTCTGAACTAATAAAAATGGGGAAAAAAGGCTACTATGCTAAGGTTAGCATGCTGAGATGGAATAAAGTTGACTTATAACGAGAGATGTATGTCTGCGTGCAAGTACACACCGTATGGACCGAGAACAAACCTCTGCTAGTAAGATCCTCCGGAAGGCGTTGGCGATGGCTGCATCGATCCCCACCATGTCAAACTCCATAAAGTTGTCATTCAGCTGCACAACATCGATTCTGAAGCCCTGCAAAACCGAAAATAACGCGGCGGGATTTTTTCACTATTTGTTTGGACGCTACGCACCCCGCATGCACGATTCCGCACACTATACCTTTTGAAACTTGCGCATATCCCAGGTGTCCTGGTAGCCGGGATAGTTTCCAGGGAAATCGGTTGTATGGGCCTGGCGAACAAATCAATCTGTAAGCCTTGAAAAATTAAAATATCAAATATGTACAGCGGCAATATCTCTGGTCATCAAACTTAGCCAGGACTAAGTAGTCAGGAAAGGAAGTACACATGAGAACAATGTCGTAACATTGGTTTTGGTTCTTTGCGTTTTTCAATTACAGCAATCCCTCGTTTATCGCAGCTAATTGCTTCCATGAGTGAATTCCAGCTAAGTATCCCTTGTTCCCAAATGGAATATTTTGCATTATTAGAGCACTGCAGACATGGAATAACACCCCTATAGTCACCTTTACACTCCCGTTAGCCTATATAGCAGACATAACAAAAGAAAATGTGGCAAATAGGACTCATGCTTGTGCGTGTCACTCTAAATGTCTTCCCCAAGAGCACACGGGGGTGGACGGACAGGAAGTGACGCCAGCGACACATACATACATACATACATACATACATACATAGTGTTTTAGTAAACCGGCGATGGAGTGACGGCGCCAACATTCGACAGCTCTGAGACGTATTATTATGACTACAGCATCTGTTTGTTGTTCACATTGATGTAGCATATGAACATGGAATATTGATAGAGCGGAGCTGGAGTCCAAACGACATTCGCGGAAAAGTGGTTCATTCTTCACACACAAGCGCGAATAACAAACAGCGAGCATGGATGTAACTCACGTTCCTCACGCCGAATTCCCCCAAAAGAACCCGACTTCGTATTTCATCCACGTTCCCTCCGGACGTCGCCATTTTGGCCTAGCGACCGAATTTGCCCCGGAAGTACATCGGCCAGCGAGCCACACTGCGCGTGCGCACAGCGGCCGCCTTGTTGGACACGCCGTTACGGAAACCCGCGAGTGACAAAACACATTCTAACTTTGCGTTTGGATTTAATGGCGATAAAACGCCACACTGTCTGCAGTTGCACGGGACTTTGCCTTACATTTATTTCTGAACCCAAACCATGTTTATTTTTGAACCGTGACCACATCAGAAGCACTCACCGTGGCGTCACTTCCGCTGGACGGCGAGTGTCCCAGCAGGGTTGCCGTAGCACTTCCGGGGCAGATTTGGGACGGAAGCGGGGGCTCTGGTATACGCCCATTTTGTATACGTCACTGGCAAAACGCTCTACCCCTCCCGCACTTTGTTTTGACTGGTTAGGCTAATAATAATAATGAAAACCAATACAACAAAGCACCTTACATGAAGCGGCTATAAATAACAACACTTGGCCTTTGCTCTTGCAGGGGCGGGGATAGAACCTACCAGGCCCGGAGCCAAGCTGATAATGAAACAAGTTCACGAAAGCCTCCAAATCTGCACATTATTCATTTCCTGACGTCGTGTATATTAGTTTTGTTCCAGCAAAACAATGTCATCACATTTTTGCCTTTTGTTCCCGAGACGTATTCCCTCCAGCGAGCTAATTTGATGGAAGGACGCTGCTGCTCGAGTACCAACCGGAACCGGGAGAAGAGAGCGCATCGCTCCTCGCCTCTCTAGAATAGAATGGAACATCCTTTTCTCCACTGATCTCCGCCTTCCACATTCACAGACTGTGGATCCTGCAGCAGGTACTCCCAGTTGCAGCGGTGGGCCAGTTGACGGTACAGCGGAATCGCTTATGACAAGGCCACGCGTGGCCTTTGGTAGCTTTGCCGTTGTGGGGATGGTGGTGTTCGACTCACGCTCACCATTTATCTTCTGAGTCCACGCTCTGCGCATCACACGGGAGCTCCTCAGTCCATCACAGCCACGTCGTCTTGCTTACTGGGCTCCCAACTCCCTCGACATCAGCAACCTGCTCCTCGTCGGGGGCAGCGATCTTCGGCCGTCGGGTGACATGATGGGTCAGGTGAAAACCTTTGCTTTTATACGACGGATGCAAGCAGAGCCTTTTTTAAATAAAGCCGACCTCCCGTTACGTCTTAAATGGTTTATTTCATATGCATTGTGGGGGTGTATAAAAAAAAAACATGAAAGAAAAATAACAAATAAAAACGTCACTGCCCAAATACTTGTGGACTCCAACTATACACAGTCGGGGCAGTCGGAATGATCCCGAGCCCGTTCTGTCTCGAGGAGGGCACGTCCGCGTCGGGGCAGCGCATGGCGATCGTACAACGGCGGCGACGTAGTTGGACACTGAATATGCATAGCAGAGAGAAGAGTCGCTTTCACAGGCCCAGGGGGACGTTTACTTCAAGAGAAACAGCAAATGAACGAGTGAATGAAAACGAAGGCAGACAACAATTCCACGCATCCTCTGTTCCGGGTTTCCGGGTACCCGTCGGCTCGCCGCCCGCCAAACCCGCCGGCTTACGTGACGTAGTCCTCGTCGTCGCTCGGTTCCGATTTGATGTCGTCCGGGTGGGGCAGCGCGAAGCTTTGTGCCGTAGTTCTGGTGCAGACGTACCACTCCTTGATGTTAGGCAACTCGGGTAGGACTGGGTTGACTGACTGATGGCTTCTTCCTGGGGTCCGGTGACCCTTGAGTCCTGACAGGGATAGGTCCAGAGGCATCGCCAGCGGAGACGAACTGGGCTCCAGCTTGTGGTTGAACTGGTTGGCTAAATTGATGTCAAAGTCAAAACCGGTCTTTTGATTGCCGAACGGGGACAGGTGGTTGATCTTAAGGTCCAGTGGCTCAAGGAGAGGCTGAGGTGGTTGGTGTTGGTGGATGGCGTTGTAGATGTCGTAGGGCTCGGAGGTAGGCGAGGACTTGATGTGGACTTTCATGTGCTTGCGCAAAGAGCTCGGGTGCGTGTAGGACTTGGTGCAACCCAGGGCCTTGCAGTCGTAGGGTTTGGAGGAAGTGTGCACTTGGGAATGTTTCTTACGGTCGCTGCTGTTGGCAAAGCGGCGCTCACAAAACTCGCACTGGAACGGTTTTTCGCCTGCAACACAAACGGAAAGCTGAACGTCAAACAAAATGTTTGTTAAGAGCGGCACCCCGGTGTCCCTGAAAAACCTGCTGCTGAAAAGACGGTTTTTGTGCGGCCAAACGGCGCCCGGAACCAACCGCTGGGCGGAATCGAGTGCCCAAACAAAGTGTTTTTTAGATGCTACACAACAATGTTCTTTCCGTTTTGACAGAATTCTATACAATATTATTTCATCGTCCAACAAGCTGTTGCTGAAAGCAATGCACAGAGTGAACCCTCTTCCTGCCTGTTCAGAGGCGAGAGATGAGAAAAATATAATTGTACATACAACACCCCATATCCATCTCCTTCCTTTCTAATAAGCACGGTGGTCCGTACTGTGGTGAGGAGGGGGCTGCGTATTTCTGAGTGTTCGAGGAGTCCCGGCGTTTTGTTTTGTTTTAGTCGAAAGGCCCAGAACTTTGAAAAAGAAGGCGAGCAAAGTAGTCTGTTACGACAGGATTGGAACTTTGGGATATTATCTCAGTCGATATTGATTTGGCAAGTGACGCCCCATCCCATTTTGTCCAATGGTCCCTAAATGCACCATAGTTTGGCGCCACAACCGAGATTTGTGAGAACACGAGGCGGTCTGTTGCAATGGCGTTCATGAAAAGAGGGGGATGTCTCCCTCTGCTGGGCATTCCGTGGCACTGCATCGTAAACCAAGTTTAACCTGTGTTATTTATCTCTAAATGCAAATATGTGCATGCATTTCGAAACTTGGGCTTATTTTGCAGCCATGATCAAAAGGAAACCACAGACCGCCACAAGTAAATAAACGCAACGCGAACACAGCGAGGTACAGTAATCCCTCGTTTAGGGGAGTTCATTGGTTCCAGACCATCATAAGTAGGATTCTCTCCAACAGTTACGGTAACCGTACTCAGCTGTACCATTTTTTGGTACTTTTGCCAGTGTTTATGTAATTTACTATTTCTTTCAATGTAAGATATGCCTCTCTCGATAAATAATAAATAAACATATCCAATTTATCAAAACAACATCCATATTGTAAAATCACAGTATCTAAAAATCACATCACAGCACATCTAGAAGGTCATAAACATGTTTTTTCTGTTTTAATTTTGCTTATTATGTCTACTATATTGGGTAATACGAGTGTAACGGTGAGTGTAGGGGTGTTATTTCTTGTCTAGAGGTCTCTAATAACGTTAAAAAGCACATCTAGAAGGTCATAAACACGTTTTTTCTGTTTTAATTTTGTTTATTATGTCTACTATATTGGGTAATACGAGTGTAACGGTCACAGTAGGGGTGTTATTTCTTGTCTAGAGGTCTGTAATGTTAAAAAGCACATGCCTAAGTGCAATTTTATGTATTGTATGTATGTACTTTATGTATAGAGGGCTGTGAAAAGCCATAAAAAATTATTACGCTCTAATTTTCTATGCTCTAAATATATTCCATTTATAAAGATTAATTTGTGTATCTTAATGTCATTTATTGTTGTAAGTATTTTGTGTATTTCTATTTACATTTGTAACTGTTATTTAGGAATTATATCATTGCTGCTGAAATATTTATGAATGATGATTTTCAATTAGTGTTTTATTAGACTGTCTTTTCTCCTAACCAGCTGTTTAGTTATGCAGGAAACAACGGTAGCGTATAAAAGTAACATACTATGGAGGTGTTCCTCTGTTCTTTACTTAGTCATGGCCGACTTTATGGCGCTTCCGGGGGAACAGGAGGCGTTGCCGCCGGAGCATATAGCGGTCTTTAAAGGCGGCTGTCGCTCCTGGTAGTCTGGGTAACCTCCCGTTTCAACTTGCTGCCTTTCTCCCATTTCTTTTGGGGGTTTGCGTGTTTGGAGCATTTGCAGCGTTTTTCTATTATTTCTTTCAACGCGTTTATGATCGTTTATTAAAAACAAAACATGGCTCAATTAGAAATGTCCATCCATCCGTTTTCTTCCGCTTATCCGAGGTCGGGTCGAGGAGCGGGAAGCCCAGAGGTCCCTCTCCCCGGCCACCTTGTCCAGCTCTTCCCGGAGGATGCCGAGGCGTTCCCAGGCCAGCTGAGAGACATAGTCTCTCTAACGTGTCCTGGGTCTTCCCCGAGGCCTCCTACCGGTTGCCCTGAACACCTCACCAGGGAGGCGTTCGGGAGGCATCCTAACCAGATGCCCGAGCCACCTCATCTGGCTCCTCTCAATGCGGAGGAGCGGCGGTTCTACTCCGAGTCTCTCCCGGATGACAGAGCTTCTCACCCTATCTCTAAGGGAGAGCCCAGCCACCCTGCGGAAAAAACTCATTTCGGCCGCCATCTTGTCCTTTCGGTCACCACCCGAAGCTCATGACCATAGGTGAGGGTAGGAACGTAGATCCACCGCTAAATCGAGAGCTTTGCCTTTTGGGTCAGCTCTCTCTTCACCACGACAGACCGGTGCAGAGTCCGCATCACTGCAGACGCCGCACCAATCCGCCTGTCCATCTGGCGTTCCATCCTTCCATCACTCGTGAACAAGACCCCGAGGTACTTAAACTCCTCCACTTGAGGCAGGACCTCATCCCCGACCCGGAGATGGCACTCCACCCTTTTCCGGGCGAGAACCATGGACTCGGATTTGGAGGTGCTGATTCTCATCCCGGCCGCTTCACACTCAGCTGCGAACCGGTCCAGTGAGAGTTGAAGGTCACGGCTCGATGAAGCCAACAGGACCACATCATCTGCAAAAAGCAGAGATCCTGCGGCCACCAAACTGAAACCCCTCAACGCCCTGGCTGGGCCTAGAAATTCTGTCCATGAAAGTAATGAACAGAATCGGTAACAAAGGGCAGCCCTGGCGGAGTCCAACCCTCACCGGAAACGGGTCCGACTTATTGCCGGCAATGGGAACCAAACTCTGACACCGGTCATACAGGGAACGAACCGCCTGGATTAGGTGGTCCGATACCCCATATTCCCGGAGCACTCCCCACAGTATTCCCCGAGGAACACGGTCGAATGCCTTCTCCAAGTCCACGAAACACATGTAGACTGGTTGAGCAAACTCCCATGCACCCTCAAGGACCCTGCCGAGAGTATAGAGCTGGTCCACGGTTCCACGACCAGGACGAAAACCACACTGCTCCTCCTGAATCCGAGATTCGACTATCCGGCGGATCCTCCTCTCCAGAACCCCTGAATAGACCTTCCCGGGAAGGCTGAGGAGTGTGATCCCACAATAGTTAGAACAGACTCCGGTCCCCCTTCTTGAAAAGCGGGACCACCACCCCGGTCTGCCACTCCAGGGGCACCGACCCCGATGTCTACGCGATGCTGCAGAGTCGTGTCAACCAAGACACGCCCACAGCATCCAGGGCCTTAAGGAACTTCGGGCGGATCTCATCCAACCTCGGGGCCTTGCCACCAAGGAGCTTTTTGACCACCTCGGTAACCTCAGCCCCAGAGATAGGAGAACCCGCCTCAGAGTCCCCGGGCACTGCTTCCCTGTTGGAAGATGTGTCGGTGGGATTGAGGAGGTCTTCAAAGTATTCCCTCCACCGGTCCACAACATCTCGAGTCGAGGTCAGCAGCACACCGTCCCCACCATACACGGTGTTGACTGTGCACTGCTTCCCACTCCTGAGACGGCGGATGGTGGACCAGAATCTCTTTGAAGCCATCCGGAAGTCGTTTTCCATGGCCTCTCCGAACTCCTCCCATGTCCGAGTTTTAGCCTCAGTGACTGCCAGAGCCGCAGACCGTTTGGCCTGCCGGTACCAGTCAGCTGCCTCCAGAGTCCCGTGGGCCAAAACACCCTGATAGGACTCTTTCTTCAGCTTGACAGCGTCCCTCACCGCGGGTGTCTACCAATGAGCTCTGGGAATACCGCCACGACAGGCATGGACCCCTTTACGGGTCCGATCAGCCGCATCGACAATGGAGGCACGAAACATCGCCCACTCTGACTCAACGTCCGCCGCCTCCTTCGGAACTTGGTCAAAGCTCTCCCGCAGGTGGGCGTTTAAACTTCTTCTGATAAGGGACTCTGCCAGATGTTCCCAGCAGACCCTCACAATGCGTTTGGGTCTGCCAGGTCTGACCGGCATCCTCCCCCACCATCGGAACCAACTCACCACCAGGTGGTGATCGGTTGACAGCTCCGCCCCTCTCTTCACCCGGGTGTCCAAAACATGGGGTCGCAAGTCCGACGACACAACAACAAAGTCAATCACTGAACTGCGGCCCACGGTGTCCTGGTGCCAAGTGCACATGTGGGCACCCTTATGCTTGATGATTTTTTATTCTTGTAAAAGTAGGACTTTCTTGTAAAATTAGGAGTTTTATTCTTGTAAAAGTTCGACTTTCTTGTAAAATTAGGAGTTTTATTCTTGTAAAAGTTCGACTTTCTTGTAAAATTAGGAGTTTTATTCTTGTAAAAGTTTGACTTTTTTGTAAAATTTTGAGTTTTATTCTTGTAAAAGTACGACTTTTTTGTAAAATTATGAGTTTTATTCTTGTAAAAGTACGACTTTTTCCTCATAAAAGTACAACTTTCTTGTAAAATTATGAGTTTCATTCTTGTAAAATAAAATAAAAATTCTTGGACAATTGCAACATCTTTTTGGTAATATTACAACTTTTTTCTCGTGAAAGTTTTTTTGTAAAACGACGAGAGCTTTATTTTGGTAAAAATTCTGACTTTTTTCTCTCCTAAAATGACACGTTCTTTTTCTTTTAATATTAAGATTTTTGATTCATTTTTACTCATAAAATGACAACTTTTGTCTTGTAGTATTATGACCATTTTGTCATGTAGAATGATGCAAAATGGACATCACCGCTTTTAGTGTGAAATATCGCCTATACGTATATTTATTGATTTATGCATATATTCACGTGGCCCTAGCGCTCCCTTTGTGAGCACGTGATTTGAGCCCACTCCCCGGCCGGGGCGGGGCGGGCCGAGGAAAGGAAACGTAGGAGGCCAAGGGCGGACGCGCATGGTGCGCGGACGCCGCCACGCTCAACATGGAGGACACCCTTCACGTCCGCTCGGTATTGTCACTGGGGCGAGTACGGCGGTATCAGAAGCCAGTCCCTACCGGTGTGCGTGCGAGTGTGGATCTTGAGGTTCTCGGAGCGCGCGAACATCTTGCCGCAGTCCGGGAAGGCGCACAGGAAGGGCTTCTCCCCGGTGTGCACGCGGATGTGGTTGATAAGTTTGTATTTGGCTTTGAACGCCTTCCCTCCGCGGACGCACTCGCTCCACAGGCAGACGTGACTGAGCGCGTCCAGCCCCGCCGTGACGTGCTCGGCGGTGACGTGGTCCACCAGGTCGGGCATGGAGGTAAAAGTTTGGTTGCAGACGAACCTCTGCCTGCTCGACACTCGGCCTGCCCACTTGCACACCAGCTCCGACTTGACAGCGGGGGTCCGGCTGAGGCTCAGCGAAGCCTCCTTGGCGTCGCCGGGCCGCCTGTCCGCGCCGGCGGGGACGCCGGGGGGTCTCCGTTGGGGCGGCGCGACGATGCTCGAGGCTCCGGAGTTGTTGTTACCCAGCGGGGCGACGAGGCCATTGTGCCTGCGAACCGCCGCTGCCCGCTTCATCTTGCTCCCGCCGAGCGTCCGGCCCGAACGTCCGCTTGGAAAGGCGACTGGAAGACGGTGTCCGCCCCTGGGCAGAGGCTCCGCGGCGAAAAGCGTCTAGTAGGTCCCGGCGATCGGGGGGCAGCTCCATCGAGTCCAAGCCTCCATGCTTGAATGTGGATGAAGGTGAACAGAATGGAAGCGATCGGCAGGGGGCCGCGATCCAACACTGTTGCGTGGCGTCCTTGTCGTCTCCTTGCCCGCCGCGTTTGCTTCCTGATATTCCCACACAGGAAAGACTATTTATGTGGGGACGCGTCCTTCTCTCCACCATTCAATAAGGAAGGCAGAATATACATTGCATATACAAAAATATGCGCTTTAGTCTCGGTTTGCGGCCATTGCTGGACAATTTTAGTACACCAATTACACCCATTTAGTTTGTGTGTTTTCGCAAACAAACGAAAAACACTGGGGATCACGTGAGCTGTAGTCTAGGGTTGTTATCACGTTTATGATGAAGCGCTTTATTTTGAAGAGCAGGAAGCGTTTTCGTAAACCCTGCCAAACAGCGTCGTCTTACAAAACCATGTTTTAATTTGAGCGCTCTTCTTAATTATAGCTGTACCGCAAATGTTTTCATTGACTTTTCAATTATGAACTGAAAATTGGGACTCTTCAAAATAAAAGCGCCCTCGGAAACCCACGGCTTCAAAGGTGGGCGATACCGGAAACTACAGTATTGCCGATAGTGTTTGGTAACTGGGTTTCAATTTCGGTTATAATAAGAAGTTGTTTCTAATCAAAACTTGTACAACGTACAAATCCGTATCAAAACAAGTCGACCCTGATCTATGGATATTCTAGACCCGTACATGCAAAGAGGACCCGGCCGTGATAGGTGAATTGCAGTTAAATGGGATTTCCTATTAAAAAATTGAATATTTTTTCGTAGTTTTGAGCACAGAAAACCTACATACGAACCTCCAGGTACGGGTTTTACATTATTAGAGCCCTCTGGAGACGAAATTACACCCCTATGGCCGCCTTTACGCTCGTGTAGTAGCACCCGATGTCGTAGACGTAATAGAAAATAAAACTAACTCACGTTAGCATTGGGAGATTTGCTTTTTTGCTGTTGCTCGTTGAGTCTCATGTTCTTTCCCAGTTTTATTTCCAACCTTACCGCTACAGTGACATTACTCTCACCTAGTGACCAGCTTTTGAGTTAATTTTAGGCATTTTCATGCTTAAATGCTGAATTTGGGCTCAAAATGCATGAAAAATTGCATGCATGTTTTTGAACGACGGGGTATTCAACCACAAAACAGCATGATTTCCTTGTACTGTACCGATAAATACAGTATACTATCCAAGCATGGTCATGTTTGCTGCAGTGTGTTTTTTACTACATTTGAAGTGAATCATCCCATCTCTCCACTACAAGTCAAGAGGAACAATAAGCTGTGTAAGTACTGATCAATATTATAACCATGGCACCCATCATTTTCTTCATCTCCTGTCTTAGGACACACCCCCTATTATACTTTCATCCAATCAACATTCCACTTTTTATAGAGCTGGAAAACATACGCACCGCTCACGTAATGTAGCCAAACATTTCACAAAATTGCACAAAAAATACAAAAGTGTTCTCAATTATGGTAGTGCTCAAAATATCAGCAGTCCAATGTGACTAAGCAGACGAAGTATTATTAGTATATCTTTATTGCTACATGGGAAACAAGGTACCAGTAGGTGCAGTAGATTCTCAGAAAACAAGACCCAGCATTCATGATATGCACGCTCTAAGGCTAAGGGGTGTGTTCAATCAGTGATCACTTTTGTAAAAACAAAAAACTAACAGGTGTGAATCAGGTGAGGAAAACGGGTAGTTCAAGACATTGTTCAGAAATACAGCGTAGCGTACTTTGATTAAAAAGTTGATTGGAGAGGGGAAAACTTATGAAGAGGTGCAAAAAATGTTGGCTGTTGATCTAAAATGCTCTCCGATGCCTTAAAATAAAGAGCAAAACCAGACACGTGACAGAAAGTGGAAGACAACTATCAAAATGGATGGAAGAACAACCAGAATGGCAACAGCAAGTGATCAGCTCCAGGATGATCAAAGACAGTCTGAAGTTACCTGTAAGTACTGTGACAGTTACAAGACGTCTGTGTGAAGCTAATCTATTTACAAGAATCCCCCGCAAAGTCCCTCTGTTAAAAAAGGACATCTGCAGAAGAGGTTACAATTTGCCAAAGAGCACATCAACTGGCCTAAGGAGAAATGGAGGAACATTTTGTGGACTGATGAGAGTAAAATTGTTCTTTTCGGGTACAAGGGCCGCAGACAGTTTGTGGGACGACCCCCAAACTGTGAATTGAAGCCACAGTAAACAGTGAAGCATCATGATGTGGGCATGTTTCTCCTACTATTTATCCCATAGCAGGGATCATGGATCAGTTTGCATGTGTCCAAATACTTGAAAAGGGTCATGTTGCCTTATGCTGAAGAGGACATGCCCTTGAAATCAACAAGACCATCACCCCAAACACACTAGGAAACCAGCAACATCTTCTTATGTTCTGGAGGGGCCAGCCCCATCCACGGACCTTCATCCAATGGAGAACTTGTGACATGAAAAATGCTGTTTGTGAAGCAAAAGCAAGAAATGTTGATGAATGGTGGAACGTTGTTGAAGAACGTTGGAATGCTGGAAGAACAGCTAAACGGTGCCACCAGTTGTTTGAGACCACGCCACACAGATGTGCAGCACTAAAAAACTAAATAAAAAACTAAATATTACTTTAATTATTCACAGGATTGACATATCCTACAAACCAAAAAGTTTGTATAAAATAGTTTGGAGTTTGTAAAGTCAACGGCAGACGTAGTCGAATTGGACTGTTACTATTCTGAACACTATTATTCTGTGTTTTCCACATTCACCCACTCCCGAGGGGCAGCATTCACGCTGCCCCTGAATTGAAATCCCACTTATAATTTGTACTTATTTATTCGTACAAACCGCTGTATGAGTTGCTGGCACCAGCATTGTTCAGCCATCAATAAAAGACACTTGACAGGCCCGCCTGCGTTCCGAAGCGTGAAGTTGGCGCTTATCTGCTCAGGGACTCTTTCAGGTGCTCGTACATCTTCTGGTCCTGCAAGGTAGACAGACGTACGACACACTGAGTCTTTCTCTGTAAACGGGCCAAACCAATGAAGGAAAAAGGGGTTCCTTCGTGCAGCGCATCTTGGACAGCCTCGTTGGACATTTAAGGCGACGACATCTGACGCTTTTCGCCGCGTACCTTTTTCGACACCGACGGTCTGACCTTCCTGAAGGCCTCTTCGAAATGATGCTTGCCTACCCTGATATCTGCGACGGGGCCAGACGAGGACGCGCGACCTGCGAAACAAAACCAGCAACAGGTCTCCTTTTTACTCACTTTTTTTGGAACTGGAATGGATTGGATACGGGCTTTCCGGGTCAAACTGATGGGAGCGACATTACCAGAGGAAGACGGAGGGGTGCACTGGGACTTCAGGTAGGCCTTCAGGGCATTGATCGACGCTTCCCTCACCAACGCGGTCAGGTCAGCACCGCTGTGTTGATAAATGACACATTTTGATTTGCACACAACGCTGCTCTTCTCCACGCTTCCATTGGGAATTTTTGAGAACAACATTCATTAAATTGTCCACTAATTACTTCCATTCGGGCTCCTTTTTGAAAGCCTTAGTCAAACGTTACCATCGGCACATCTGCAGCACATCTGTCAGTCGCCCATCAGGGAGGTGGCGAGCAGGGTTGGGATTTGATTGGTCAGTTGAAATGCAACATAAGCCACACCCACAGTGGATCAATCCCATACTTCCCACAACAAAAATCGTATAGTACCAGCGTGTGCTGCACTAGCGCTGTACCAGTGGCACGGGCTGCTGTCAAGTTCGTTCATGCTGGGAAGACGGGTGTCAAAGATGCGGCCAGGGGGCCGTACCAAACTTCCAATTCAACAAGAAAATTACAAAATAAAAGAAGCAAAAAGATGAGGAAAATGTTGGAATTATATCACTAATAATGACATTAACAAATATAAATAAACTACTATAAAAACAATGTATAATGATACTCCGGCTTGGAAACTCTAAATCAGGGGTCGCCAAAGTGCGTCCCGGGGGCCATTTGTGGGGTGCTTCTGTTTTTTGTTTTGTTTTAATTGGCACATTAAAAAAAGGCAGCAGCAACAATTACCATTTTGAGCATAAAGTCAAAATATTATTACAAACAGTTGTATTCTAAAGAGAAAAAAAGTTGCAGTTTTACGAGAATAAATAAGGGAAAAATCACATATGTATTTTTTTTTAAACCGTAATGTTATGAAAAACAAACATAACACCGTTGTAATTTTTGGGAAAATTTGGTTGGGGAAAAAGGTATCACAGGATTAAAAACATATTATTACGAGAAAGAATAAGAAAATGTACAGAAAGAAAATATATTTCATCAACTTTCTTTAAATTATTACATATTGATATTTATTTCATGGGATTTCCCCCCAATCTTAACCAATCCTAAATTATTCAATTACTTTAAAAGAAAATCATATAGAAAGTGTTTTCCATATGTTATGATCAGCCAAGTCGTTATTAAATCATTACAAAAGGCCACGGAATATACTTATGAATCCACCCTATGTACATATTTTGGTTTCAATATAATTCAAACTTTTCACAATTGAATTTATTGCTGGACAAAATAGAATAAATCAGCTCACATTTGAACTAATCCATATTTTAACATAATACTCTGATGTTACGTCAGGGTTTGCAATGGACAAAAAAAAAGTCTAAATATTGAATTTTTTTTCCCCCAATCACAATTTTACCAGAATATAAGGCAAGATAATGCCATTTTAGTAACATAGGACAGATATAGTGGAGAAAGAATATTACTTTTTAAATCATAATATTATGAGAAAAACAAAAAAAAGGTAAAGTTATAACATTACAGGAATAAGGTCAAAAAATAATATTTAAATAAAGTCATAACTTTACGGGAAGACCAAGATTGTTTTAATATTTGAAACATAAAAAAAAACAAAAGAGCAAAAATGGGGAAAAGGGAAGTTCTTACGAATAACGGGCTTTTTCCACCTATAAATGTATACAAGCACATCTACATCGGAATGACTCGATGTTCTTGAGACTTACGTGAAGCAGTCACATCGTTCATCGTAAGCAATCTCTTCCAGACTGACGTCTTCCTGCAGCCGAGGTTTGCTTCCGCTCTACAACAAAACGCAAGGGGACGTGAACAAGAGACCCGACGTGCTGGTTCTCCACAGGAAGGAGTTTTTCATGTCATCTTTTCCCATTCCCGTCTTTCCCGCTTTTCAAAACGGTGGAGCCCGTTTGTGCCGACGCCCATCACACTGCTGGACGGACGTTGACACAAGCGGTCGTCAACATAAGCAGAATCAAAAAAGAAAAAAAAGGCATGAAAAATGTGATTCGGAGGAGTCCTGACTCCACTACCAGCCTCGTGGCGGATGAAAGTGTCATGTGATCACCATTGTAGCTGCACGGGGCGCGGCCATGGCCTATTTTCATTCACAAGCAGCCTCATTTGTGTTCATAAGGAACCGAAAATGACTTGTCAGGAAACCTACACTTGCCGTGCACGGATACCGAATCTCCCGCTGCGGTTGCACAATCCATGACATGGACTTGTCGGCTCATGCCTAAAAAGCACCCAAAGCCCAAAGATGAGGCCGGGACAGCGCTGTGCAACTTCAGTCAGCAGCTCCTTGCATACCACGCGACCACTGTATCACAGCGCATCATTTTATATCCCCGCTGCGGATTGGAACCCAAGAAATGAGGCTTCTGACTGACGGTTTTGGCAAGTTGTTGTTTTTCAAGCCATCTTGTGTTTGGCTTTTCACCCGGCGGGGGATCCCCAAGACCTAATGACAACCACTTACTACAACCTCGACTTCAAGGGGTTGGCATTTGGGCATACTTTTGTAATGGTGAGCAGGATGGCATGGCGATCAGCAGCAGGGGGCAGACCCACGTACAGCGTTTTATCCAGGCGCCCCGGCCTCAGTACGGCGGGATCGATGATGTCTGCCAGGAGAAGGACAACAGTTCTTTAGTGCTGCGAATAAGCGCAACTGGGGGCTTCAGTTTTCCCTGATGGATTCAAGTCCTTTACAGCTCAAATTAAACAGGAATTGTAACAACATTAAACCCTTCGGGGGAAGAAAAAAAAAAAAAGCCAGAGAAAGTGAAACAATGGTTTGGGGATTTCCATTTGGGATCTCGCACGCCAAAAAACATCATTTGAATGTGATACAAATGCCAGAGAGGCGCGGAGGTAGGAGGGCTGATTAGGAATACAATGTATTTCAGGCAAAAAAGTGGCAAGAGGTCTGAGCGGGGTTATATGGGATGTGGTCCATGGAAAGTGTCAACCTTGACAGCAATCCCTCGTTTCCTTGGCTTTTAACCCAGTCTAAGATTCTGCACCTGTTTTATTGTCCTGGACAGTTTTTATTGTTTCATTAATGATTCTATTGTTTTTATTCTTATTGCACCGTATGCACTGTACAGCACTTTGTCTCGATCACTGATTGTATGGAAGCGCTTTATAAATAAAGTTGAGTTGAATTGAGTTTATCGCTGTTGAATGGTTCCAGTCCTGACCGTGATAAGTGAAGTGGGATTCCTTAATGGAAAATGCTCATAGTTCGCACATAGAAAACCTGTTTACAACCTTCTAAAATACTTTTTTTTTTTTACATTATTAGAGCCCTCAGATATGAAATAACACCCCTATAGTCACCGTTACACAAGTATTACCCTATATAGCAGACATACTGTAGTAACAGAACATAAGACATAAATAAGATTTGTGCTCGGGTGTGTCGCTATAAATGTTCCCTCGGGGCCCTGAAAAACAGAAAGTGACAATTGGGGTCTTGGCATGGCGTGGATAATATCATATTACGGATTTTATTGGCGATTACAGTCGTCCCTTGTTTACTGCGATACCCGATTGTGTATGAGTGAATTTCCACAAAGTAGGATTCAACTCACAAAACTGTAAACAGTGAATTGGCAACATCTCCATCTGTGTGTAAGCAAGTACTTTTATTTTGCTTCAGGAAGAGCCTTGTAACTCGCATCCTGCAAAATTCAATTCACAAAAGTTTATTTCTAGTTCATTGTTGATTTTATTACTAAAACGTGAACGCTGAAGCCGTCGTTGACATGAAATGGCCTGACGACATACTGTACAGTGGAGCTGACTGGTAGCTGAGTGCTACCAGCAGGTTAGCAGCGTAGAGAGTGGCCGGCAGCAGCTCCTGTGCGAATATTAACTGCATGTGTTCTCTGCTTAATAACAAAATGCGCATGACAGCTGGGCAATGTGTTTGTACGTGGACAGACGTTCTTTTAAGCACTTGGGATTTGGGCTAGTTCCTTGCTCCTTTCCAAATGGTTTGCCCTGCCGTGCCAGGAGTTTGATACATCTGCGCTAAAGTGTTTCATCAGTGGGCTCTTTTCAAAAAAGGCTTTGCAATAAACAAATGAAAGAGTTGAGTTCAAGATTCAGTACGTCTGGTTATTGTCTTGTTTTTCGTTTCGGTTTGACAAAAGCGGGATGGTTACCCGGTCTGTTGGTCGCAGCCATGATGAAGACTTGTCGCCGAGTTTCCAAACCATCCATCTCTGTCAGCAGCTGGTTGACCACGCGCACACTGGCTCCTGACTGAACATCGACACACACGATTGACCACATCCATAAAAACATTTACTGTACGTTATACAAGAAAACATGGAGAGAACGCAATGAGAGTACTTTTAAAAGCATGCAAGTTTGTTGTTTTAGTTCTAGGAACACATACTTTTCTGTCACACTGTCATGATTGCCTGATGCCAAAGGCAAAAAAGCTTTCTCTCTTGGACCGCGGTGAGATTGTTGAGCTGAGCGCAGTAAGACTGTCATTTCGAACTTCTTTGAAAGATCCTGAGGGTTGTGGAGCAAAAGAGTCAAGCGGTGGACCCAAATAAATGTCACCCCCCTGAGACAGAGGATTCCATTGGCCACCAAGACACGGCAACCATCAGACGGCATTTGTGAGAGAAGGGTTTCAAGAACAAAAAACATCTTCAAAAGGCCTTGTCTTCTTCAACGGCCACAAAATTGTCCGTTTGAGGGGGCACCAAACATGGGCCATTGAAGGGTGGAAGAAGTTTGTTTCCTCTGATGAGGAAAAAAATGCAATGGCTTCCAACGTGACAAGGAGATCCCACCTGAGATGTTTTCCACACGGCCATCATGATCCTTCAGTAGTGGAGCCTCAGGTTGTGCAGGGGCGTCAAACGGTAGCCGTCTATGTGGAGATGTTGCGGGAGGGAGACATCCCTCATGACTCAAGGCCCTCGTCTGTGTGGTAATGACTTTTGGTAATGGCTTTTTCGACAGGACATCGCTGCACTTCAAAGGACTTCTTCCAGAGGAATAAGCTCACTCTTTTGGACCCTCTTGCGTGTTTCCATTTGCAGATGGATGGCAAGCGATGTTTACAAGAACGGACATCAGTTCCAGACATGTGTCTGCCAGTGTCTTACGTTAACACTAAAATTGAATGCAATTATATGATTTATTGAAGTTTGTTCAAGTAAATGAGCACATGACTGGTGCAGTTCAACTCCACCAGGAAAAATGGAAAAACAACACAATGCAAGAAGGAGTGCTTTAGCGCCACTACGTTTTCTTTCATTCTGCTTTTAGACCACAATTACGTCGCATCCAGGTTTCTCACCTCATGGCCTGATCGGCGAGGACACAAAGCGTCAATCTCATCGAAGAAGATGACACAGGGAGCAGAATTGCGCCCCCTTTGGAAAACTTGTCTGACAGCCCGCTCGCTTTCTCCGACATACTGAATAGACAAACACAAAGAAAAACTACTAATGCAGGTTTTTTTTTCTGTGAAGTACACCCTGTGGAGAATTTTCTTCAGCCAAGTACCACCTAACCAGGGAGCAAGATTTTGTGATTATTATTATAAATGGATTATTCACATACAATCGTTCATTGGTGGTGGCCCGCCAAGAATTAATTTGGACTGCCACAGATAGATCTGGCTCAACATTTTTTTCCTATATGAAGTAGTGTTCAAAATAATAGCAGTGCAATGCGAGTGTCCAGATTAACCATTGTCATTAGTATATTTGTATTGCTACATGGCAAACAAGTTACCAGTGGGGGCAGTAGATTCTCAACAAACAAACTAGACCCAGCAATCATGATCAGAATCAGAATCAGAATCAGAAAAACTTTATTGCCATTGTAAGTGAACAATTCACAAACTAGGAACTTTCTTTGGCGACTCAGTGCAACGTAGAATTCTAAGTAAACATAGAGTATTAAATAAACATAGAACTAACTAAACATAGAACCTGAGTAAAAAGTTGAAATCACTGATAAGTAAAGGCATGAGAGTGTTTTAGTGCAGGTATTATAAGGTGCCAAAAATACTGGTTATAAAGTGAGCATACTGGTTATAAAGTGAGCACGCTATTAAGGCTGTGCAATCGGACAATTAGTTGAAAGGATGGTGTTCAAAAAATAGCAAATTGTAACCTCTCCTGCATATTCCTTTTTCGTTTTAACAGAGGGAGATTAGCTTCACACAGACGTCTTCTAACCGTCACAGTACTTACAGGTAACTCCAGACTGTCTTTGATCACCTTGGAGCTGATCAGTGGCTGAGGCTTTGCTATTCTGGTTACTCTTTCTTCCATTTTCATAGTTGTCTTCCGTTTTCTGCCACATGTCTCTGGTTTTGCTCTCTTTTTTTATGGCATTGGAGATCATTTTAGCTGAACGGCAAAACAAAATCTGCACCTCAACTATAGTTTTACCCTCTCCAATCAACTTTTTAATTAAAGTATGCTGACCAATGTCGTGAATTATCCATTTTCCCCAGGCTTTCAAAGAGAAATGCATGTTCAACAAGTGCTGCTTTCATCCTTAAATAGGGTGCACCTATTTCACACCACACCCCTTTCAACTAATTGCCCAATTGCATAGCCTTAAGAGCATGCATATCTTGAATTCTGGGTCTTGTTTGTTTACTGAGAATCTGCTGCACCTACCTGTAACATGTTTTTCATGTAGCAATAAAAAGCTAAAACGATCTCCAATCCCAAAATGGAGAGCAAAAGACGTGGCAGAAAACGGAAGACAACTATCAAAATGGATCGAAGAATAACCAGAAAGGCAAAGGCTCAGCCAAAGATCAGCTCCAGAATGAACAAAGACAGTCTGGAGTTACCTGTAAGTACTGTGACAGTTAGAAGACATCGACTAATAAGTGACTGATCTTGTTAGTCACATTGGACTGCTATTATTTTGAACACTACTGTATATATTTGGTGCTACCTGTTCGCCCCTGCTCACAAACATATTATAACGGGACTGTCTGTGTAGCTTGTCGTTACAGTTATACTTCTTAAAACACACCATATTTGGTCGTTCATCACAAGACGTCATGGTCATTTATGCAAACGCTCTATCAAAGATATTGTGGTGCTTTACGAGAAAACACCAGACAAAAGACAGATTTGTACAACTATATAGCGTTGTCGGTCCATGACATCTGCATTCATTCAAGTTCCATGACTCACCATGTTGAGCAGCTCCGGACCCTTAACGGAGATGAAGTTGAGACCTGACTCATTGGCCACCGCCTGTTGGGAGACGTGAGAGTATGACAGAAAAGCATCGGCCATGTCAAGGTCACAGTGGACACAGACAGCAAATTCTACAGAGAATATAAGAAAGGCTAAAAACAAAGTTTTTCCTTAATCAACTTGACTGAAGCTGCAAATTCATAATCTGACAAAAGCGTTGTGTTGCCATCGTTCAGTCGAGATGAGAACCGGTGCTGCAAGCTGAAACTATTAGTGTTGCGCTTCAGAAAACAAGGATCCTTATTTTAATACATATACATTTTTCTGGTAGGAATGGAATATTTTCCACTGTAGACAAGTGCGGCCTTAAAACCCAAGTGGTGTACCGTTACACCCTGATACATTAGTATTTATCTACTGTATGGTGGACAACCTTAGCAAGCAGCGTTTTCCCGCATCCTGGAGGACCAGCCAGCAACACTCCAGACGGAGCACTTAGTCCTAAAGCCTTGAACTGCTCTGGAGAACGTACAGGAGCCTGCATGACACAGAAGTATGTGTGGTAAGTGATAAGACGCAGATTTCCTTTTTCATGCAATGCAAAGTGGTGGTTGATTGGTTGTTTTATAGGGTTGAGGTATGGTCAAAAGTTGAAGTTGTGGCCCCAATGGAAGCTCTGCAACCTTGGTATCCTATGGATATTACTTATGGGTTCAGCTGAAAATCATGGGGGATATATAGTACAGTTACTGGTTAAATGGTTCTGGGGCACATGAATTCCCTCAATATTAGTATTGCCACTGTGAAGTGGGACAGAGAGAGAGAGTCTGGACTTGAGAATAAGCCCTATGTGACTGAAAGATCTGTTTCAAAGCCAGACACTAGCGCTGGGGATTTCAGGATACAATACAATTCGCGATACGTGGCTCACAATAACGATATCTTCTAAGTATGGCAATAGCGCAGAACAGAACCAAACCCCAAAAATAGTTCATAGTTTGTATTTTGCAGCATAATTTAACAGCAATATTGTGAAACATAACTAAACGGGATGAAAACAATCACCAGAAAAAAAATGACCTGGACAATGTTGGCTGTTGATTAGTTCGGCATAGAAAACCTGTTTAGGTCCTTCTAAATATGTTTTTTTAACACTTGTAGAGCACTCTAGACATGGAATAACAACCCTATAGTCACCTTTACACCCCGAGTCCCCAATATAATACATATAATAAGAGTAAATAAGCCATTTAAGACATAAAAAAACTGTTCCGGTGCTTGAGGAGCTGAGTGAAGGACGGACAGGAAGTGACATCGGGGGTCCAGAGTTGAGTTTCAGTGAAGGGAAATGTGTGGTATTGTGCTGTGTGATAAAATGGTGTATTTTGGAGTGTCCTTTCATTGTGGCCAACCTAAGGCCCGCATAATAATAATGCTGTTTAAGCAATATCTTGATATGCCACACCCGTGAGGTGTGTGGACTATTATTATTATTATGCATCTATTTCTGTTATTATTATTATTATTATTATTATTATTACTCCTGCAAGTCCCAACAGAAAATGCATTTACCAATATGGCCATGGTCAGTTCTTCTCTTATTTCATGAAGGGCTCCCACATCATCCCAGGTGACGTCTGGCACGGTGGCAAAGCCCTCCCTCTTGGCTGAAGGCTGAACACTGGAAAGAGAGGCCTCAAAGTCTGACATGATGATGGAGAGGCTGGTCAACTCTTGCTCCGACAGGGTTTCCGTGCTCTTGAGCAAGTTCAGCAGGTGGCACAGGTCCCCCTGCTGGACACAGAGCATAAAGACCACAAAGTGATGGGAAGACTGCACTCAAACTCATTTGAGGCACAGCGATTTCGTTCTAAAACCGTTAAGGAATATTAAAGAAGACTTGAAATGTATACACCTAGCTTTGGTGGGAGGACATACCATATATGGTTCTACTTCTTTCCATCCTTTGCAATCTCAGACAATGTTTTCCCAGTATCAGCACAGCTCACAGCTGGTATTAATGTGCGACGTGGTGGATGTTCTTACCGGCAGACGATCGTGTCCTGGATTATCCTGAGGAAACTGATTGTCATCCACAACTCCTGAGTTTATTGTGTCGTGTACATTGAAAGACGGCGCGTTGCCGCGGTCCTCGGCGATATCCTCGTTTGTTGCGTCGGCGTCAGTCTTCGTTTTTAACGGGTCCTTGGTCGGTGCTTTCACGACCAACAGAACCCTGTTGACGGCGTTCATGGCAGCTTCGCGGCAAAGCGCCATGAGGTCCGCCCCCACATAGCCCGGGGTGAGACGGGCCAGTTTGGCGTAGTCAACATCCTCTGGCATCTTCAGCTGACGACACAAAGTCTTCAAAATCCTGACAGAACACATAACAGAGATGCGGTGGTGGTCAGAAGATCAGGTACGCTCATCATGGGCGTGAATGGAATGATGACACAGGGTCAGAACAATAATAGTGTAGGTCACCACACACTCCCAAAAATATAAAAAAAGATAACATTTTGCAACCACAAGGAACGCATTTGAAAAAAAATCCCCAGACATACTCAAGGCCGAGCGATTCTAGGAGCCATGTTGTCCAAGGCTACATGCCCCTGGTGGTCTCCAAAGGCAAACAGGTCCAAAGAGTAATTCAGAAGACCCCATGAGAAACGAACGAAGGTGCGATTGCACCTCGCCCGGACGTGGGACACCTGGGCCTCACCCTGGAGCCAGGCTCAGGGAAGGGGTTTGCAGGGGAGCGCCTGGTGGTTTAGCTCAAAGAAGCCCCCGTAGACAGACCACTGACATAAGGGTGGATAACTGGTAATCTGGTCTTTGGGAGCCAAATGTGTTTTTTAGGACATGCAACGTCACTTCTCTGGTGGGGAAAGAGCCTGACCTCGTGCAAGAGGTTGAGTCATAGTCGGACTCACCTCGATCCACAGTTTGGGTTATAGAACCAAACTCCTCGAGAGGGGCTGGACCTTGTTCTATAGTTCTAGGGAGAGGCGGCCCGGCTTGGTGCCTCTGTGAGGTTGCAGGACAGATCTGGCAGACCCAACGTGTACAGAGAGGGTGTGCTGAGAACGTCTCCTCCGTTAATCGAGTCTTCGTCGTCACCACCGGCAAAGCTTCGCCTGCATCCAGGTACTGGCACGCCAAAAACTCAGGTGTGGGAGGAGTTCTGTGAGGCAGCGGAGCACATTTTTCTCTTCTTTCTTTGTTTTCTTTTCTCCTGCCGCCATTTTCTATGTCCAGGCTCTGTACCAGAGTTCTATCTGCAGCCCACATCTACAAATATATCTTTGACATCGCATTCGACTGACCTGACACGAGCCGGCTCATCTGGGATGCCGAGGCAGATCTCTCTGTCAAAGCGTCCGGCTCTGCGCAGGGCGGGATCAAGGGAGTCTGGCCTGTTGGTAGCGCCGATGACCAGGACTTGAGTTGTAAATGCCAGACTGTTCAAGTCTGCCGGTAGGTGAGAAAGACATAATGCAACCGTTAAAGCTGACATTTTATTTTCTATGCAGCTGTTGCTGAAAGGTTAGAATATATGCAAATGTTTCTCATGTTCTCTGGGAGAATAAATACTGTGCGCGATGATTTTTGCGCATTTGGAAGTGAGCCCTGAAAGCACCTTTAGATGACTCTGCACACGGTGGTTTTTTTTTAAAACACTGAGCAATGGCTCCCAGGAAATGTTTATTCGGGGGTGAGGGAAAGCTAATTGTGTTTAGCTTTCCTAAAGAGGCAAGCATCAGACAGAAGTGTTTGTAGACTGCCGATTCCTGGCCAGCAAGAGTAAAGTGTTAACAGCACTTCACGTGGGACAGTTTTGTCAACATGGGCCGACACAAAGCTGGACTATCCGCCAAACTCTCGCTGAAGTCCGACGCCTTTCCAGCGCTGCTTGGTCGTGTTGAAGAGTGGCAAGAGCGAGCCGAGCAAGCTTGTCAAGGTCCCAACTGTGTTTATTTTGTGCAACCAATCGGACAAACGTGGTGGCTGTGTAGCACTATAGTGTGTAAGGTCTGGAAGATCTAGAAAGCTTTTTGTGTGGGTTATCGTGAGTAGCTGTTCTCTAGGGGTCCAGAACTCAATACAAAAGGCCAGAAAATGAGTAGAATAGGTCCGCTTGCGATGCCCCGATAACTATAGCCTAGCCTCTTGCTGTGCAGCAAAACATTGCTAAGTGAGTGTTATTGATCCTACCGTCCATGCAGGTGAGCAGCTGGGCGACGATCCTCCTCTCCATGTCTTTGGAGGCCACTTCTCTCTTCGGTGTGATGGAATCAATCTCGTCAATGAAAAGGATACAAGGAGCTGAGCTCTGCAATGAGATCACAGAGTCCTGCACGTTAAGACCATCGCTGACATAATCTGTAAAGTTACGAGAGCACCACCGACCACAGCAAGGTCAAACAACTCCCTGAGCTTCTGTTCGGACTCTCCTGATACTCCCGAGACCAGTTCTGGAGCAGACACCTTCAGCAGGGGCATTTCCAGCTCCTGAAACAGACACCGTTTTCATATTATTGTTGTTATAGTTACAGTGTTCTGTGTGTAAACGTTTGTATGGTTCCTGCTGATATCAGATCGATACTGCGATATCACCCACTAGGTCATTCATGGAAATCTGCTTCCAGACTCACCCCCGCCACAGCTTGTGCCAGTAGGGTCTTCCCACAGCCAGGAGGGCCGTGAAGAAGAAAGCCCCGAGGAGGAACCATCCCAAGCTGCTGGTATATCTCGGGGTGCCGCATGTGGATCAGCAGTTTACACACTTCCTGGACGTCACCACACAAACGCATCATATCAAATACCACTGCCAATGTTATCTATAGTTAAAAAAAAAGCATGAGCTGATTTAACAAAAAAAAAAGGATAGTAAATAGGTTCTGTGGGGAAAATAGACACTTTTGGTAGGTACCATAAACTCGATGGGTCCGGGGAACTATACAAGGAATAAAACCTCACTAACCGTTAACGTGTCTTCGTTACCACCAACGTCTTCAAACTTCACAGTGGGATACTGCAGCTTGGTGGAGTTGGGCTTTGCTGAAAGAATGTATGAAGCGTACATGCTGCACTTTCACACTCGGAAACACTTCCTGGTTAAATGGTCTTCATACGTTTTCTTTTTGTAACATTTTTACTTCATGGCCATAATAGAACTTTGAATTTTTCAAAAATTACAATTCTGCTTTGTTTGTGTCTCAGAATATTACGGCATTTCAACATTTATTTAATATTTCAACTGTATGCTCCTAAAATGTACATTTTTTTCCCCCTAATAATACAAGTTTATTTGTTTTAGAATACAACTTTTTTCCTTCCATATTTTTTACTTTATTTTTGTAAAATGATCTGTTTTTTTGCCGTTGCTTTAATTTTCCCCATTTCAAATTTCTCCTTGTAAATATTCTTCTCCCAGTTATGACTTAATAACATTTTGACTTTGTTCCCATCACATAACGTTTAACCTCATTTTCCAAAAATGGCAACTTCAATCAAGGTTTTGTTTCTAACAATATGACTTTTTAAAAATCTCAAGGTCAAACAATTCCCCGAGCTTCTGTTCAAATGCTCCTAAAAACTCCCGATTCTGGTTCTGGAGCAGACAGGAAGGGCTGTTCCAGCTCCTGAAATCTTTCAACTGTATTCTGCTAAAATGTACAATATTTTTCCTCATAACATTACAAGTTTATTCTTGAAAAACCGCAATTTCTTCTCATTAGAATATGATTTTTTTCTCTTAATATTTTCACTTTATTTTTGTAAAATGTTTGCTGTTTTTTTCCATTTCTGCTTTTGTTTTTTTCCCCCTCCCCCTATTGTGACTTTCTTCTTGTACATTTCCCCCCCCAATTATGACTTTATTCACATATTTGGATTTTATTCTCATGACTTTTAACCAAATTTTCCCAAAAAATCTTTGTTTTTTTTTTATGACATAAAAAAAGTTTCTTTAATATTTCAACTAAATGTGAGTTAAATGACGTTATTCTCCCTCATATTATAATGTTACTCTTGTCTTTGTCATGTTACATTACAACTTATTTCTCTTAATATTTTGACTGTATTCAATTTTTGCTGCAGATTATTTTCTTAGTTTTCCTCTTAAATTATATTTGTGGGCCAATTAAAAAAAGGTAAGCTGCAGGCCATAAATGACCCCCGGGGTGCACTTTGGACACCCCAGCTATAAGGGAAATCAGTAGAAACTTGAAGAAATTTGATGCATTTACTGTAGTGCGTCGGTGGTACCTTTCTTCTCTCTTTTCGTTTCTTCTTGTTCAGGATCTTCAGCTGACCTCTTTTTCCTTTTGACTGACCCTTTCAGACGTTCCTTGGACCCCAACGTGGTAACATCTTTCTGTTGACGAGATTAACCAAAAGAGTTTAATGCAAACGTTTGGCATCAAATTTATGGCAATCACATCACACAACTGAATAGCGGCTTTCATGCGCGCTTACGTTTCGTGCCCCCTCGTGCTGATCTTCACTAAGGTCCACAAGGACGTCGGTCTTCGCGGGCCCTCGATCAATGAACCAGCCTCCCGTGGCCGCTTGACTTGTCGCAGGGAGCTCTCTGATAGAGGAGTAGGTGCCAAAGTCGGAGGACCCCTTCCGGTACAGAGACGTAAGAGAGCTGTTCATGTGACTGGTGCTCTGTAGGTGGCAGGAAACATCGGTATTGTTTGAATTACACGGATTTATGGACCTTGCATGGCAGCGTGCTGCTTTGTGACATGTACTTTCTCAATGGCAAGTTGTACTGTCCATAAAACATTTGCAGCATTTCTTGAAATGCTGCATTTTCAGCTGTAATAAAGAGAAGCATTTCACCTGTGGAATGGCCGTTTCGTGACATGTACTTTTGTCACAGGCAAGTCGTACCGTCTATAAAACATTTGCAGCATTTCTTGAAACGCTGGATTTTCAGCTGTATTAAAGAGAAGCATTTCACCTGCGATGTTTTGTGACATGTACTTTTGTCACAGGCAAGTCGTACCATCGATAAAACATTTGCAGCATTTCTTGAAACGCTGCATTTTCAGCTGTATTAAAGAGAAGCATTTCACCTGCGATGTTTTGTGACATGTACTTTTGTCACAGGCAAGTCGTACCATCGATAAAACATTTGCAGCATTTCTTGAAACGCTGCATTTTCAGCTGTATTAAAGAGAAGCATTTCACCTGCGATGTTTTGTGACATGTACTTTTGTCACAGGCAAGTCGTACCATCGATAAAACATTTGCAGCATTTCTTGAAACGCTGCATTTTCAGCTGTATTAAAGAGAAGCATTTCACCTGCAATGTTTTGTGACGTGTACTTTTTTCACAGGCAAGTCGTACTGTCTATAAAACATTTGCAGCATTTCTTAAAATGCTGGATTTTCAGCTGTGTTAAAGAACAGCATTCCAGCTGTACAAATGTTTGTACTGTCTATAAAACATGCTAGCTCCACGCTAGTGGCCTTAAGGCAAGTAACTGTGAAAAGCAATTCAAGCCTTGAGGAAGTAAAAGAAACGGAATATTCTTGAATGGGTATGAAAACTTGAAAAAAGCAAGCATTCAGCATCACTGAAGCAACGGATTTGCTATAAATAAACAAGCCTCGTGGGATTTTTGTACCTCTGTAGAAATGTCCAGAACACTTACACTTTTCGTTGGAACAGTTCCATTCAAGACCTCTTCTGAACTGCTGCTGCAGTCGTCGTCACTGTGAACACATTTTTTTTAATCAACTCCCCCCCGCACACAAATACACACACTGAACATGGAATCACAGCAGTTCCAAAATGTAAAGGAAGTATAAAGAAAATCAATAACAACAAAATCTACAGATGTACTCTTATTCTTTTTCCGTTTTGTCTTTGCTTTTTCTGTTTTGTCTTTGTCTTCTTTTGCATTTGCTTTTTCCATTGCATTTACTGGATAGCTCAAGCGGGCGACAAAAAGCAAAGGCAACAGAAGGGCCTTCTTTCTGGCAGGGTGACAGAGTCGCGCCAAGTATGTGCATGGTGGCGTGATAGCGAGGTTACTTCCTGTCCTTTTGCCGGCCAACAGCTACATTTAAACATAGCTAGTATGTAGCCACGGCGCAAAGGAATCAGGTGATCAGGAACGGACTAATCTCCCTGGCAGCAGAGGCCGTGGGCGGGTCCTTCTATTGCCTTTGCTTTTTGGCACCTCCTTGAGCCATGCGGAATAGGCAAAGAGAAAAAGCAAATGTAAAAGACAAAAGACAAAACAGGAAAATCAACAATAAAAATAAAAAATAAAAACTAAGACAATCCAGAAAAAGCAATGACAAAAAGTGTCTATTTTGGTATTATTGGTTGTCTTTATTCCATAATTGTAGAGTAGAGAAATGACCTGGCTTCAATGGCAATGACCTTGGCGCTCTCCAACGCATCCAGTCCGGACTCCATTTTTATTGCTTGATAAACTATTGCAAAACAAACAACAGGGCAAGATAAGTACAGAAATAGTTCCAGTTTCACACTGTTCTTTCTCAAAGTAAACTAAATCATAATAATACACAAGTACACCAAAAATACCTGCATGAAAATGAAAGAACTTACCTTTCTCAACTTGAATTCGAAATGCGATCTTGTTTCTTCTGCCGTACTCCATTCTGAAGTCATCAACATTAATTAACATTAATCATTAGTCATAATATTAATTATGTTTAATTATTTTATTTATTATTATTCATATTTTAAAAGGACCGCCGAGACTGCAAACTCAGACTGCAAAACATCAGGCTATACATATATATATATACACACACACACACACACACATATATATACACACATATATACACACATATATATATATGTATATGTGTATAAGCATATCAGAAAAGAGATTAAAAAGGCCGTGTGATAAACGTACCTGTACTGCTTCTGAAGTTCCAGGGCTATCGTTGACAGGTCCACATGCTCGTTCTTGTCGGAAGCCAAATACTGAAAAACAAAACATGAGCCTTGACCCATCATGTCTGTCTTGAATCGTTATAAAAACACTAAGAGGTGACGCAAACGTCATTCGGTGAGCTACTCGACATCAGCTGGCGAGCGACTGCCAGCTCACAGGCTACCTGTTGGAGACCCCTGTGGTAGGGTCACTACAATGGCAGTGTTTTGAAGACAACACATAATTAGATTAGAATGATAACGGGACAGCAAGGTTGTTTAGTGACACTTCCAAAAGTAACGTGATAGCCACTTGTAGCTTCCCCTTGGGACAAAAAGGAGCTCCAAACTAATTCTCAAGTAGTTTTTGTAGCCTATTGGATCCTCCCTGTGAATTTCTGTTAATAAGTAATCATAGTGCCCAAAGCGATGTATTCCAGTCCGCAATTCCCTCTCCCACACTGTCAGTGCCTCCTTTCTGCTCTTTGCACGTTCTCTATCTGCTGCTGTGGGAACATATAGACCTTCTTTTATACATGAGCAGTTTTTTTTTGCAGGTCCCACTCCTTGTCGGGCACGTCTATGTCCCTTATTGCTATTTTGTTAAGCAAGTCCGAAATTAGCAGCACATACCTGTTGCAATCTCTGTCTGAGCCGCCCGTCCAGCATTCCGCCACCTCGGTTCTTCATGTCTGCGCTGGGTCTATGGAATTCCAACAGATTACCAGAACATTAAAACGAGAAAGAAATTGAACGCTGTAGCGTACTTTTTAAAATATGTTGATCCTATAGTTTGGTGGGTAAAGGGAGATGTTGCATCTGGGGTGTCCAAACTTTTTCCAGTGAGGACCACGTGACGAAGTTTTATATACACACACGCACACGGACGCGCACACACAGTAGTGTTCAAAATAATAGCAGTCTAATGATGAATCACTGTTATTAGTACATGCCATGATGTTTGTCATCAGGGGACTACATGCAATGCGTCTGAACATAAAGGAACTTTTACGACGCTCAAGAACTTTCCACACATTGAGAATATCTGCCTCGGTTTTTGTCATGTCCGACAAAACAAGAAACGTGCCAAAACGAGCAATTTTTTCCCCTGGGAACTAAAGTAAATCCACATTTTTGTGTACATTTTCATCTCGCAATTAGGCAAAATATGCTGAGGAGGTCGTCAGAGAGGTAAACAAAACGTTAACATATTCTTGCTAGCCAATGTTTTATTGTTCACAGTTCACATTGCCGTTCCAGCGACACTACCCGGCATGCCTTGAGGGCATTTTAACCCATTTATGTGATGCATTTTCCCCTCTGCCAATTTTTTTTTATTTAAATAAAAAGTCTGCATTTTCCTGGCATTCCCATTGGAAAAGAATGGTTAGTTCTTATTTCGTCAACTTATTCAAACCATTCCAGCATCAAAACATTTCCCCCATACTCAAAAAGTCCACTTTTTTGTGAAAATCTGCATTTTCCGAGCACAAACGCCTTTGTATCTTGGCTTTTTGGTGCTATTCCGGGGTGTAAACACTGCGTGGCGTAACATTATTGCGCTTTGCCAAAAACCCACACACTTTATTCTATTTGTATTTACATCTGAAACAACACGTGTTCTCACACGTCGTAGGAGTGGCGGCACAATACGAAATCAAACCGCAAAGTCTAAACGCTTTTGTCAAAATCCTTATTATTACGAATAATTGCGTGATATATTACCTTTTATATCAAAATGTTGAATAGATGTTTGATACCGATGTGACGAAACTCTCGCTTCTTTCGGCTTCTTCCGGGTTTCTTCTTCGTGGGTAGCGCACGCTTTAGACAATAAGAAAAGCGCGCGCGGTTGCCCTCCTCTGTCCGTTTTTATTATTGCAAGTCCGTTGCAATAAAGTTGGGCGGCGAAGAAGCTATCCTCCGGGGGGGAAAGCCAGGAAGATGGCGCCCTGAGCAGTTCGGTCTTTCGACGTCTCTCCATATAGTCCCTCCGAAAGGAATTATATTGACTTTTTATTCCGACAGAACTAAACTTTAAAAGTTGTATGAAGATTTCTTCGAACAGAGATGCCTGTTAAATCACAGAAACAGAGCGACCACGAGTATGCTATAGCTAATCAAGCGTCCATGGAAACCGACGCAGCAGTGACGGCTAGTGATGGGTCGTTCGTGAACGGTTCGTACATTTTGAACGAATCTTAAATGTGACTCGGGAAGAACGAAGTCGTCTCGGGGAGTGATTCGTTCAGTCGCGCGTGGGCATTTGCGTAACATCATATCTATGCTGCATGAGCCGGAAAGACAATTGATTAGTTCATCTCTCGAGTCTTCGGGGTTTTAGTTGTTCGTTCGTCACGTGACAGCCCCACAAACCTATTTATGCTGCATGAGCCGGAAAGAGAATTGATTACTTCATCTCTCGAGTTTGAGACATTCATTCGTTCTTTTGCCACGTGACCACTTTTCTGATCAGTACCGCAGTCAAATAGGCTCACATGGCGCTCTCACGTAATGAACGAACGACTCGAAAAGGGACGGAGAGGTGAGGTTAGTGATTCATAGACAGGTAATACCCGGGTAAACAATGAATTCATCTTTTCAGTTTCTTATAGCTTTCTAATTTTGTCTTGTTTGTAGTGTGATTTAACGTTTGTTAAGCAGTAGATGTGATAGGGAAGAAACGTGTTGCATTTTCATCATATTTTGCTAAAATGAACGAAATGACTCGAAAAAAGATTCCTTCTTTTTACTGAACGGGACTCAAAGATCTGAGTCGGTAAAGCGATCCGAACTTCCCATCACTAGTGACAGCAGGACGAACCGCGTTATTAATGGGCAAAAGCGCTGATAAACGACAGATCCCACAATGCAGCGCGACGGCTGCCGATAGGCCAGCGGCGCTAGCCAGAAACAGTCTCTGACCAATCATGTCGAGCGTGACATCATGTCGCGTTAGCTTTTAGTAGGGATGGCAGAAATTGGACATTGAACCGATCGAATTATTTGGAGCAATTGATTCGGAGAAAAACCAACCTTTTGGAACGTTGGGAACCTCTTCCCACAGCGACATCTGGGGGGCTATTTTTAAATATCACATTATAATAGTAGAGCGGTGTTGCCAACTCACTAGTAAGGAGAGTAGCTATTGGCTGTCTGTCATCACCTAATTTACACGATTAGCGATCAGTATGCAATTGCAATGGACGCCATAAGAGTGCACGTTTACTTAAAAGCACTGCCTTTTATGCACGTTTTAGGGTTTTTGGCCTTCTAATACATTTTTCTCACTAGTGCAGGAGATATTATGGCGTGCAACGTTTCAAGTTATTTATTCCGATGTCGGTGAAGAAGCAGAACATCCACATATAACTGGTTGATGTAGGTTTTTTTTCCATCTAAAAACTAATAAAACCAATCTGTGTAATTTACACTCTTAATTTTATTGACTTAATTGAAAATAAAAACAGATGCAAGGTGGTCACGGCCCTATACAAACATTATTTTTGTTAAAAAGTAATTGAGATACTCTCACTCACTGAAACAAACAAAACACAAATAAGAGTATTTTAGGGATACTACTGCGCCCCCTAAAAAAAAAACATATGCTAGTAAAAATGCAATGGCTGAAGAGCCGCGGGTTGCCGACCGCTGTGCAAGACCACCCCAATAACACCCCCAACCACGGTTGCACCTAAAAGCAATAATGTACAGTACACAAAATGACATTTTTCCCAAGAATGCACGCATAAAGGTGATAACATGCAAAGGGGGGTGAGTTTTAATTGATCTATACATCGATAACAGTCACGTATGCAACAAAATAGAAAAATAAGTAGCTCACTGGTGTACATACATGGAATAATACACAATACACAGAATACAGTGTGTATAAACCCTTGGATTACTGCTGAACACTCTTCAGCTTGCACCTTCCCTACGCTTTCTTTGCCAAAAGCGTAAGCGATCTTCAAGAAACAACATGTGTTTATATAAATACACTGTATTTATATAAACAGCATATAAACCTGCATCCGTTTCATTTCCCTGCAGCACGAAACGCTTCCACAAGCAAGCGCCGTGCTGCAAGAAACCACATCTGTGCAGGAATCAAGCACAGCTCAGACGTTTGAAGGCCAAAGCCAGCTTGCCACGCGTGAGAGCGCCTCGGTTTCTTTCTTATTGTGACCGCGAGAAACTGCTGCATGTCAAATGTAGTTATGGCTCAAAGAATGGCTCAAAAAGCAAAACATTTCTTTACTACAGTATCTTTTTAAGGGACGATACTATAGGAAGGAGATACTTTGGAATAGTCAGTGCACAGCTAGCAGTACGGATTTGATCATGCCCTGCTTCAGTACACGTTGGAATTCATCTTTTCGCTATGACAGCACTGACTAGACAGGACAGACTAGAGCTGTCCTATCTAGTACTGCTACCCAGTAGACTAGGCACGACAGGCTAGCGCTGTCTCTTTTGATGTCTTTCCTAGTGTTCATGCTAAAAGACTAGATCGGGGTGTCCTATCTATTATCACAGCTTGAGTCAGTCCAATCTGGTATGTCAAGAACAGCTCAAGGTACACTACATAAGAGCTGTGGTACTAGATAGGGCAGCTCTAGTCTTTTATCTAGATAGACTAGAAAGTTATGTCTTATATAGACTAGACATGACAGCTCTAGTCTGTCCTATCTAGTTTTTCCTGCAGTACCACACCATACAGATTAGAGTTGTCCTATGTAGTCTTTGACAACCAAGACAGCCCTAGTCAGTACCACAGTTGTGGACCGATGGTACTAGATAGGACAGCCTGTCTACAGCTGTGGTACAAAGAAGGACACCTCATGAGAGACTAGACAGGACTAGAGCTGCCCTGTTTAATCCGTCTGCCACAGTACCACAGCATTAGAAAGACTAGATAGGACAGACTAAAGCGGTCATGTCTAGAGCACACTTTAAAGACTATCTAGTACCACAGCTAGACTAGACAGGTCAGACGAGACGTATAAACCAAATTAGTCTGCTTAGATGAGAGGTGAACAAGCCCAACCCACCAGTTTGCTGCCCTGAGAATATCCCAGTTTCATCTGCATAGTATTGTCCCTCGAGAAGATATTGAGCGGATGTGAGGGGACTTTTCAGGTGGTGTATGACGGAGGGAATCGCTTGTGACAGCGTTTCAGCACAACAAGGTTGAACGGTGGCGGTGTGGCGCATTCACAGCCAGTCAGTTCAAAACGCCAACGTTGTCATTTGTTGCGGTAACGAAGGCTACCTTCCGTTTCACAAAATGCCTCACCCTTGATAACCACGGGGCTCCTTATCGTCTTGGAAAAACACATCCAAGATGTTTGGACTGGCGTGACATTAATGGGCTGCAGCGCCGCACCCGATACAACCGTGTACCTGCGATATGCAGGAGGTATCACCATTTATGTGAAAATACTCTTTTATCCATACTGTATACGAACATGTATAGTATTTTAACCTCGTGTAAATGCGAAAAACACCCCAATTCTAGTTTAAAAAAAATCATGGAACATGGACCTCGTGTAATCATTACATTAGGCGTCCAAATTTCAGTGTTTCCCGTACTTTCATTCATTTCAACAAAATTAACGTAGCAGGAAAAAGCTGAACTGTTGATATCGATTACTACAAACATGTGTCATTAAATATATGTAAGGGTTTTTTTTAGCCTTTAAAAAAATTGACACACGCATACATCATTGC
The DNA here is from genome assembly GCA_024372805.1 of Oostethus manadensis. NCBI lineage: Eukaryota > Metazoa > Chordata > Actinopteri > Syngnathiformes > Syngnathidae > Oostethus > Oostethus manadensis. The sequence continues at coordinate 429,566 of QODF01000215.1, read as the reverse complement.
CAATTATGCAAATTTGACGACGTCATCCTGAAAGCCTACCAACACAAATAGGTTACAGTCCTGTGGGAAACACTGAAACTTCTAGGCCCAACTGTGTGTATACTCCATATATACTGTGTATATATGTACTATGTATACTGCATATGCTTGCAGTATATATAGTACATATATACTGTGTATATATGTACTATATATACTGCATATGCTTGCAGTATATACACAGTGGTGTGAAAAACTATTTACCCCCTTCCTGACTTTTTGTCACACTTACATGTTTCTGCTCATAAAAAATAATAACTATTAGTCAAAGATAAAATAATTGAACACAAAACGAAGACTGCCAAGACTTTTGGGAAAATATTTTGTGGACTGACGAGACAAAAGTAGAACTTTTTGGAAGGTGCGCGTCCCGTTACATCTGGCGTAAAAGTAACACAGCATTTCATAGCAACAGTCAAATATGGTGGTGGTAGTGTGATGGTCTGGGCTTGTTTTGCTGCTTCAGGACCTGGAAGGCTTGCTGGGATAGATGGAAGCATGAATTCTACTGTCTAGCAAAAAATCCTGAAGGAGAAGGTCCGGCCATCTGTTGGTCAACCCAAGCTAAAGCCATCTTGGGTGCTGGAGCAGGACAATGACCCAAAACACACCAGCAAATCCACCTCTGAATGGCTGAAGAAAAACCAAATGAAGACGTCGGAGTGGCCTAGTCAAAGTCCTGACCTGAATCCCATGGAGATGCTGTGGCATGACCTTAAGAAGGCGCTTCATGCTAGAAAAGCCTCAAAGCTGAATGACAACAATTCTGCAAAATTCCTCCAGAGCGTGTAAAAGACTTGTTGCAAGTTATGGCAAACGTTTGATTGCAGTTATTGCTGCTAAGGGTGCCCAACCTGTTAGTAGGTGCAGGGGCAATTACTTTTTCACACAGGGCTATGTGGGTTTGGATTTTTTTCTCCCTAAATAATAAAAACATTCATTTAAAAACTGCATTTTGTGTTTACTTGTGTTATCTTTGACTAATAATAAAATGTGCTTGATGAGCAGAAACATTTTGTGTGACAAACATGCAAAAGAATACAAAGTCAGCAAGGGGGCAAAGAGTTTTTCACACCACTGTATACATATACACATGTCGCAGAAATGAGTACCCCTTACATTGCTGCAAATATTTTTCATGCAACAGCCCTTCGATAGACTGTAAAGTAGTCAGCGTACAGCTTGGGTAGTTTAGCGTAAAAGTACTGTCCGTTCCAAGGAACTCGACACACAACCTTGAACCATCAGCTGTCAGTTCACATAATTGGCTCTTATGCTTTGTGGGCCCCCGGATGCTTTTGCTTTAGTGGGTGAGGAGGCCACAACGATTCACGGCGCTCCATTCGGTGTCCATTTCTCAACAGGATTTTTAAAAACAAAACATCTCCAGCCCACAAAGTTCCTTAACATGATGTGCCGTGTTGAACTTCCACTGCTAGGTAATGATCGTGTGTTCGGCCGATAGGACCTCACATTCTCCCAGTTCCCACTCAACGCCTTGTAGCTCCAACGGGTCACGTGACACCACGTGTAACCAGCTGGTGTGTCGAGTTTTTGAGGGGATGCTGTTATCCAAGCTGACAAGTTCGCGTTGTATCCCAGTGTTGGTTCCATGACAGGATATTTGCCTCAACGTGAGGGTTGTACTCACTTTTGCAACGTACCGCAAAAACACGTGCAGACGACATTTCCATCTTGAAATGAGTGCATGATAAGACCTTTGTCTACTGCAGCCCTCGGAGCAAACTTTTTCCCGCCGTTACTAGATACAGTGTGAATTTACAGCCATGTTGAATCTGCTGCTACGGACTAGAACTGTAGAACTGCGTTTGCAAACCTCTTATTTCTAGAGCACTTCATTGAAGCCAGGATGAGGCAGGAAGAAAGGAAGCCACTTCATAAACGTGAAGCTGCTAACCACCATGGAGACGCTGAAGAACATTGGAAAAGAAATAAAAGCGGGGTGAGGACCGACCACTCGAACCGATCATCTAATTAACAAATGCAATATTTAAATAAATTACACAATCGTCTCTTATTTCTTGCTGCGCAAGCGTTTTGACTTTCGTAAAAGGTCTGAGCTCTTCCTGGTGCGCTTCAGGGACGTCTCTCCCTCGCGCGGCGGTTCTCTGGCTGGCAGGGAGGCTTCCGCACTACCGCTCGCCAACCCCATGGCGGCCCGGCTGGAAGCAGAAGAAGACAGCGTGGTATTGCTGGATGTGGAGGGGACAGATGTTCTGCTGGTGGATCCTCCCAGAGCAGCGGCGTTACTGTCCATTAGTTCACGCAGTTTGTGCTCGAGCTCGGCAAGGCGGGCGTTCTGCTCACCGATGACCTGCGTCTGCTCCAGCAGCTTCTGCTCTTGGTCCTGCAGCTGCTTCTGCTGCTCCAGCTGCTTGACGCGGATCTCCTGCATCTCCCGCCGCAGGACTGTCACAGACGCACCGTTTACCTTCACTTGTTGCTGCACCTTGGTCATCTCAGAGCGCGACGGTGCGTTCTTGGCCAGCAAGGACATGGTGGTCAGAGAACTAGACGGACCTGCCACTGAAAAAAAAAGTCCATCCTTATTTAGTTTCTTTGCTAAAATGTCAATAATGTATTCAAAAAGATATTTTTTTTAAATTAAAACATTTCGAGGTTAAAAGTTTGACAAAAAGCTGTGCTTGATGACAAATGCCTGTAAAGTCAATTTACAGGCATCGTCTGAGACAGCTATGAAACGGAGGCCTTATGTGAGATGATGCTAACCCATGCTAATCTGTGTGTGCCCAAATGCTCTGTTTTGCTGTGCCGTTACAAATAAAAGCTTCCTGAAGCAGGAGGAATGTTTTCTTCCTTCCTGAAGAACTATGCTATATTTTCTCTGACACCTAATATTACCACTTTTATAATTATAATGTTAGAATAAAGTTTCACACAGAACAAGTCAGAATATTACACGCTTAAAAGTCAATTTCACAAGGAAAAAAGTCACAATAAGGGTAAAAGTCGTAATTTTACAAGAAATAAAAGTTGCCATTTTCCGAGAAAAAGTCTGAATATTTTGTGTCATATGCGTCAGAGGGAAAATGGAGCGTTATTCTTCAGAAATGCACCTCATCCCAGCATACGAACGAGTGAAGCTCTCCAAACCTACTGTGAGAACGTCTAAAAAGTGGACAGGTGAGGCTGTGGAGGAGCTTCGCACATGTTTGGATATAACAGACTGGGAACTATTCAAATCCTCTACTAATTACCTGGACGAACACACAGACACAGTGACGTCATACATTCAATTCTGTGAAGACAGCATAGTCCCATTTTACACCAGAGTGACCTTCAACAACGACAAACCCTGGTTCACACCCAGACTGAGACAGCTGAGGAAGGAGAAAGAAAAGGCCCACAAGAACAACGACCCTCACGTATACAGACAGAGCAAGTAGCTATTTAGTAAGGAGGTGGAGAAGGCTAAATCAAGGTACAACACACATCTGAAGGAGAAGTCCTGGAGCAACAACCCTGTCTCTGTCTGCGAAGGTCTGAGGGAAATCACCAACTACAGACCCAAAGCCCCCCCGCTGTTGACAACCGTCACTTAGCAGAAAGACTGAACACCCACTACTCCAGGTTCGAAGAATCACACCCCTCCCCCACCCCACTGACTACAACGGACTTTGCAGGCATATCAGCACTGGAGCCCCCCCCTCTCCCACTTCCCTCACACTCTCGGAGCAGAATGTGGCCAAGACATTTAAAAAGCAGAACCCTCGGAAAGCTGCAGGTCCGGATGGTGTCTCTCCTTCCACCCTGAGACACTGTGCGGTAGAACTGGCGCCTGTCTTCACGGACATCTTCAACATCTCCTTGGAGTCATGCCATGTCCCAGCCTGCTTCAAGCTGTCCACCATTGTTCCCGTCCCCAAGAAGGCCAGGATCACTGAACTCAACGACTACAGACCTGTGGCACTGACATCTGTGGTCATGAAGTCATTTGAGCGCCTGGTTCTGCCTCATCTCAAGTCCTTTACCTCCCCGCTCCTGGACCCTCTGCAGTTCGCCTACAGAGCCAACCGGTCTGTAGATGACGCCATCAACCTGGCCCTCCACTACATCCTGCAGCATCTGGACTCCCCAGGAACCTACGCCAGGATCCTGTTTGTGGACTTCAGCTCTGCATTCAACACCATCCTCCCAGCTCTGCTCCAGGACAAGCTCACCCAGCTCAACGTGCCTGACTCCACCTGCAGGTGGATCACTGACTTCCTGACGGACCGGAAGCAGCGCGTGCGGCTGGGGAAGAATGTCTCGGACACTCGGACTATCAGCACGGGATCCCCACAGGGCTGTGTACTTTCCCCCCTGCTCTTCTCCCTGTACACCAACAGCTGCACCTCCGGCCACGACTCGGTGAAACTGATTAAGTTTGCGGATGACACCACCCTCATCGGGCTCATCTCAGACGGTGATGAGTCTGCTTACAGGAAGGAGGTGGACCGGCTGGTGTCCTGGTGCAGCTGCAACAACCTGGAGCTCAATGCTCAGAAGACAGTGGAGATGATCGTGGACTTCAGGAAAGTCAAATCCCCCCTGCCCCCCCTCGTCTTGACAGACTCTCCCATCACAACTGTGGACTCCTTCCGCTTCCTGGGCACTAACATCACCCACGACCTCAAGTGGGAGCAGACCATCAGCTCCATCATCAAGAAGGCTCAGCAGAGGATGTACTTCCTGAGGCAGCTGAGGAAAGCCAAGCTGCCTGTCCAGACGATGGTGCAATTCTACACGGCCATTATTGAGTCCATCCTCACCTCCTCCATCACAGTGTGGTTCGCCGGGGCCACTGCCAGGGACAAACACAGACTGCAGCGCATCGTGCGCTCCGCCGAGAAAGGGATCGGCTGCAGCCTTTTATCTCTCCAGGACTCAGAGGGAGCAGGCCGGATACTTGCTGACCCTTCCCACCCTGGACATGGACTATTTGAGTCACTCCCCTCTGGCAGAAGGTTACGGTCCATTCGGACCAGAACCTCTCGCCACAAGAACACTTTCTTTCCTGCTGCTGTTGAACTCATGAACACTTTATAACATTTGCACTATGCTCACTTTATAACCAGTATTTTTGGCACCTTATACTACCTGCACTAAAAACACCCTCATGCCTTTACTTATCAGTCATTTCACCTTTTTACTCAGGTTCTATGTTTAGTTAGTTCTATGTTTATTTAATACTCTATGTTTACTTAGAATTCTACGTCGCACTGAGTCGCCAAAGAAAGTTCCTAGTTTGTGAATTGTTCACTTACAATGGCAATCAAGTTTTCTGATTCTGAAATGCAAGAAACTTCCCTCTTGCTTTAGGAAGCTTTTATTTATAACAGGGCAGCAAAACAGATTAGCATGGGTTAGCATCTTCCCATCAGTGCCCTCTAGTACCCCCCCTCGCATCCCCGTTTCATAGCTGTCTCAGGCAATGCCTGTAAAGTCAAGTTACGACTTTACTCTCGTAAAGTTACGGCTTTACTCTAATATTACTAACCTTTTCGTGTATATATACACATGGCATTATTATAAAAATGTACGACTGTCAAAACCTGGTGATTTTAATACTCCATCATAACAGGGATTGATTCTAAGAAATCTGATTTTTTTAAGCATCCTGCCAAAATTCAAGGTGGACCGAAGAAATTGTGCTCCTTTACTTTTTTTAGATTCTGTGCCCTCGCTCGTGCTGTGTGTGTAGTAGCATCGGACCGGTTTCCTAGCACACATTATATGCACAAGTAATGCAAAGCAGCCCGGCAACCTGCAAATGAAACTGCATCGTCTGGCACGATCAACGTCCCTAATCTTAATTAGAGCAGACGTCTTCTGATGCCTTCAATCTTTGAGTTCAACTTTGTTGGCCCAATCTTGTACTTTTACTGAGAGTAACCACACCCTAATGCCCATTACTGCCAACTGCTGATCATCAAGTATTGCAGCACAAGTAAGCAAAATTAAATAAAAAGCAAAGGGAAGATAACTACCAGGGGTGGAGCCAATAAGGCGGCTGCACAAGTCGGCCCCCGGCAGCTTTTTCTTCAGGATGGGAACGATCTTCTCGTCAAAGTACTCCATCGCCATGGAGGAGATGTCTCTCAACTCTTGCAGAACCTCATGAGCTCGCTGCGGAGCTCTAGTGGAGTTCACGTATCGCAGCACACGGTAGATCTCATCGATTACCTGAAAACGGAACACACAATAGCCTTGATGACACAGTCGTTACCTGAGACATGAAAACGTGTCTCTCCTTTAAGATAACCTGCATATTAACCGAGCTACAGCGACAGTTAATATTAACATTGTTATGCCAAAGAACTATGCGCCTGGCGTAGTGACACCCCACACCCGCCAGCGACTAGCTTCAACACACACTCGCCTCCAGCCACCACTAAAATGTAACGCTAGATATTGGAGCTGCTGCCGCTGCTTTTTCTGGTTTGACTTGGACTTAATGCTAGCTGTAGCATGTTTCTGTGCTGCTATGCGAAACCAATTCACCCAGGAAGGAAGTTGCAGTAATGCTGTTACGTGCTCACAGCATAAACATAAAACCAAAAAACCTTGCTGGAGGTTATTGGAAGTGTTTTAACAGCGGGCTTTGTAGGCGGTGTGCCATTACTTGCATTATTATCTGCCACTTTTATATCTACAGTTGTTAATGGACAAAATTCTCCCAAAAGGTGCGGTTTCCCTTTAATAATTCTACATTTTTTTGCTTATTACAGCTAAATGTTATATAAAACGAATGAGATGGCCTACCGTCCAGATATTCAAATCCACGTATTCATTTTCTGTACTTTCCAGATTACAAGTCTTTTTTCCATCCTTCCAAATCTTGTCTCTTTTAATGCACAGCATAGGACACACATACAATAAAATAAACAGATTAGGGCAGGCAAGTGGAGGCTCGGCTGCAGGAGATAATTCCTGCAAAATCTTGTCACTTTTAATGCACAGCATAGGACACTTGGCCAAGAGTGGTGGTGCTGCTCGAACGCAGCCCCTGTCTGGCAACAGGTCCACAAGCTCTTGGCCTCTCTTAATGCACGACACGTACCACCCAAACTAATTATTATTACCATCAACTTTAATAGCCGATACATTCATTAATCAAAATTCTCTAGTACGCATAAAAACCATAAGATACAAATACAGGCCATTCAGAAGACGCATTCAAAGATGTTGTGATCTATTGGCACTGGCATTAAGTCCAGAAAATACAGTAAAAACATCATTTGAAACTAAAGAATAGTCAATGTTCAAGCGCTGGTCAATTGCAAAAATTCAGATTATTTCATTTACCATACCTCTATTATCTTCATTTGCATGGATGGATGGAACTTTAACACATGTTGTTTTTTTTCCTATCAACTCTACTTGATATTAAAAAAAGAAAAGGGGGGGGCTAAAAACTGGCGAAAATAAAACGGGTCTGGTGACGAGTCTGAAGAGACTGCCGTGGGCCTGTTCGGGTCGGTGGTAGCTAACCTTTCCAGGGATGAAGCAGCACAGGTTGGAGTCGACATATTTCAGAAAGGTCATGTTCAGAAGAGAAAGGCGCGTCTCCACAGCGGCCAGAATGTCAGCGTGACGGGCCAAAGAGTGATTTCTCCGCTCGGATTCCCGCCTGGAGGGGAAATACAAAAAACACACTTGTCATGGTTTCAGTAACTTGCAATTTTCCATGGTTTGAAAAATGAGATGAAATGGTACTTAGTGAAGCCAAGAGGAGGGTCCACCATCGGAGCGGGCAGTTCAATGTTTGTAATGAGAGTCCGCCACGATTTAGCCGTCCTTCCGGTGTTAAATTCCACATACACAAACCTTCCTTCCCCTCACAGTGACAGCATTTCACTTACATGATGCCAATTTCTGCGAGATTCCGCATTAAACTGCAAATTCCGCGATTCCGTTGACGCGGAAATCACAGGGCCCGGGAGGGTGGGGGCATGTGTCAGGTTAGACATTTTCATGGGAGTCTCAGTTACTTGCCATTCGTGGGAGGTCAAGGAAGGTCGCGAATATGCAGCATTATACAGACTTTGTGTAAACTCAACTCTGCTTTGTATCAAAACCTATTAGCTTAGCCTACAAGCCAATAACTATACAAGGACATACAGCACACAGTTCTGTTTTACAAATAAAAAACATAAATAATATGTATATTTATATATGTAGTATGGGAGGGCATCTTCCTGTGCACTTAAACTCAAAACCAGCAGACTTTCCAATAACATAATACAACTCCAACTTTCCCATGAATTTATGAGAAAATTATAAACTGCCAGCAATTTCCGACACAAAAACTCTTGCTCACACGCGTCAATTGATTATGGATTTGCGATTGGCTGAGCATCGGTGTTCAATTCCCAGGCTATACGGACAAAAATGATACTCACCGGGGAAGCTGAGCCTTGACTTGCCTCTGACACATGCTGTGATAACGCTCCACCTTAAGGAAGCCCTGATTGAGAACACGCTGGCAGATCATATCCATGCGCTTACATACCTGCAGGGCACAAATGCATCGTCATTTGCTGTGAGAATAACAGCGGCAAGCATGTGGTGCAGCTGCGGGGGGGATAAGAAATTTTTGTACAGGATAACAGTTTGATGGGTCCAATCAAAAATGAAGGTATGTTCGATTTATATATACTATGGTATATGCACTGATGTTTTTGTGTTGAAAAGAACTTGAGAAGTTCGGAATGGAGTTTTCCAGGATTGTCGGAAGAGGGATATGGAAGCACCGATTACATTTCGGGGGTGATCCGGATCACCGTCTGGATCCAGGAATGTTTTTAAACAAGATTATTTAACATTGCGGGATACGACCATTTTCGGCATTTGTGCATCTTACGCCACAAAAAATGGTCAGAGCACTTGGGGGAAAAATACAGAACAACATTCCAACAGGTTCTACAAAGGAATGATTCAATTAGGAATTTTTTGCGGAAACATTTATGGAATTGTAAAATTGTAAATCAGAATATGGGGCGAACAATGGTGCTTGGCATGGTGGTCTGCACTTTTCTAGTTATAAAATTACCAATTTAGGGTTAATGAGATGGGTTTTCTGCCCATTTCTGGAGAGGAAAAGCACAAATGTGTCGGTTTTCCCTTCAAAATTGCTGATGCTGAATTACAAATGTGTGGGGATCCACTGCACGGGTTGTGTAATTACACAACCAAAGGAAGTAACACATCCCAGCTGTTCGGATGGTTTATCCCTCTTATTATTCTGCGTTGGAATTTCCCTGTATTAGTGCAATCCGGCTAGCATGTCATCCCTTGGGCACTCTAGTCTTCATGGAATGGTGTAAAACCACTATAGAACGGCTTTTGCATATTTAGTAGCTGGTGCTAGCATGCCAACTGTTATTTGGAAAAGTCTATGTCTTCATGACGTCAAACGACACAAGAGCTACCTTAGCACTTTCCTGGATGTTAGCATGCTAATTGTTAGCATTGTAACCATCTCATTCATTTACTATGCCGCTTATCCTCATTAGGGTCGCGGGTATGCTGGAGCCTATCCCGTTTACTTTATTGCAGAGATTGCATTTCTCTCAAGGTCAAAGCATTCTGACGTGACGTCCACATTTTCCGTTCAGATTTCCTGTGTTGTCCTGTATTTTACCGTACGTCTTCCTCACAGAAGACAAGGCAGCCCAAGAAAAGCACAGCAGTATGTTGCTCCTGTTAGCAGGGGGCTAGTGATGTGGGGTTTGCGTACCCGTGGTTGGGTCAGGCAACGCCATTCAAGACACTTAGCCACGACTCGAGCACACTTCCTCCGATGACACGAGCCAAACATTGCGTAGAAATAAGCATCCCAACCACGAGGTCAACACTTCCAGGAGGGCTTTTTGTCCTTACCGAGCGCAGCAAACTGATTTCATCGTAGGACAAAAAATGGAGGATTGTCTCGATGGCCACGATTGGTAGTCCTAAAAGGGGGTTGTTCTGGTGGGGCTGGTCCAGCGACGGAGCGGCTTGTTTCGTTAACACGACATCGGAATCCAAGGAACCGACACGGCTATCGATTCGCTCCAGGATGGCAGCCATTTTGAGCGACCAAGAAGGCGGAAGTGACGTCACCGAACGGCTCTTCGTCTTCCTCTCCGCGGTCTTCTGCTTCACAGGCAGTGTAGGCGGTGCGTTCGCTCACTGCTGCCTCCCATGGATGATAGGTGCTATTGCATCCTCGTTTCTAAACCGCACGTCCGTCCTCATTAGGGTCACAGGTGAGCTGGAGCCTATCCCAGCTGACTCCCAGTCTCTAGTTAGCATGGCATTGCTAAAAAAAAATAAAAAAATAAAAAAAAAATATATAAAGCCATCTGGGATAGGCTCCAGCATACCCGCGACCCTAATGAGGATAAGCGGCATAGAAAATCAATGTATATTTATAGTAATTTGCCTATGTATGTACATATACTGTCTATTAAGGGTGTCACGAGATTAAACCGTAACAAGATTTCTCTTTTAGAAGAAAACATGTCTTGTGGGCACTAGGCCTGGGATGATAATAAATAAATAAATTAATTAATCATTCAGGGGTGTCAGCCAGGACAGCCAGTAACCAATCAGACTGTGAACTATTGCAACTATGAATTTATAATACACGTAGTAACAAAGTGGCCTTGTGCAAGGCATTATGTAGCGCTTAACGCACACCTACCTCCTCGTTGACCGCTACAGCGGCCGTGAGTGACATTTATGCTCGTTATAGTTGGCGTTAAAAGCTTCAGGTCATACACAGAGGAGGTCCGTGCATTCTAAAGCAGTATGCTTTAAAAGCGAAAGTCGGGAAGTGTTTCGGCTTGTTTCGGGTGTCTCGTGACTCTCCTGTTGATCTCACAATACATGAAAATTAACTTGATCCTTTTGCTGGCCTTTACACCTTGCCGTGTGCATACATGTCTGTTTTCCTTGCCTCCCGCCTTCAAACAGGCAGGAAGAGAGTTCACTCTGTGCATTGGTTTACTAAGATTGGAGAATTGACAAGACAATCAATCTTTTTTTGTCCTGTCCATGGTTCAAGTGGATAAATTATGAATCCTAGTTTCTTGGTCCCATTACTTATTTTAGGTTTTGGTTTGAACCAAGAAATGTTAATGGATTGTGAAATGTTTAAGAATCTTGGAGTAGGCATACCAGCCGAAAGGTGCCACAAGTTGGTTGAGTCCACGCCACACAGATGTGAAGCAGTTATAAAAAACGAAATAATACTTTAGTCATTCACAGGATTGCCAAAAAAGAAACAAAAAAAAGTTGCCTACAGCCTTGTTTTGCCTTTGCTTTTAGTAGCCAGCTAGTATGGAACAAAACGAAAAAGAAAACAAAACAAAAATGAAAAAGACAAAACAGGACAAGCAACGACAAAATGAAAAAATCCAAAAAAAAAGCAATAAAAAAAGACGTCCTAAAATTTTAGTTCATACGCGCGTCATAGCTCCTTTTAATTTTGGCCCTCCTGTGATTCCATACCTACAAGGCCTCCGGCGTAGCCGGACGTGCACGAGGAACCCAGCGAGGTGACGTCACATAGGCGGGGCGGCAAGGAGGAAGGCAGCAGCGCGAAGGCCCACCATTTTAACAAAAGTTATAAGAGTAGTTTTTTTTATTGTTACTTTCCTCTGTTTCAGCGTGAACAATAGCATTAAAGATGGGGAACCGGGTCGCCCGCGAGGACTACGAATGGGTTTATACCGACCAGCCGCACGCCGACAGAAGGAAAGAGATCCTCGGTGAGTCACTTATCTTTAAGCAACTTCGCATCAACGAGTGCAAGCTACTTCTCTCGGCTCCGTAGCGGACGCGAGCGTTATGTAACGGTTCCGGTAAGCGACCGTTCCCGAGGCTCGGTGGGCGAGCGCCATGAATTTGCGGTTGGGGTGTGGAATGTATATCGTTGCTTTGAACACGTTCACAGCATATTGGTGCACCGAACTGAAGGCAGTCGTTGAGTTAAACATGTTCACGGCATGTTCGTTCACGTGCACCGACCTAAAGGCAGTCGTTGCGTTAAACATGTTCACGGCATGTTCGTTCACGTGCACCGACCTAAAGGCAGTCGTTGCGTTAAACATGTTCACGGCATGTTCGTTCACGTGCACCGACCTAAAGGCAGTCGTTGCGTTAAACATGTTCACGGCATGTTCGTTCACGTGCACCGAACTAAACGCAGCCGGTGTCATTAAAGCAGCTTTTGACTGATTGACATGTGGGAGTGTTGAACGGAACCTGCCCATCCCCGCAGATCCTCACATTCCGAATTGAAAGCCCTGCAAATGAGCTTTTTGGGTACAAAAAAATCAACCAATTTGTGCTTTTTCTGCCCCCCCCTCCCCCGCCTGATAAAACAAATCAAATCTACTTGTTTATAGGTTTATGCGCTTCACTGATAAGTCTGTCAAGCGCTTAGACTTCGCACTTTGTGCAGCAGCCTTTGAACGCACCATAGTTGTTTCCTGAGACAGCTTCCTATAAGTAAGTGGTTCTCAATTAATTTCTGTCCAGCCCCCCTCCTTAAATGTTGTTGCGAAACAGATAAGACATATTTGTTTATGTGCACCTCAAAACTGAACAAAATGGAGATCTGTGAAGCACACAAGTGTATACAAGAGTCATGTTGCACGGTGAGTACTTTAAATGTGTACATATTGGCAGGTCTGCAGTAACATTGAAAGTACTCCCTGCCACTCACCGTGCCCGTCCCACAATTTGAAAAGCGCTACTATAAATCCACCAAATAGAACATAAAATTTTGTGTTGGTGGTGAGTAGCTGTACAGGGATTAAACTTGCGAGTGAACAACGGCAATTGAAGAGAAAAGGAAGAGTTCTGGAGCTGAATCGAATGTAACTTTGGGCTTTGCATAGTCCATAGCTCAAAAATGCTCGTTAAGGAGAGTGTGGTGTGCTAGCTTCGTGTTAACTCATATTTCTCCGAGCCTTCATCGCTTTTGTTGACGTTCTCGGTGCCGCCTGCAAGCACTTCTGCCCGGCTGGGTTGTGTGTAGACTTCGGTACTGTGGAGCTCTCGGAGATGAGCCAAAGATCGCTGATAAAATGGCTGAAATCCAATATCCAAAAGCCCGCGTGGCCGCGCCGCCAACTTGCCTTGGTAAGTATAGGTAGAGACATGTCATTTTCAGTTATTTAACAACGCAAATGAGGCTAAATTTGACTATAACAAAAACAGACATTTTCGAAAACCACGTATGCTCAGCTGCAGCCTTGGGTACCCCCATGTCGCCAGAATGGTACGATCTTGATCACATGGCATTGATAATGAGGTTTCTTGTCCAGTCACACTCCTCCGGGTCGAATAGTCAACCGTTCTAAGACACCCCTACATTAAATTCAACAGTCACTTTTATTGTAAATGTTGATCCAAAATCACAGTAGAACTTCAAGCTAGCAGGAGGTTTTGGAGGGGGGGGGTGATCCATGTATCAAAATCCGACTTTTTGATGTGCATTTCAATGATTTTAAACAGCGGGGCACGTACTGTAGGACTAATCTTGGTGGAAATGTGGCAGGCCAGTCTTATCTTGGGCTTCAGTTATAATGTGGAAGATGTGCTGAATAGTCTGGCTTTGACGGAGCTGACGTTATGTTGACCTCAGCTGTTTGCGCCAGCTGGCGCCTGAAGTCACATGACATGAATCACATCTTTCTGACCTTTGAAATTCAGTTCAGAATTGAGCTTTGTAAAGGCGATAAACTCGGGTCAAGGCCTCGCTTAAAGAGGTCACAGCGTATCACGGGTATGCAGGTATGCAGTGAAAGTAAACACCAGTGCACATTTTTGACATTATCTTTTTCTAATCTATTCATGGAAGCTTAAGGTTTGTGTACATACACACTTAGAGTCGTGTTTTTACATGTTTTTATTCGTGTGGAAAAACTGTTTCGTTCTAGCCGCCAAATGTCAAAACACGTTTAAAAGTAATAGAACACGGGTCACAGTTTTGTTTGGTTGACATTCCAGTGTTGTGTGTTTTGTAGCGCATGACATCTCAAAATGGTATCACTAAGCCTTTTGTTTGAAATCCAACATGGGCGACAGGGTCCCAACCGTCTCCATCCAAATTTGACAATCTCTGTCCAGTCATTAAAGACAACTTTTTGCCATGATTGTGTTTAGAATAGAGACCTGCCTTTTATTTTTAAGGACCACCAGCAAATAAGTTGAACTTTTGCATCTCACCGCGACTACGGTGCGTTTAAGGGCCGCCGAAAAAACATGTCAAATGGTGGGCTTCGGGTTGTAACAAGAACAGAAACCTGTGCATCAATCAAGTCCAACACACACGAAAAAAATAAAAATACACTTTTTTAGGTGTCTTTTTGCGACCAGTGGCATAGAAAATGAATTGACACGATACCGATATTGCAGCCTTGAATATCAGACGATACCGATATTGAGCTGATATCAACACGAATCACACATACTTTTACTTATTTTGTAGCGTGGAATGTTATAAAAGGCTTAACTAAGTGATATTACTCAAACTATAGGTACGAGGAAAAACTTGTTTACTTCTTTACGCCTTTAAACTCAACATTTCTCGCCACCGACAGGGTCTCGTTCTTCTCTGTGATAGATAATGACTTTTTGCCGTGTGATGCCGCTTGATATGCATGATGAGGTTGGTCGCATCAAACTCTCATATCTGTGCCACCACAGGAAACTTGTGCATGACAAGTTTTGCACTTTCCTGCTGCATGGCCGACGCCCCTCCTGCTCCTTACTACTTAGTTAGCACGCTAGCAGACACAGTTGCGATTCCATAGGCTTTATCGTATAAACGTGCTAGTCTGGTGTCAGAGCGCCAATATTGGAGATATCAGATGCAGACTGATATAATCCAATATTCCGTTTTTTTTCCCTGATACGGCCCGATATTATCAGATGGGGACATCCCTAACATACAACTTTTCCCTCAGTGAGCCATATCGATACTGGTAGAAGTGTGTGAAAGTACATCACGTGTGTTTCGGTAAACCGGGCAGAATGTGTGTCAAGGCGACTATAAATTTACAAAAGCAGTCATGCAAACGGTGCCTCCGAAGTTTCCAAACAAAGGGAGGAAACACTTAGTCGAAAGACTTGTTTTAAAGAATTCAAGATGAGTTTGTTTCAGTTCAGAAAACTAAAAAAAAAAACCCAAAGGAATTCAATTCAGTCACTTAATAAGAATAAGCCAGAATGTTGAGAAGGGCGTAGTTTGAGAACGTAATTTTATGAAAAAAAAAAAGATCGTTTTAGTTGCATAAATTTGAATAGACGATATTTTATGAAGTCACAATATTATGAAAAACAAAAAAAGACTGATATTCCAATCAGACTCATCTGAATCTAACTGCAATAATAGACTATTCCAAGACGCCCCTATTTGTTAGTTTACACAATACATTTTTTGGACCAAAAAATTTTGTGGGGGTGCCAAAAGATTCGAAAGATGTGACTTGCATTGTAAAATTTCATTTTCAGTTGCAGGTTTAATAGTAGCATACAAAGCAATCTGGTAAAATAAAGAAATGAGACCAAAGTGAATAATTTCAGAACTTTTGTGAGCAGCATTGTGGACAATTCAGTTGAAACACAAACACGTTTTGAGCAATATTACTTTTAGCAACTTTTCCGGTGAGTCAACTCAGTGAGCAACCGTGACACTTGGTTCCGTTCCTTTGTTGCTACAATGCTCCCTGAAGAGAGACGGGGAGTGTTATTGGAGTTGGACCAGTGTTACAACAGCCACTTTTATTGCAAATGTTGGTCTTTGTGGAAGACTGGAAGTACACAAGTGTACACAAGTCCCAATCCCAGCCTTTACGGTTCGGCACCTTGGAAGCATAAAGCTAAGATTAGCTGAACACACACCATCCATGGCATGGGAACATCGGAAAGAGAGCAAATTGCCTGAGAACTTCTGTTCCCCCTGGGGAAAAAGTCCGAAGTTGTTAAGATAAGTTTTCATCTTTTGTAAATATAACACGTTTCTATTTGTCCTTCCGCAGCCAAATATCCGCAAATCAAGTCGCTGATGGGTCCTGACCTGAGGCTGAAATGGATCGTGTGCATGATGGTGGCTATACAGTTTTTAGCTTTCTACCTGGTCAAAGATTTGGATTGGAAATGGGTTTTGTTTTGGACTTATGCCTTCGGGAGCTGTATCAACCACTCAATGACCCTTGCTATCCATGAGATCTCCCACAACACCGCCTTTGGGAACAACAAAGCTTTGTGGAACCGATACTTTGCCATGTTTGCCAACCTCCCGATTGGCCTGCCTTACTCCGCCTCTTTCAAACGCTACCACTTGGACCATCACCGCTACCTCGGAGGAGACGGCGTGGATGTAGACATCCCCACCATCTTTGAAGGCTGGTTCTTCTGCACCCGCTTCCGCAAGTTCATCTGGATTATTCTGCAGCCTCTCTTCTACGCCATTCGACCGCTTTGCATCAACCCTAAGCCCATCAGTCAGTTGGAGCTGACCAATGTTGTTCTTCAGCTCACCTTTGACGTTCTGCTCTACTGGTTGTGGGGGGTCAAGCCTGTGGTGTACATGCTGGCGGGGTCCATGCTGGGGATGGGCCTCCACCCTATCTCCGGCCACTTCATAGCCGAGCACTACATGTTCCTTAAGGGGCATGAAACCTACTCTTACTACGGCTCCCTCAATCTGCTCACTTTCAATGTAGGCTATCACAACGAACACCACGACTTCCCCAGCATTCCTGGACGTAGGCTACCAATGGTTAGTATGTACCTTTACCACATTACACTACGGTGGTACCCGCTTATGTTGACAACTAGGGTAGCACCCCAAGCAAGCGAGACACGCACTTCCTTGTTTCACTACATGGCATTGTTGGCTAGAAGTAACCAGCTACTGGTTAGTGAGCTAAAATATTTTTTACATTTCCCATCGTATCTAACATTGATCTTTTTTGCAGATGAATTTGACAGTAGTCTTTAAGACAGCTAGCTCTCCACACAGCTAACCAGCTTTTACACTGTAAAATGATGCCTTTGCGGTGTTTAGCCTGAAATTTTCTCATTTGACACAAGATACGTAGAAGACCTTTGAAGGGGAAAAAACCCCGACCCGTGGCCTAAAAAAGCCAGGTCCGTATCAACCAGCAGCCTGAAATAGCCATGTTTGTACCGATCTGTGACCTTAAAACTGAACGATGTATCGATACAGATCTTAAAACCAAGGTGTGTACCAAATCCACTTACCAAACCGTGATCTTAAAATTCAGTATGTACCGAACACGTACCCGACCGTGACCTTGAAAGGGAGGTATGTACCGACCTTTGAGCTTAAAACTGAAGTATGCACCGACCTGAAAGAACCAGTAATGAACCAATTGAACCGAAGTATGCACCGATCCGTGACCATAAAATTGAGCTACGTCTTGACCCATGACCTGAAAACCAAGGTACGTGCTGACCTGTGACCTGAAAAAAAAAACAGGTTTGTACTGACCAGTGGGGCCTGTATCAATTTGGGACCTTAAAACTGAAGTATGTGCCGATCTGTGGCCTTAAAATTGAGGTACATACTGATCAGTGGTGTTAAAACCGAGCTAAGCCCCAGTACTGAATTATGACCTTAAAACTGCACTCTGTACCAAACAGGCACTCAACTGTGACCTTGCAATTGAAGTACGTAACAAACCAAGACCTGAAAACCTAAGCACATACAGATCCGTGACCTTAAAATGGAAGTATGCACTGAACACGTACCGAAGTGTGTCCATAAAACAAAACTATGTACGGAAATGTGCCGCTCCTGCATTGTCTTTGGTCCAATGAGAAAAATGGAAAAACTGTTTTTGAGATTTGGTGGCAATCGTTTGCCAGCGGATGTGTGAATGTGTTTTTTAATACTTTGCAGGTGAAACAAATAGCAGCAGAGTACTACGATGACCTTCCTCAATACTCCTCGTGGGTGAAGGTCCTGTTCGACTTCATCATGGACGACACACTCAGCCCGTTCTCTCGAGTCAAGAGGAAGGTGAAAGGAGACGTCAAACTGGAGTAATTTCAATTCGCTTTTTGGGAGCAAAACTAACTCTTAAGAGGTTGTTGAATATTTGAGTTTGCTCGTAAAGCACGCGCTCATATTCTACCGTCCAATGAGGTGAATGGAACGTTGTTACGCTTGATGGGCTACGCCTGATAGGTGTTCAGGTCAAACTCATATTTGTGCACAAATTACACACCTCGTTTATGGTTGCGTGCTCATGACAAACATCTTGGAATTTTGACTATTTCATGAAAAAAACCTCAACTTTAGTTTGTACTCAGTTGTGACATTTTAACAATACCGCTTGTAATTGGCATCGGAATCACAGTATGTGACGCCCTTCAAAGGAATCGGCAACAGCGCCATGCCGACCAAACACACCCTTCATCGGGGCTGAAGACCGCGTCTAGTTAACAGATACCCGCTGCTTCGAGTGGCGAAACCCCCCAGAAGAAGTAATTTAAATGCCCTTCTCTCTTTAATTGCCAGTGTTCACTCGGGACAGGGTTAATGGCTAAATATGGCTCCCACACATATTTACATGGGCTTGTAGCTACTTTACTAATGCAAGTAGAATGTACCCAAGGAATGGGAGTCTAGGTCACTTTCCATAGCAACTACGGTGCGTTCAAAAGCCGCCGAACAAAAAGTGTGACATCTCCACATGTAAAAATTGTGGGCTTAAAAAAAACAAAAAACATGTATTTTACCTGCATTATGACCCATTTCTAAACCATTGCCGGCGCCGCAAGTAACCATTATTTCCTTGTAATTTCATCTGAAGCTTGTTTGGATTAATCCAGTAATGGTTCAACTCAAAAACTTATTTGTCGTCTACTTTTCATCAATTGTTGCAGCTTTAATTATTAGCAATTTTTAAAAATGAGATGTTCTCTAGGATGTTTTATTTTCTTGGCCAAAAATGGATGAATTTGCAGGTAGTGCGGGATTGTCTGTATTGTTAGTTTTATCCAGCGTGGACGCGTACGTAGCGTGGAACTCCCACAACGACCATGGAAAGCTTTTGCCGCCAGAAGATGAACTTCTGTGAGCAGAATGAAAGGTCTTGTTGGATGTTCACTTTTCCGTGCCGCCTTCTCAAATCTTTGCATACGACATTTAGTTGTTTTTTTTTTACAAGCGGTTGATTGCACGTTTCAAATCGACGCAGTCACAATAAAAAGTGGATTTCCTGCATCTTTGATGACAGCTGAGATGCGATGCGTGGCCTTCATTGAAAGAACGCTTTAATCCATAATTAATCTCCAAGAGAAATGTATGTTCGTCACTCCTAACACATCATGTCGCTAAAGCTGAATAAAATGAATTCAACTCCTTTGTAAATTATTATTTTGCTGATAAATGCAGAGCTGCCCACGGACATGTATGCATTTTTCTTACTGCCATTTTGACCTTCAGATACGCTTCACTGCTCTCAGCGCGGACCGGGGAAGGACACATTTTTTATTGGATCGTCCGTCGCACATTGTTGGAAAAAAACAGGCAAAATGGAAACGGCAAAATTTTAAGCGCTGGGAACATCTGGAGGAGGAGTTCCAACTCCCATCTCTGGAAGATCTTGGACCATGTTTTCAGGGTGGCGGCGGACATGGAGTCCGTGTTTCGTGCAGCCATGGTCAAGTCCGCCGATCGGTAATACCAAAACCCGTTGGTGGACACCACTGCTGAGAAATGCCTTCCAGCTGACAGGTATCTGCAGGCTAAGCGGCCTACGGATCTGGTGGTTCCCGAGGCAAAAACTCGGACATGGGAGGAGTTTAGAGAAGCCATGGAGAACGGCAGCCAGGCGGCTTTTAAAGGGATTCTGGACCACCATCTACAATCTCAGAATGGGGAAGCAGTGAACAGTCAACACCGGTCTGGTGGGGATGGTGTGCTGCTGACCTCCACCCGAGATGTTGTGGACTGGTGGAAGGAATTAAGACTTCCTTCATTCTACCGACACATCTTCCAACAAGAAGGCACTCTGCCGAGTTCTTCTATCTCAGGGGCTGAGGTTACTGAGGTGGTCAAAAAGCTCCTCGGGGCCCCCCGGGGGTTGGCGAGGTCTGCTTGGAGTTGATGCTACTCTGCAGCATCAAGTGGACATTGGGGACGGTGCCCCTGGACTGGCAGACCGGGGTGGTGGTCCCACTAATTAGGAAGAGGTTTTGGTGTGGTGGCCTCAGGATTGGGTCTCTACCTTCAACTCACTGGATCGGTTCGCAGCTCGGATGAGAAACAGTACCTCCGAGTCCGTGGATTTATTTTACAGTATTACAGTAACGTAAGATTAACATCTACTACTACTAAGTCTCGTGTCAAATTGTTACGTTTTTAAAAGATTTTTTTAAATCGTGTCTTAACTCAGATATTTGCATCCCTAATTACTATAGAGAAAAAATATCTGCGATTAAATATGAGTTAACTATGGACACATGCGATTAATTGTGATTAAATATTTTTAATCAATGGACAACCCTAAAATGAACAGTTACACACGAAAGGTTGCACTAAAGGCCAGCCACAGTTTTTAAGGTGATCCTATCCTGGACTCCAAAGGGTCAATACAACGTGAATTTTATGAAAACAGTTTTTTTTTTATTCAACAAAACATCCTAAACCATAATATATTTGTGTCGTCCTCACGGGTACAGCCTAAGGATATGACAAGAACATGAAAACTGGGCTAGTGGTCGCTAACTGGCTGTGGGCTCTCGATACCAGGCGTGTGCTAAAAGTAAATATTTATCCATACGACGTTTCCATTTGAAAGTCACACCTGAAAGATGCCCACGGATATGCAGCGTCCTCACCAACGTTGTGTCCTCTCCAAAAGTCCGTAGTGTCCTCACATGGCCACGAAGCGTGATCATCTCAAACAAAATACCAACCTGGTTAAAGTCCTCGTTTTAGGGCAAAAGAGAAGGAAAAGAAAAGTTACAGTTCCACAAAGCGACAGTTAAAAATGAACGACAGTGACGACTCCCTCAGGAAGTGTAGCAGAACATCAGTCGAGGAGAACGGGAAGTGATAGTGTTTGTTCACATCGCTGGGGCGGTGGGTGGTGTGGTGACCACCCGGGAGTGGGAATGTGTCTGGATGGATCCCAAATGTTCAAGGAGAGAAGGTGGCCACCTCCAGGGAGATGCGCTGCCACAGCTCCTTAGTCTGTTTGCTTCTCTTCAGGTTCTGGAGCACGTCGTTAAACTGCATCACGCCCATCGGCGTCAGGCAGAAAGCACCTCGAGCGCTGCGGATGATGTTGACGAAGTCGTCGTAGTCGGCCGGGGTTAGGTGGATCAGCCTGTGGTGGATGTACTGCAAAGAGAGGAGAAGTCACAGACAGTTCTGTTTAAGATTTGCATCCACAGTAGTGGAGTTCAAAATGTGACTAACCAGATGAATCACTGCATATTTTTAACACGGCCCCAGCCTTGCCAATGATCAAAGACCGTTTGGAGTTACCCGTAAGTACTGCAACAGTCGGAACACATCTGCGTGCAGCTACTTTATTTACAAGAGCAATTTCCCGCTTCCCAGCATACCTTGTGGGTTATACGCGACTATAAAATAGTACTGTTCTGCGATATTAGTGTGTTGGTGTTTATTCCAATACCCGTCCAGTCAGTGTGGTAGCACCTTGAGTGAGGGAGACATTTTTATAGGGTGTCTTTCAAACCTGCAACTTAAAAAATGTGTTCCCGCCGATCCAGTCTGGTGCTTGTGTGTCTCACCCAACATTACCAGTGTAGAATACTACATATCACATCTTTGAATGAACTCCTTATATAAGCATGATATCAGCGGGTATGGTACCTGCAGGTAGGACTGTTGACAACGCTGAGTCAGCTGGTGGAAAGCAGGCGTTCGGAGGTGGGCGTGGAAGTGGGCGGGGTTGAGCCTCTGCAGGGCCTCCATGATGATCTCCTGGAGGACGAACGGGCTCAGCACACCTTTAGCCGCTCCCACGCAGAACTGGTACACGTAGTTGACTCCTGACGAGAAAGAATTTGGTTGCGTCGAGACCGATTTCGGAATGCCGCATCAAAACCCGTGCAGGACGCTCACCGAGCCTTGCGGCGAGCCCCAGCAGCCATTTCACGTCCTCGGTGTAGGGTGGGCTTCGGGAAAAGTTGTTTGGGTGGTCATTGTGAGCTCTCCTTCCCAGCATCTCCAACGCCAGCATACCTGAGGAAAGGTGTTTATGTTAATCATACATTAGAGTGTTTATTACTTAAACCAAATACAATTATTGTAAATAATACATGTTTTAATTGAGCTCTATCAGTGTGGAAAAGGTTATAAAGCCATTTCAAAAGCTTTGGGACTGCAGCAAACCACGGCGAGAGACATTATCAACAAATGGCGAAAACATGGAACAGTGGCGAACCTTCCAAGGAGTGGCCGACCAACCAAAACGATGCCAAGGCAGTGACGACGCATCCAAGAGGTCCCAAAAGACCCACTTGCCTCAGTTAAGGTCAGTGTTCATGACTGCACCATAAGAAAGAAACTGGGCAAAAACGGCCTGCCTGGCAGAATTACAAGACCAAAACCACTACTGACATTACATTAAGGTTACATTAAGGCTCGTTTTAATTTTGCCAGAAAACATCTTGATGATGCCCAAGACTTTTTGGGAAAATACTAAAAGTTGGAACTTTTTGGAAGGTTCGTCCCGTTACACCTGGCCTAAAAGTAAGGCAGCATTTTGGGAAAAGAACATCCATCCATCCAATTTCTATACCGCTTACCCTCAGTAGGGTCACGGGGATGCTGGAGCCTATCCCAGCTGACTTTGGGTGGGAGGCGGGGTACACCCTGGACTGGTCGCCAGCCAATCGCAGGGCAGACAAACAAACATTCACACTCTAATGGACAATTTAGAGCGGCCAATGAAGCTAACATGCATGTTTTTAGAATGTGGGAGGAAAGCGGAGTACCCGGAGAAAACCCACACACACACGGGGAGAACATGCAAAGAGATTTGAACCCTGAGCCTCCTGACTGTGAGGCCAACATGCAACCCCCCATCCATAGCAAGAGTAAAATATGGTGGTGGTAGTGTGATGGTCTGGGGCTGTTATTTGATTATGAATTATTTATGATGTGAAACCTTTGAAAGGAAATCTGGCAAACACCTTTTCACATCACTGTAAATATAATATAATAAGCAAGCTGAATACATGGATATGAATCCAAAAAAGTAAACAAATGATTTGATATATTCTTTAGTATGTACTGTATATTCCACGTGTAGATTATATGACTTTTGGGACCCCCTTACTGTCACTGTCCTGCTCCGCTGGCAGACTGAGACCATCATTCCTCCCCCACGCCTTTTCAACTGGACTGGAGGACTGGACCTTTTTCCTTATTATGTTTAATTGCACTGCAAATGATGTTTTTTTTTAATTTATTATTATGATTAAGTTTATTAGGACATTTTTGCAGAGCGGCTGGAAATGAGCTTAATAAAAGTTTCATCCATACTAAGTCCTCACCAACTCTGTAGGCGGAATGTAGGTAGTGCAGGCCCTGTTGGCTGATGGGCTGGGTGTGCTGGTCCTCCTCGACCGGGAAAGGAGTGCTGATCAAGGGACTGGGCTGGGTGGAAAGGGATGTTAGAGATGTACCCTGAATGGCCTGGATGGTGGAGCCAGCGTGGATGCTGCCAACTAAAAAGACAACAGATGTTGGGAGTTCAACACCAGAATCGGGTTAAGCAAAGGAGACCGACGGTCCCGACCTGCTACGGTGGTGCTGATTGGTAGGCTGGTTTCGGCGTGGTAGGGATAGGAAATTTGCGTCATGGATGGTACAGGGATGGCAGGGAAGGTCACGGCAGTGGCTGCTATGGAAGGCTGGGGACCGGTGGCCACGGAAAATGGGTACTGGGCACCAATGAAGGCTGGGTGCATCCCCTACAGAGAAAACGGACCGACGGCACACCACCTCAGTCAACACAGTTTTAACCAGCTGGAGGGTGACACAGTAACTGGGACAATTCCCTGACCTGTGGGTATGCACCTCCGGCCATGGGAAAGACGGCGGGTCTGGGCGCGTGGTGCAGAGGGTGTCCCAAATATTGCGGAGTACAAACTGCGGGCACATGGGCTTGGATGGTGGCATACGGGTGAAGGCCGTGGGCATGAGGATGCGCCATCGCCGGCCCCGACATGCCGTGGGGCTGGTATAAGGTGGAGCCCACAGAGATAACCGGCACCACTGCCGTTGCTGTGACGGTACCCGTGACCGCCACCCCGGCTGACTCCACGTTCGGCCCGCCGTCACCAAAGACGACGCAGCTGGACTCCGGGGGCCTCCTGTTAACGCCTCCATTGGCCCCACAGCGTTCGGGCGTCTCCCTGTGCTGGCTCAAGGGTCCCACAAAGGATTGCTCGTAGAGCCAGTACCACTGGTGGGCAACCTCGAACAGGACCTCCGGGTACACGCCTCCACCTTTAGCCGCTTCCTCCACAGCCATGCAGGCTTTTTCCAGCATCATGTTGTCCTGGATGCAAAAGAAGACCCGACACAAAGACGAAAAAATGATTTGACTCATTGGCCCTGCAGCCTTTGGATTGACGGAGGGGGGGAGGTAAGACAACAGCGCCACCGTGTGGCTAACTGACGCCAAAATGCACCCGGCCGACCTATGAAAGATTAGGATTTTTGGCGATATCAATCTTACGCTCTGTGTGTCAGGTCAGTTTTCAAAAGTAGTGCATTGCGAAACATAGGTTATGAAATTAGGAATAAAAACCATATAGGTAGGTCTTAATAATAAACATCTGACCCTCGAAGAGGACGACTTTTCGTGGTTTTAAGCTCCCAGGGGGAGAATGGATGACTTTTAACCAGTCACATTACATGCACTGTTTGGTAAAAAACATCTATGTCATTAAAAGTTTTCATTTTTCTGTGTACTAACTATCCCACGATTACGACGTGGACACCTGCAGCATATAGACCAGTTCGGCCAACATATAAACACATTTTTTTTTCTTTAAATTTAGTGGGAGCGGCTCATACAACCGGTGCGCTACACAGTCCGAAAATTACGGTACACATTTTTTGCATTTGCATTCCAACTTTTAAGTTTGGGTTTATTACACGTTAAGATTAGGGCTGTCAATCGATTAAAATGTCTGGTTGTGATTAATCGCATTGTTGTCCGTAGTTAACTCATAATTAATCACTTAATCGCAAGTATAAAATAGTTACATCTAATTTTTGTTAGGGGATATCAATATTGTAAATATTGGCATTTTATTTATAGTGAATAGAAATTCCCTAGTTTGAAATGTTATGTGTGGTTTGTCCCACTGATTGACGGTCCTTGAACGCACCTTCTACATTCTCACACTGTACTGCATTTTTTTTTACCCTTTTTTGTTTCACCCCATACTTTGTCCCGAATGCTAATAGAAGGTTGGAATGCACAAAGCTTAGATCCGATGAGCTTAATTGCTAGCGTGCATATTTGGTTCCGCTTCTGGCTCCACACGACGTTTTAAGACAGTAAAAAAACATCTTCTCCACTAAGATTTTAGTTTGTTGGGTGATTTTAGGCCCAAAGTGTAGATGAAGCTGTGCTGGAAAAAGGAAAGATGAAACATTTAGAAACAAGTTAGCGCACCTGCTCTTTACACTGCACCAGGGCTCTCTGGATTTCATTTGGGTTGAGAGCATGAGCGTGAGGCAAGCAGCTCAGAGCCAGTTCTGCAGCAGCACGGACCATGTTGGGGTCCCTGGCCCGTGATGCGCGGTCGGCCAATGATGCTACTTCTGGAGGGGTGAGGTGACCGTCCCAGCACTCCACCAAAATGTTGAGGGCGGCGCTGCCAATCTCCATAGCTTGACCTGGAAGGGTAAGTAAAGGGGATGAGATCATCAGATCCAATTGAACATGTTGCAGTATTTTCAACACACACCAGTGATCCACGACACGTGGGAGGAGTAGGTTCTGGACAGCCAGTTGGGAGACACGAAGTTGTGCAGCCCGAGAGCATACAGGCCGATTTCAAAGGCACAGAGATGCAGGTTTCTGTGGGGTCCCTGGTGACCCCCACTGGTTGAAGGCTGGGTGAAAATGGAGGTAGAGGAGTTTCCTCCAGCTTTGATGAGCACGGTTTTGGCCAACTCAAAGTAAAAGTGAGCTGCGGCCTCAGAGGGTTGGTTGGGCACATGGGGTACGTGGCATTCTGGACGACGCCCTTTGTACCTGCACACACACAATCGTGCATCATCAGTCTTTCTGTGTGTGTGTGTGGGGGGGGGGCAGTCTTCTCCAGAGAGTGAGCAACCACCACCCTTGTTGACTGTTTAGCTCCCTGCATGGCAGTGATGAAAAATGGCAACTGAACATTTTTAAATAATAATGACATTGATAACATTGCACAGACGTCACAGTACTTTGAGGTAACTCCAAACTGTCTCTGATCATCCTGGAGCTGATCATGTTTTCCCTTTTCTGACACGGGTCTCTGGTTTTGCTCTCCATTTTAAAGGCGATGGAGATCATTTTAGCTGAACAGCCAAACAATTTTTGCACCTCCTAAGTTTTTCCCTCTCCACTCAACTTTTTAACGCTGTTCTTCTGAACAATGTCTCGAGCGACCCATTTCCCACATTGAGCTGCTGTTATTTGAACACTGTAGATATCAGTGGACGATAACTAGGGATGCATGGTGAGCTGATACCTACACCAACCATCTGGAGGTAAGAACTGTACATTGCCAGATATCATAGCATCCAAAAAATCAATTATCGAACATTACCCGCTTTATTGGTATGACGTCATAATTCCTCACATCGGCCCCACAATTATGGTTCATATTAATAATAAAACGCCATTGGAAATAGTCATCACTTAGGTTACCCACACGCCATCATAAGCAGACTTTTCTTAGAAATGAAATTACTGAAGTGTTCCTACCTGCTGGTGTCTGTGCTCTTGGCCCTGGCACCGCCCCCTCCGCGGTGCGACCCACTGGACGAGGAGGACCCCAGCGAATCAGACGAGGAACTACTGATGCTGTCGCTGTCTTGACCCCGCCCCCAGGATGCGGCGGCCCAGCCCCCGCGTAAAGGCCGGCGGCTGAGGGTGGGCGAACTGTCTGAGGTCGTCTCCGGAGCACTGCTGTCGATACTCGCCATGCCTGGCCGGACACACCGTCGGCGTTACTTCTTGGTGAAGGTTCTATACATT
This sequence comes from Oostethus manadensis, assembly GCA_024372805.1. Classification (NCBI taxonomy): domain Eukaryota; kingdom Metazoa; phylum Chordata; class Actinopteri; order Syngnathiformes; family Syngnathidae; genus Oostethus; species Oostethus manadensis. The sequence goes on along the minus strand of QODF01000215.1, from coordinate 402,228 downwards.
CTTGACCCGATTAAACATCAAACTATTTACGCAGTCTGATTTTAGGTAGGACTTGAACCCAAATGTGTCCTATAGAGCTTTGTGCTTAAGCCCCTAAGTGAGGAAAGCGTGTCTAAAAAGAAATACTCCATATTTGTGGTGAATGCATGCAAACAGCACCGCCTGTCACAGCGTTACCAGTATGTTTCTTCTTCTGCCGGACGGGAGAGCCCCAGCAGCGTTGGCTGTACCCGCAGCGTGCCCCCAGCGCCAGCCGGCTGGGCACGGTGGTGTCCAGCTTAAACGGGGCCGACTCGTTTTGATGCTCACTTGGATTTCCCTCAGAGACTGCAAAACAATGGAAAATACAGGAGATGCGGGAGACGCTCAAAGGTTCACGCTGCAAGTCAGTTCCCATTTGAGGTGACCTGTATCTGATTTGTTCATGTCCGTGTGAAAAACACAGTTCGGATTTTTTTTTCCAAATGACTCATTGAGTGTCCCGCCACACCGCCGGGCCCAATTTCCCCCGCATAAACCCAACGCCAGGACGCTTGTGAAGTGCTTTTGCACCGTTTGAATTCACACCGACACGTTTTCGGTAATGCGAGCGACCACGCGAAATATCAAGTTCGACCCTCCATAAATTGATGTATGAATATGGTGCGTTCACTGGTGCACAGTATCCATACGGTGAGGCCAATGTCTTTGCTTTTGGCTGTGGACCGCGAGCATTTGGGTTTGGCAGAGCAAAAGATGAATACAAGAGCAACACCTTGCACACCTTGGATGACAGCACGTTGGAACCCACCCCATTGTCCATGTCAGCTGACGTATCGCGCCCTATTGAAGTGCTTATTCCATCGGCTAACGGCAGTGTAGACTGCATTGTGAGGCCAAAACCACATGAAAGCCATAAAGCATCATCATCAGAACCACTGGCATGTCCTGAAGAAAGCAGCTTATTTTTGCCCATTGGGAGTTTTCATGCTGTTTTCACGTCTAATTGCAGCACACGCAGGCAAAACCAGAATCTGAGCGTACACATTGAGTGCTGCTTGAGGAAATGATGTTCCTATACTTTGTTTGTCTTGATGTCAAACCCAAACTCGGCCCGCACACAGAAAGTAACCCAGTTTGACCATCGAGCAACACCTGACTTTCAGAAAGCCTCATTTCTCGCAGTGCTCACCACACTCAGAACTAGTCTGTGGCGCCGTGTTGTTCTGCACGGGTTTGGGTTCGTCCGGCTCTTCACAGGCCAGCGCCACAGCAGAGGAGGAGCTGGAGGAAGAGGCCACCAAATGGGCTGCAGAGGAAGACGAGGGGCCATGTTTAGACGGGCTGCGCTGGCTTCCGCCCGCAGGCTTGCTCGAGTAGAAGGAGCTCAGCGTCTGAGGTTTGTGGGTCTGACTCTCTCTGTCCAATAATTTATCAAGTATCTGAAGCCGGAAGAGAGACAATAGCCAGAAATGACGTCAGAAAATAGTGACATACAGTAAGAATGACAACAACTACGCTGACTGCTACCTTCTTTAGCTTGCTCTGGTCATCCTTATATGTGATCATAAGTGCAAGAGCCAGATCTCCCTTCACCCTTCTTGTTCCTTCACAAAGCAGAGGATGCTCCGCTTCACTTACAGTTGTCTTCATCCCTGCAGGCACAACGGAATTCTTATTACAATTTCTTAAAAATATATATTATTACTTATTTTGTCTACTACATTGGGTAATAGAAACGTAAAGGTTGACTATAGGGGTGTTATTTCGTGTCTGGAGGGCTCTAATAATATTAAAACCCATATTTAGACAGTTGGGAACAGGTTTTCTATGGTCTGAAATTCTTCTATTTATAAATAAGGAATCCTAATTTGAAATATTATCGCAGTCGGGTCTGGAACGAATTAACCGTGGTAAACAAAGGTCTTGATTCCAAATATTTGAAACAGTAAAATTTACTTATTAGCTTTTTTGCTACTGCAAGCTAAAAGCCTGATAGCAGAATCATGTTTTATTTGGGATTAATTTGTTGGAAAAAAAACAGTGGGATTGAAATAACGGACAAATAATGAATAATAAGAAATATTAGTCAACACATCTGAACACAAAACGCAGTTTTTAAATGACACTTTTTATTATTATGGCAAAAATAAATGCTAAGCTACATGGCCCCGGGAGAAAGAAGTGATGTTAGCCTAAAGCTAACAACTGGTCGGAGCAACAACTGCGATCAAGCCTCTTTGATAACTTGCAGTGAGTCTCTTACAGCGCCGGGGAGGAATTTTGCAGAATTGTTGTCATTCAGTCACACTGGAGGCTTTTCCAGCATGAAGCGTCTTTTTCAAGGTCATGCCACAGCATCTCAGTAGGGTTCAGGTCACACTCCAAAGTCTTCATTTGGTTTTTCAGAGGTGGTCTTGCTGGTGTGTTTTGGATTGTTGTCCTGCTCTAGAACCCAAATGGCTTTCAGCTTGAGGTCACCATCAGATGGCCGGACTTCCTTCAGGATTTTTTCATTCCTCCATTTATCACAGAAAGCATCAAAACAGCTCCAGACCACCACACTAAAGCCACCATATTTGACTGTTGGTAAGATGTTCTTTTACTGAAATCACCTTCCAGTCACACCTTCCAAAAAGTATTTTCCCAAAGATCTTGGGGATCATCAAGATGTTTTCTGGCAAAATCGAGACCAGCCTTAATGTTCTTTATATCAGTAGTGGTTTTGGTCTTGGGAATCTGCCATGCAGGCCGTTTTTGCCCAGTGTCTTTCTTATGGTGGAGTCATGAAGACTGGCCTTAACTGAGGCAAGTGAGGCCTGCAGTTGTTTGGATGCTGTTGTGCTTCAGTGACCTCTTGGGGTACTTTTGGTTGGGCGGCCACTCCTGGGAAGGTTCACCGTGTTTTTACCATTTGTGGATGATGGCTCTCACTGTGGTCTGCTGGAGTCCCAAAGCTTTAGAAATGGCTTTATAACTATTTCCACACTGATGGATCTCAGGTTTTATTTTAACAGGAGGGCCCTTTTTCAGAAAAAAGCCATGAAAGTTTGGATTTTCTCTCCCTTAATAATAAAAAGTTCCATTCAAAAGCGGCATTTTGTGTTCAGTTGTGTTATCATTAACTAATATTTACCTTTCATGATCTGAAACTTTTAAGTGTGTCAAACATGCAAACAAAACTCAGCATGGGGGCACCACCAGGGATCGAGGAATCCTAAAGCCAACCCTAACGATGCAAGCAAAAAGGGGCACCTTCCAGGACATTAACAGTAAGTGATGTGTGGATAGAAACATTCCACAAGAATAAAAGGCACAAAACAGCAGCTTGTATTGTTGGCAATAAAACAAGGCGACATTGTACTTGCCAAGTGCTGCAACTGCAGCCCCAAAGCCGAGCTCTTCATCTCCTGGCATCTCGCTGTTGTGATTGCGGCTCGGCGGGCGGGAGCCGGTTGGGGACACAACTGCACAAACATCACATAGAAATTGGACAGAAAGATGTTGAACACAAATGCAACACACGGCCATGAATCCGGACTGGTACCAGACTAAAGCGGTCAAATGGGCCCGAGCACTGCTGGACGTGTTTGTTGTGCTTTATTACTTCGGGTTTGCTTCCTGCTTCTTGTGTAATGCGGAGCACAGAACTGTGATGGATGTTTTTGCCGCTTTTCTGCCCATAAAGTATGTTTGCTTCATTTTTAACGTGTCCTTCTAGGGCGGGGGTGTCTCAACTTCTTGCATAGTAAAGCAAAACGTGAAGATTTGCTGAGAACTTCTATAGAGTATCAGCTTAGTGATGTTGGTGGAAAAAACATTACTATGAACTCTGGTCATTTTTTTTCACCATTTTTGCTGTTTTTATTTTTACATTTCCAAATATTCAAACTTACTTCTCAAATTATCTTTGTAAATCTTCTTCTTATTTCACTTTTTAAATGTACTTTTTCTTTAATATTTCAAATCGGCTAAAATGACTTATTTCTCTTCATGATACATTTTTCTCATTAGAATATGACTTTTTTCCCTTAATATTTGGACTTTATTCTTGGAAAACTACAATTGTGCGTTTTTTTTTCTTCCATTTTCCAACTATTTCAACTTTCTTCTGGTAAATATTCCTGTCATTGCGATTTTATTCCCATAATATGTGCAACCTAATTTTCCAAAAATTAATAATTGTTTTGTGACAACTTAGACATATAGTCCGTCCCAAAATTGGAGGGGAAAATCATTTTGCCCGGAAAGAGACACCTAATGACTCACTGAGGTTTGTTACGAAAGCCAAACAATATTGTTGGCCATGCCGTGTCATAAAAAACCTAAACTCCACAACAAACAATCACCATTTCTACTCCACAGAGTCATGTGTATCGGTACAGGATCGGATCGGCTTGGCAAGACTATTAAAACATCGGATCGGAAGCCAAAAAATGTGGATCGGGACACCATAGAGGAAGTTTTAGTGACTGATGGCCATTTCTCGCCCCGTGAGTTGTTTGGGCTGTAGCTTCTTCAACTTGTTGATGCATGATGATCCAGCTACCAACTGGTCTTAATAAAAGGGACCACAGTCATTGAGTGTGGCTCCTCTAAAAAAAGCTAATCTTGAGCCAACACTTGCAGGCTTTAGGAGCGAGAAACAAAAAGGACGCTCGACAACAAAACTTGGCCGCTCCAAATTCAGACAGCCAGCGATTAAGCAAGGTACTTACCAGGGGAACAGAGGACATCAAATATAAAGCTGGCCAACATGAGGGGAAGCACGGGTCTGTAACCACAGAAGTTCCCGTCCCGGAGCTGCTCGGCGCGCTCCCGGATGACTGACATTTCCACAAGGCCCAGAGGAAGTTTCTTCAACAGAGCCACGATCTCTGACTCTTGGTAAGCCAGCTTCACCTAGTTGGCCAACACATGGTGGGTCACGGTCTGGTAACTTGAAAGCCTCACGTTTTTTTGCTGTAAAAGACGCAACTTTCACAAACACTTGGAAATCTGCGGCTAATTTGTGACGATGTTCCAATGTCCTATACATCCGAAGTACTACTGATCGTTTAAACACTCTTCCCAGTCAGTGCGGAAACGATGGCTGCTTCTTTGGCGGGAGCCAATCACGAGCAAAGAGGAAACACACGACGAGTTTACAAACCCATTAAAAATCCCGAAGTCACTACTTAGTAGTCTGACTCTGTTTCATTAAAGTATCTATCTATGAGTTCCCACTGATGGCTACAGGGCAGCCATTGGCCCATGAACTGGCCTTGAACTCGTATTGGTACTTGTCTTGTACATTTCTTAGCTACCTTTTGAGTGTTAAGTTGCTGCGTGATGATTTCAGCCTTCTATCCAAGATGACTCCAAGAGTCAGACTGTTATATTGAGTAATGACCTCCTGCGATTTTCGGTGGATTGATAAGCTTCCTGTGAGTTTTCTCGTAGCTCAGGATTGGCGCCTGTCAAACAAAGACAACGTCTTTTAAGATGTGAACACTTTTACGTGAAACAATCCGTTTTCTTTCTAGCCGAGACACATATCATGGATGCGCTGGGAAGTGATGCATCCTGGGATCATTGTGTGTTTGGGGTCTTGCAACCTCGTACACCCTCGCCTAGGTGACCAAGCCGGGGTTGATCAAGTCCCGGCTTGAGTCCCAGAAGCAGTCCACTGATCTCCCCTCTTCATCCAAAGCCACCTTGTGGCCTTCTCTGCAGCTTCACTTGCAGATTGGATGGCCCTCTTCTTGGCCACCCCTGTGATGCCCAAACAACTAAGGAGTCGTTTTTTTGGGCTAAATGGTCCATCCAGAAATAGACGTTAAAATTGGGCTGAGTTTGACACTTCAACCAAAGTTAGACAGGAAAGGGACGCCTTTATGGGTACATCTTTTACTTTTTCTACCAAATCTAAACGCTGTATGTTAAAGATGTCTTTTCATCCACAATCCCTATGTGACATAAGAATACGCAAGTGTTTCCTCCGTATTAACCAAGGAACCGTGACAATGTTATTGTTACTTTTCTGGAGTAGTGACAAGGCTAGATGGACTGTGTATATTGCTGGCACTCTGTGCTCCATGTATCAGAATCAATATCAGGCAATATCAATCAATATATGTTTCCACCACTGCAGAGTTGAACAGTTTTTCATTCATTACGATGCGGCCTCTTGCAGTGGTGCGGTGTCCTCCTCACCAGATACGCACAGCCTTCATCGATGGTAACACTGTACGCCACTTAGTGCAGCAGAAATACTCAATGTCTGTCTGTATGGCTCGGCAAACTCCATATTTACACCACCAAGTCACGCCGCCCAGCTTCTAAAACCTGTAGCTTATCGTCTATATGTATCCAGGCTCAAAAAGATAAGGTTCTGGATCCTCATTTGTCCCTAAAGTAGCCTGTGGCGGCGGAAGCTCTCACAAAGTCTGCCATGATTACTGGCAGCAAACACAGAACGCGCTCTTTGTGCTGTTGCTGTAGACGGAAGTAGCATTAGTTGCTGTGTGCTCCGTGAAATCAAAGCGCTCAGGAAAGATGTTTTACATGTTGTCGTGAATGTGTCTGGTACTGCATGCTCCGAGCATGACATGTCGTTGGAAGTTTTTGGATGGCGACTGGAACACACCGAAAAGGGAAAGTGTGTTTTGTCCCATAGAGGGATTGTAGATGATCAAAACTCCATTGTATGGACCAACGCTAAAAACACGGGCTCAATTGTAGATTTAAATACATTTTTATTCTATTTATACTTTTTCCTCCCTCACTGAATGTGTCTACATTGGTGCACCTCTGCACCGTACTGGGAAACTACGAACACGTTAAAATGCATTTTGGTCAAATAAGCCATGAAAAATGGAAAGAGTGAAACCTCCAATGCTTTAGTGGATGCTGGGGGTCTCTGGAGTTCCAGGGAGAACATGCCCGTGCTGAAGGCAAGATTGTGGAGTTCCAGTCGTTCCCCGAGTACAGTGAGGAGGAAGGCCGCTTTGGACAGTGTGTTGGTGGCTACCTGTGTCTGACGGCCTGTCGACACTTTGTTCTTCTTCCCCTGAGCACACCAAAAAATGAACAATGTGAGGACTTTGTGCACAGAACTTCACTTGCTGCTTGGTTGTGGGTCTTTGCGACCTTCATTTCATTTTTGTCTCCTAGAAGTGACTGTTTAATAATTATCCTCACAGCCAGGATGCTTCCTGGGTGCATTGGCAAGATGCTAACAAGGGCAGTGTGAGATAAAAATCCATTAAGAACGCAGTTGGACTCACGCCATGTACCGATAGCATTGTAGCATTGCATGCTAACATTTTCAAGGTGCAACTCATAATTAGGTCCCCATAAGGTGTTATGGGGACCTGTCACGTACAAACGATTTGAGGTTTTTGATGTTAAGTGAAAGTTTTTTTTGAGTTTGGTCAGATTTATGAAACTGAAAATGAACTTCAGTTTGAACTGGTATGCGATGATTTGGTGCAAAGCCTTCCATCCCTTCCTGGCGGCAGTCTCTACCTTGGTCTGCGGCTGCTCCACTTTCAGGTCTGGAGGGTTGGCTAAAAGCTCATTGGCTAAATCCACGGCCAGGCGACAAGACTCGTTGTTGTATCCATGAGCATGGAGGGCTTCAGCACATGCAAACAGGACCTATTCAAAGCAGAGACAGCAGCTGTTTGGTATCGGTGGTATTGGTACCGGTTGCGCAGTATCGGTAAGAAAGCCAATGTGGAGCATCTCGATAAAAGTCCGAGTGGCGTCGGCTTAAACGGGATTCACTGTAGCTTCAGTATCTCGACCCGCATTGGAATGATGCAAAGGATATGACAAAGCGATCTTCGTGCTGAATTTGTCAATTCGGGGACTTGAGGGATGAGGATGTGTTCTACAATATCTTCTTTGCCTTTGCGCGAGTAATATTTTGAAACTTACATCCATACGACCCTCCTGCTCCAGCGGTTTGATCCCCGCAAAGATGTCTGGCTCCTCCTCCTGGTGGTTGTCGGTTGCCAGCTGTCGATCGGCTCCCTCCTCGGAAGCGGGGCTCATGTAGTAGGCCTGATAGTCGTCCTCGCACACGAGCACTCCCACCGCACCTGCTTCCCGGGGAGGTAAAGCACAAGCAGCTGCTGCTTTTCCATCACACATCTTGTCGCTGTGGCCTTGCGCGGCCACAGGCTGGACACTGCAGTCTGAATTCCCAACTTTGCCCTTGACCGCCTCCCCGTCCTGCTCCGAGGGGTCGTCCGCTACGCTGGGAACATCGACAACCACCGCTCGCGTCTCTTTGAAATGCTCGTCAGGCTCTGCAGCATGACAGGCATCTGAGGTTGGGCTACTGTGTTTCGTTTCCAACGGCGTGTTCCCACTACTACCGCCATTACTGCACAGCTCTGGGAGCAGTGGGCCTGGGGAGGGAAAGATCTCCGGTGCTGGGGGGACACATTCTAAGGTGTTGCTCGCCTCGGCCCCCAAAGCCAGACAAGAGCCGTCGTCCATGCTGAGTTCAGCGAGGTCTGGCTCCAGAGAGCTGTCTTCACTGCTGGTTCTTCGCTTGGCGTTGACATTTTTGGCAGGTCCGCTCCCTCCGCAACCTCCCAAAATCCCCCCTTTCCCACAACCCTGCATGAATTTTAGCTTCCCCCCAGAAGAACTACCCGGTCCTTTGTAGAAACACTTCCCCCCTGCATCTTCAAGGGCCAGTGAGACACTCCCACCCAGACGAACCAACATACCCCCACCGCCGTTCATGGAAAAGGCTTTCTTTTTGGTTAACAACGTCTCCTTTGGTCGCACGACAACTTCTTCTTGAGGCGAATGGCCGCTTTCTCTCGCTTTAAAATCTGCTCCTCTCGTTTCAGACGTTTCCCCGACACCTCCCCCAAAAGTTCTTACGGCCCTTTGTTGCTGCATCCCCCGCGGCCAGCAAAACGAGGCAGTCTTTTTATCGGCGCTGCAGTACGTGATGCCTTCCAGGGGGTAGGCCGCCTGCCAGTTGAAGTAACAGGACTCCACAGCAGGTTTGAAGCCCAGGAAAAGCTTGTCCAAGGATTTGCGGTGTTGCCCGCGCTTCACTATCTCTATCACTTTAAGGTGCCACTGCTTCAGTTGACTGGCCAGTTCCAGACGCCTGTAAGAGATGGTGCAAAGTCTGTCTTTTGCTCGTCATGATAAGGTCTTCCGCAAAACATAAACATAAAATCGCTCGTGTGGACTGACATGGAGATGGGATTACTTCTAAACGTTGTTTTAGAAAGTCAACAAGACGCAAAAAAATGTCGACAGTTCTGAGGGCGTCCATGTTGTTTCCGATGTAAACACAGGCCGCGTGTGTGACGTCACAGCATACGTCGTTGCCGGCGATCTGGTGATTTGCGCCCAAACCCAAACGTATAACCGGAGTTTTCTCCGGATCCACACTTTGGCCAGAGGTTTCGAAAACCTTCGTTTTTAGTGCCATACTGTATATCTGAAAAGTACAGTAATTCCGTTTTATGTGATACCCGCCTACGTGTGGGCAGTGTCTTACATTCTCCTACTAAGTCTACTATATTGAGTAATGCTTGTGTAAAGGTGACCATAGGGGTGCCATTTCATATCTAGAGGGCTCTAACTGCTAAAACCTGTATTTACAAGGTCATACACAGGTTTTCTGTGCTCTAACTACAACAATATTCCATTTTTAAATAAGGATTCTCACTTATCTACGTGATTAAAACACTATTCAATTCAATCTCGCCAATTCAGTTTTTTTTGATCAGACAAATCTCAAGTAAGTTTGATCAAGCGTAGAATTACGACAACTTCTGCTTGGACTGCTTGGACCGCGGCAGCTGTTGGAACTCCGATCCAAAGGGTTAGCTTCTAACCATCGGAGATAACGAGGGACGCTGGGAGCATCACGTGTGGGTTGGATAGTAAGGTGTCTTTCTGCGTACATATCCCTTGTCTACGGACATATGTACATTTTTTGGTGGACTTTTTAAAACATTCTGTTGCTCTTTAAAATAAACTTTTTTCAAATTCTGGACTGTACTCTGACCTGCAGGGGCTCACAGTGGGGTCCAGCACTGCCAGCTTCCACAGCATCACCATTTCGTCGCACATGCTGGCACAGGCGTGAGCTGCCACCTCCGACTGGCCGTTGCTGCGCCCGGTGTGTCCGCTGGCACTGCTGTGGGACGCTGAAGTTCGAACACTGTACCACCAACTGATGATCTGAAAATACAGACGAATGTGAGCACGTGAGCGGCGGGACAATCCAGGAACCCGAAACACACGACAGACATTCAAATGACAACATTTACCTGTTCGTACGTCAGGCACTGCTCGGTGAGGATCTCGAGCAGCGGCGCTGCATTGCTGTCTCGCCTTTTGAACATTTCCCTGACAATCGATAGAAGGTTCCAGATGCCTTCTGGCTCCCGGCCTCTCAAAGGTCTCAGCAGACAGGCCCACTCAGCAGCGGCCGGTGGCTCAGTGGACGACAGATACATGGAGTTGACGTCACTGTGGTTTAGAAATCCAGAACTTGTTAGGAATTGTGTTCCAAATCCGTGTGCAAGTGAACTTGTCGTGACAATGTTAGCATGAGACAACCTGAAGACAACCGGTGAGGGCCCACAGAACTTGTGCAGTGTCTTTTTGATGTTGTCACTGAGGGTCGACTCGTCCAAGTACCAGGTGCTCTGATCGGAGGCTGAGGGTCCAGCTGTGGGGTCTGCACACGGACACACAACCTCAAAGTGGTTCGGTGAATAATTCCGCTTATGGGCAGCCAAACTCCGCATGGCTGGTTGGAAACGCCTCCAAAAATGTGACATGATTTTGTGACAAAGACAGATATCTGAATAACTGTCATGTCCCGAGCAAGCACGATTTAAAAAAATAACACTTTTGTTGAAAAATAACATTTGATGGTTGCGGGGCAGTCCTGATACATAAAAAAACAATCACTGCTCAGCGATCATTTGAGAGATAATTGGCGGTTATTGGACTATGAAACGGTGAGATGGCAAATGTTTTGGGACACTGCAGCAACAGGCCCGTTTTACCTGGAGCTCCGCACAAAGTATTGATTGCAGTAGACTGAGAAGATAAGAGCTCATCAAGCAGTCGCTGGGCTGTGGGTAGAATCTGGAAAACACAAAAACAGATGATTCCACGCATTTAACTGAGTAGGACAGTCCAAGTACCAGCATAATGTAACTGGCACCTGATATGAAAACTGGTGGTACTTTACCAGACATTTCCGGTTAAATGTATTTTCTAAACGGATCGTCTAGGTGTCCAAAAAAAAAAACCCTAAACCCTTACCTGCTGAGGAAGTTCACTGATGAGATACTGGGCAAATTTTTGGAGCTGGTCTCTCTGCAGCCTGGACAAAGACTCAGAGACTGGAGCTCTCAGACAGACAGCCGAGGCCTGTATGGAAACCAGGACGACAATCAAGAACCGACTGACCTCTCAGACTGGCTGAGCTGACAGTTTTGCCAGACACGTTAGGAACATGGACGGCCACAAAAAGGCAGTTTGTTAAAAATGTCAAGTCAACAACAGTACAGCATACCAACAGAGCACATTTTCACGGAAATAATCCCTTTGGGTCTCACATTTTGTCGACAAAAGCGTCCATTGGACCAGAACTTTAGGAGTCGGTCGACTTGAGACGGGGTCCAATGCATTGAACTGAAAACACGCTCAAATAAATTTTTAATGAGCATAATCTCGAGTAACAGGTGTAAAAAATGGCACATTCCTTGCAGGCGCTAAAGCCACGCCATGAGACACGGATGGTCATCACAGTGACAACAAACCACCGAAGCCAACGATAGCAAACTTCAAGACACTTGATGGTCTGCCAGGAAGGTGCTAAGTGTGACAATGTGCTTAAAACCTCTTCTGAATCCTCTGGATTCGACCAGACCTTGGCTAAGGGGCTGGGCAACGCAGCCAGGAGTAACAGGGGAACATATTCCATTCCCAACGAGCATCTGTAGTAATAGTTATTGCAACTCTCTACTGTGGGGCTACTGCAACAAACCCCAATTTGCCTGAAATTTTTCTGGTCATTTCATAACTCACATTGTGGATCCTGAAGAGACAAAGGGCCACCACATGAGCACACCATTTGGCCCCGGCACCGCACGTACAACTGCAGGAGGTGATGCGGCAGCGATCAAACATGACCGCCACGTTGTAGGCTCCTTTAGACTGTCCAGACTGACTGGGGACCACTGTCGCACTGAGATGGAAACCTGAATGGAATCAAACAAGCGTGAATGGTCGGGGTTTCCACTCGCTCCCTGAAATGCACATTTTCAACTGCTATGGAGACGAGTTCATGTTCACTTACAGGTGCTGGTTTTGTATTTAGCGGGGACAAAGCAACAAATATAATTGGAACCACGGAGTTGCTCTAAGTGGACATGCAAATTTGATTGGTCGGTAGTGTCACGTGAGGCACGCTGCCTTAATGTTGTACCGGCGGTAAGCGTTTTCCCAGGATAACTCCGCCCCCCCCCTCGTTTTTCATAGGTTTAGCTGGACGCTTGGGAACCTTGATGATATTCCATTTTTTCAACTTTAAGACCAGTTGAAAAATAGCAAGGTTCTACATGGAGCTTCAAAATGCAAAAGCAATTTATTTTAAACACGGTTACAGTGAAGACAGAGGCCTCTAAAAGCCAAGCGATGGCAAAGGCAAAAAAGCTTTCTCTCTTTGAACGCTTTGAACTGCACTTCTTCAAAGCTCCTCAGGGGTTATGGAACAAAAAAGTCAAGCGTTAGATAAAACTAAAATGTCATCGGGCACCGGAGGACCTGATTGGCTGTCCGTCAAGACACGGGACGTCCTCCTTCTTCTCCTTTGGGCTGATCAATTGCCTCCATCTAACCCTGTCTACCTTCATGTCCTCTTTAACTACATCCATAAACCTCCTCTAGGCCTCCTGCCTGAGCGTTAAAAGCTCAGCACGCCTCATTTATAGCAGCGAGCACGTACGTTCAAATAGTGAAAATCCTTCGTCAAAGCCACACTTCTCTGCGACTTGCCTGTTTGAAGTAAACCAATCAATCAATAATGCAGTCTAGACTTTCAGTCGTTATTTCAAAACTTCAGAATTGCAGGTATAGGTAAAGTATGTCGATATTGAGTAACGATACACGTATTTGAACTATAGTATTGACCCCGTGTGGATAACAGAAAGTGAAAACTAAATTCATCGATGTACACTGTACACACCCTGACCCTTGCACCTGGAAAAAGACCTGAAATGAATGCCCACGGTGACCACAGAGGTCAGTAACAATGCTTCACAACAGGGGTGTCCGAAGTGCGGCCTGTGGGCCAGTTACAGCCTGGGACTTCAGCACATTCTATAAATACAATAAAAAAATTGTAAAAAAAACAAAACAGCAAATATCGAAAAAAGCCCAGTAATTTTACATGGAAGAAGACAAAATATTTGTTGAATAAAGTCATAATTATGTTTTAAAATATAGAAGAGTTTCAATATCAAAGACTAAAATGTGTATTTTGTGAAAGAAATAAACACAACAAAGCATATACTTGAAATTTTCGGAAACTTAAGATATTAAAGTGAAGAAAAAAGTACAAGGAGATGAAGTAAAAGTATAGTATACAAAAAAGTATAACATGAGGAGAAAAGTTCATATAGATATTGAGGAGCACGCTTTGCCACAGATCCGAAAAAGGAAAAAGTATGGACACCCCTGGTTTACGGCAAGGTACCGATCACTGGTAACGTCCGGAACCAGGGACCGTGGACAGGTACCGAATATGAACCTTTATTTTTGCCCTCATGCGTGCTAGGTCAGACTGCCAACCAAACGTACCGATTTGCAGGGGGTCTTTGACAGCTCTGATTCGATACAACTGCTCGCCCCGCTGGAACTCTTCTGGGCTCCCATTTGCCAGGCAGGAATACAACCTGTATCCACAGGAGCTCATGAGAGAAAAACACAAGATGGAGGAGCAGAGCGGACAATTTCAAGATTACAGCGAGAAAGATAAAGAGCACGTTGGGAGTTAAGCTGGAAAATTTTTAGACGGACCCTGACGGACCTAGAGGGGATAGAACCCCCCCCCCCCCCCCCCCCCCCCCCCCGGGGTTCCCAAGTACGTAGAATTAACTACGGCGTACGGTCACGGGGTCCCACTAATATGGTGACAGAAGCAAGGATCCCAAAGTGGGGTATGCATAAAACAGGCATACAGTAAAAGCTAAGAACATTGCAACTACATCGGCGTCCAGAAAGACCAAAGACTCCGATTTACGCAGTCTTGTGAGCAGCGCCGTGGTGTTTTGCCAAAGAAATGGTCCATTGGGAAATGAAGTACTGTACGGACTCACCTGATGTCTTCCTCGTTTTCAGGGAAGCTCCAGTATGCGATTCGAAGCTGGAGTTGTTCCGGCACGGGTGGGTACACCTTCTCCACTACCTCAAATGGGATGTGAAACGCCACTTGTTTCGCCGACAACTCCACCAACGGAATCACGTGACCATCTGATGACATAATAAAATACGTCAGCGCCACCATTTTTCTTATATACTGGGTAACATTTGGCCAGTATCACAGACTATGGCCTGCACATAATATGTACTTCATTGTTTTGTACTTCCTAAGTTTAGACACTGACCAGAGCTACCATTTTTGTACCGCTCATCGGGCGCTCGGCGTCTCTGAAAGTCTATGGGGCAGGTTATGATGATGGGATGATCTGTCTGAGGCGAAATCCTGACAGCGACTGACAATGAAATGAGCGAATCGGCAACCTTGAAGTGTAACCCTCCACCCGAGCATTTTGCGTGCTTTTTTATTCCGTTGTTCTGACCTGTTCCGGAGACTTCACCAATCCCTAGCGACTTTGTCGATGGTAAAAACGACCAGGGCAGAATTACATAAACAAATAAGTATGTTTATGATGTAGGATACTGCTTCCTAAACATGCAGCGGCATGTCGTAGGTTGCTGCTGGATAGACGTGCCGCTTCCGTGAGGGGAAGTATATCCCTGACGGACCGCTCAATCGCGACAAAATCGCATCACAAACATCCGGCCGCCTCGTTGCCAGACTAAACGTGTCAAAACGGTGGCAAAAAAAACGTGGAAACTTCTGTCTTACGGAGCGTGAATGGAAGCTAGCCCGGTTAGCATGGTTTAGCAGAGCATGCTAGTGCTGCTGTGTGTGTGCGGTTTAGGGTCGATGCTGGTTTACAGCAGGTTGTGTCTTCTCGCTTTAAATGTAAGCGCTGACCATGAGCAGTTTCAGAGTTAAAAAGACGAGAGTTGACCTTCTCAACACACGCAATTTTCGGCTTTCAAAATGAGAGCACCGTTTGCCACAACGAAAAATAAATGTTGTGGTTCATTGGGATTTTTATTAAAGTGCAATTCTTGTTCAAAGAGGCTCAGTCCATTTTATGTAAATTAGGGGTTTTCTCTATTTTTATTTAATTTATTATTTTGTGAAAAGAAAAATCAGCGTTAATTTTTATATTAAACAATAACTAGTAATAACTTGTATTCACATTATGAGGATAAATAATGTCACTTTATTATTATTTATTGTTAAAGAAAAAATATGTTGTTTTTAAAGTTGTAATATTAAGAGGAAATTTTTGGACAGTTAGGTTGTGGAAAAAGTTATAATGTTACGCAACTAAAGTAAAAATATTATGGGAATAAAGTCATAAGTATGAGAAGAAAATTTCCAAGAAGAAAATTGATAGCTGGAAAATAAGACAGCAGAAATGAAATAAAAAAATCAGCTTAAAATAAGACAAAATGTTGGATTCTATTCTAGAAAAAAAATAAAATATTAAAATGTTATTTTACTGGCATACAGTTGAAATATTAAAGAAAAAACATCTTTTTTTTTTAAAAAGTTGTAACATCATCAGAAACAAAACCAAGGAAAGTTTTTGGAAAATGAGGTAGGGGGAAAAGAAAAATGGGTAACCTAACATCGCACCAATAAAAGGTTTTTTTCTTGAAATGCTTAGAACTCCTTCCATTTTTCCGTGCGTGGCTCTCGCTGGAAAACGTTTGGACACCCCAGAGTTAAAACCTTGCCACTCCAACAGCGGGCTTCTTGGCCACCCCGCTACTTGGGTATTTATTTGGACTGTAAAATACCCAATTTGCCGTATCAAGGTCAAATTTGAAAGGGTATCAGGTAAGGACTCTGTGGCTGCGGGAGCGTTGGGTTTTCCAGTCCGAAAATAGTTATTTTGATGGCACGTTTCTCCATGAAATAGGTGAACTTTTAAAAAAATATCCTTGTTTTTTGGAGTACCCAAAGTCCGATTCCTCCGATACCTGTCAGTACCACTTGGACAAACTTTGGCTTCTAATCGTGCTTCTACTACAGCTTCACATTCACGTTAGGTGGGACAGTTTTGGGTTCCTACAATAACACGAAACCGAAACACCAGCACCCCGCCATCGTAACTTTCAAAGCTTTGCGTGGAAACAAAACCGTGGGCTTCCCCAACCTTTGGTCTTGACGACGGGAGACGTGGGTCCGGCAGACTGCTTCCTCCATCCCCTCCAGTTCTGACAGAGGCTCTCGGCCTCTGAAATGAAGGAGCACAAGGAGTCCTCCTCAAAGTGGTCGGAGTCTTCACACGAGAACCTCTCCCCGTCCTCCCACTCGGCAAACATCAGTTCCATGACATCCAGGTTTAACGTCCCCGAGGGTCCAGAAGACTTGGGGGGACCTCCAAGATCCCAGGGAATCCAAGAGCCGGGGCTGGAAACAAGGCCTTCAGGCTAAATGGATGGGTTTGTTAACGTTTAAAGAGATTCCTTGGGGAAACACATCTTGTGCACACAGCCAACTATATGGGATTGCAAACACACCAAATTGGCCACAGGAGGTTTGCAAAACCCACTCTAGCTGCTTCTCCACTCCTCATGTTTTTTATGGGATGACAGAATAATCATGACGTGTTATTATTATTATTATTATTATTCCTGAACATGCGCTCGTGGAGTCATACAATTCCTCCCTCGCGCACCGAGCTCCGACCTAACATGTTTCTTCCCCAAGCAGCTAGCTTAGCGCCACAGCTAACCTCGCGCACGGCTAAGTCTTTTTGTTTACATTGACGGGGGCCGCCATCTTGCCCTTATCGAGACCGGATGTGCCTTTTGTACACCTAAGCTTACTTGAGGCTTGTCATTCTCTCAAAGTCTTTCTTTGTGCTTTTGGGGGGGACGCCTGGACGCCGATGTCCGATGACGACCGCACACAGTTCGCCTGATTCCGCCCAAGACGCTCGTTATTCCTTCATGTCTGCTTGTCGCCTGTCCTTTCCGGTCGTCGTCCCGGCATGAAATGACGAAATGATTCGGCGACGTATGGGTGCGTCGCCCCCCCCCCTCCTTGGTCCGATTGTAAAAAGTGTACACAAAAAAAAAAAAAGGTTTCGGTCTGTGCAACTGGGGCCACCGAAAGATGGTGTATCAGCTGATCCTCTTCTTCCCCGGCTTCGGGTTTAAGACTGGAGATCGGCGACACCGCTTGGTAGGTGCATTACCGCCCCCTGCCGGGCTGGCAGGATATGCAGGAAAAAATACTGTTTCCCGACAGCCATTCAAGCAATTCCGTTCCGTTCGAGACCCCACATTATCTGTAATTATCGGTAAAATACTACCCCGAATTTGTTTTCATTTCTTTTATCCCCCCATTTTACTCCTTAGCCCAGGGGTGGAGAAGCAGATGTGGCAAAAAGAGCAAAAATTGAAAAATGATATGTAATTTTACAAAAAAAAGTCAAAATATTAGGAGAAAAACGTTGTAATCTAACCACAAATTTTTTTTGTCAGAATAAAGTCAAAATGTTACAGTAATAAGCTATAATTATGAGAAAAGTCAAAAATTTGGAAAATTGATAAAAACAGTGGAAATGGAAAAAAATGCTGTAATTTTACAAGTAGAAAGTCAAAATAATAAGAGAAAAAAAGTCAAAATTTTACCAGAATAAACTTGTAATATTATGAGTAACAACAATGTCATTTCAGTAGCAGAGTGGTTATTTTTTAATTGTCGCAATATTAAGAAACAGACAAAAACAATATAAAGTTGTAATTTTTGGAATATTACGTTGGGAAAAAATTCATCTGGGAATAAAGTTATAATATTGTGGGAATAAAGTGCTAATATTACCATGAAAAATATCATTTTTGTTTTATAATGTATAATGTTTTTTGATGGCTCTCTTTGCCCACAATGGTTCCCAAGCCTTGCCTCAGCCCAACTACAAGTTTATTTTCTTAAAAAAACAATTTCCTTAAAATTCACTCTTTAAGTCCTGCTACACTTTTAATACATTATTAGCCATCCTCTGAAAAGTCACATGGTCCACAAGAAGACCAGATAGGACAGCTCTAGTCTTTATCCTAGCTCTAGTCTGCTCAGCTCTAGCCTGTAGAGGACTAAAGCTAGTATGTATCTTGTAGAGGAGTCCTTATCCCGGCTTTAACACACTACACACCGGAGCTGTCAAATCCAGGCTTCAATCTAGGCTCAACGACTAGATAGGACAACGCAGGCTTCATCAGTTCATGCTCAATGACTAGATAGGACAGCTCTAGTCTGCAGATAACTAATGATACGACGATAACTAGAACTGATGAAGCACGGGCTGTCCTATCTAGTCATTCAGCACGAGCATAGCTTTACTCCTCAGATTAGGGCCGTCCAATCTAGCCTGTAGATGGCTAGAGCTAGGATAAGGATAAGCGCTGTCCTATCCAGTCTTTTTGTGGACTTGTCTGTGGAAGACTAGATCTGCCCTGTCCACCTCAGACAAGAGCAGTCCTATCTAGTCAATGAGCGCAAACGGATGAAGCCTGCTTGGATGAGTGGCGGTCCAGCTGCGATGAATTGAAGAGACCCAGATGAATGAGAGTATTCTTTGTCCTTAGAAGAAGAACGGTGCAAAACCTTTTATTTCAAAGCAGGCTGAGACCCAAAATCTTTTTAGAGTATCAGAAACTACAGAAGCCAAGAAAGCAACTTCTATTTGTACACGGAATGTGAAAACATCGGCCAAACAAGCAACAGGGTTCCCCTTACCATAATAATAGGCACCCCTGCCCCACCCGGCCCGGGGACGTCAAGTTGACTTTATTTTCGATATAGCGGCGAACTACGACAGAAGTACAGTAATGAATGATCCTTTTCATAGCGTGCAGGTCTATACATGGTTGCTATTCAACTACATGTGGACTCTGGCTCTACATCCGGGGGGTCCAAACGTTAGCCAAACGAATAACAGGGCCCCCAACCCTTTTGTCTGTTGCATTTTATTATGAGTATTTTGGAGTCATTCTGTTATAAAACGGTGAGCGGTCGCGTTACAGATGGGCGTGTCAATGCCGACCCAAACACAGAGGATGTACCGAGCAACCGCAATGACAAATGAATTCCAATAACTAACCTCTAAAAGCAAGAGAAATATCACCAGTACGACGCACGCTGCGCTACGACATCCTCAGTTGGCAGAGTCAGGTGTCAGCTCAGAAAATGTCCGATTGGGAAATGCCATAAACATCAAGACGCCTTTTTCCTGCCGTGTCCCGATACCTGACCCATAACTGAGGATGTCCCACACTGTCCATCACACACACACACACACACACACACACACACACACACACACACACACACACACACCAGCCTTCTGCTCATTTTCAAAGCCACATCAGAGTTTTCCCTCTTATCCGCACCATCATCTGGGAAAAACAAACCGGCCAAGAATCGTCACTTGGCGTCCAACTTGGCCATTTCCTGCAGGTACACTCCCACGCTCTCGCTGTCGAACACGACGAAGTAAACGTTCTTCACGGAGGAGCTGCTGGAGGACACAAAGTGGTTGGAGATGGCCTTGAGGATGAGCTGGGCAGCGGTTGGCTTTGGGAATCCGCTTCTGTGGAAAACATTCGCGTGATTCAAGCTAAATGCAGGCAGCCGCTCTCAAAAAAAAACAAACAAGAAAAAAAACACAAAGAAGATGAACGAAAAGGAACAAAGGAGAAAGAAAGAGAAGAAGAAAAAGACAAGGAGATGAAGAAAGACAAACAGGAACAAAGATGAAGAGGGAAAGGATAAAGAAATGGGAAGAAAACCAAAATGAGGAAGAAAAAATAGGGAATAAAAGGAAAAAGAAAAGGGAGGAAATGAGGATGATGAAGAAAAAGAAAGTGGGGAGGGGGCATAAAAATGTGTAAGAAGAAAAAAACAAAATGAACAAAGAAAGTTGGGGAAAAAAGACGAATGAGAATAAGAAGAAACAAAAGCAAGCACAAGGAAAAGAAGAAAGGGATGATGTAGAACGAGAAAGAGGAACAGAAAGAAAAAAGAAGATGTTGACGAAGGAAAAACAATCACAAAAAAACAAATCAATAAAGAAAATTGGGAAAAAGGAAGAATGAAGAAAAATAAGAAGAAACCAAAAAAAAAAGCAAGCAGAAGAAGAAGAAAGATGAAAGTGATGATGTAGAAAGAGAAAGAGGAACAGGAAGAAAAAGAACAAGAGAAGGGAAACCGTGAAGATGTTAAAGAAGAAAAGCAAGAACAAAAGGAGGAAGAAAATTGGGGGAGAAAAAAAAAAACACGAGGGAGATGAGTAAAAATAGGAAGGAGGAAAAAGCACGAGAAAAAACAAGCAAAGAAGAAGAAAAAGGCGAGGAAGAGAAAGAAGAAGAACCAGGACAGGAAGTGATGTTGGAGGTAATGGCAGCAGAAGTCGCCGTGTTGGTGTTAGAGATCTTTGATTAGGGATTATTGGGCCTGTTGTGAGATCATTCGATCCGGCAATACAGATCAAGACTGGAGACCAAGACTGGTGCTTGTGTGTCTCACCCAACATGAAGAGCAACATTACTGACACCTGGTGTTCTGTGTGGAATACTACACATCACCGCAACACCTTTGACTACGTGCAGCCGCGCAATTCAAACCACAAAGCGGCCTGTGTGCCATTTGAGGGGCGCTGGGGCTGACCAATCAGATGCACACGTTGGAAATGTGGGCGTGTGCTCACCGTCCAGCAGGGAGAGATGGGAACGCCACAGACTTGAGCTTCTTCTCCTCGGCAGCTGAGAGGCAGTTCTTCACCGACTTTTCCAGCTGCTCCTCGCACTTCTCTGACCCCCACTGGGGAACGTTACAGTGGATAATGAAGCGGGCCGTCATTCTGCTGGCCGGGCTCACCGCCACTGTGGTGGCGGCGGAGTGGGGGGGGGGACACAATTCATAACATGGATAAACATACAAAGACGTTCGGGTAACAAACTCTACTCCAACGGGAGTGTGTGGGCAGGAAAAGAAGATGGTTCTGGACAATCAATACCTGACGCTACATCCAAAGGTCCCTGGGCTTTCCGTAGCTCCTTAACTCCCTCCAGGAATTCCTGGCCTCCAGCCTTCTCCAGAGCGTTGCCTGCAAACAACACAGTACCAGCACCTGAGCAAGGCGGCACGTAGCGGGCCAACAGATCTGCTCCTCACCAACACCGTCTTTGAGGTCCATCTCTGCATTGGTCGGGTTGATTATGGCCTCCACCCTGATTGTTCCGATTTTGCCGATTTCAGTCACTGTGAGACAAAGCTGTGGTCCCCCCCGCCCGGCACCACCATCACCGGCCCAATGTGAGTACCACTTTGTGTAAAGGTTCAAACCATACGTGGTCTTCAGGATAGTACCTTCTGACCAAGGAACAGGCTCTTTGCCGAGAGGACGGTGAATCCGTCTCCGGGACCGTCATCCACTGTGGAGTTTGGTACCGATTCTTTGTCATTGTCTGTGCCCTTTACCCCGTGGAGAGAAAAGGTCAAATGCACCTGCGTTTCAGTCACCTTCATGGAAAGTATGATTAGTCGCAACCTTGTCGGTCACCAACCAACCTTTGGCTTTCGCCCTCGTTTTCCCTTGATCTTTTTGGAAGATTTGACGGGTTTGGTGCTCTTGGATTGGGATTCCTGCTTCTCCGGGACGGGCGCCTGGTTGTCCACTTTGACTCGGCTTCCCCTCTTCTTGGAAAGCAGCTCCGGGTGGATGTGAGGCAGGACTCCTCCGTTGGAGATGGTCACGCACCGAAGAAGCTGACAGGAAAGATATTTACAATTAAATGATGTTGGATGACTTTGTATACTATTAATATGCTAGGACTGTCAAAATGTTGTTACGATGTTGCCTTCTCGTGCCTCCCAGGAAATGTTTGTACGGGTGTGAGGGAAAGCTAACTTTGTTTAGCTTTCCTAAAGAGGCAAGCATCAGGCAGAAGTGGTGTAAGAGAAAAGTATCTGTCATATCTGTCAACGGCACTTCACACGGGACTGTTTTGTGAGCACGGGCCAATACAAAGCTGGACTAGCGGCCAAACTTTTGCTGAAGTCGCCTTTCCAACATTACATGGTCTGTTGAAGAGACAGAAGAGCACGGATGTTTTCGAATCGGCAAAATACAAGCAAACAAAAGTGATGTATCGGCCGCGCAGGGCGGGGGAGCTGCACCTCCGTCTGTGCACAAGTATCCCCATGCGATGCCGGTCTGATAGCTGCATAACCCCCCCCCCCCGCAATGCAGCCCAATAGTTCTGTTGCTCAGAGAATATTTAATTGTTACCTGGTTGAGCTCCTCGTCATTGGCCACAGCCAGCTTGATATGTCGGGGAGTAATTCTGCCCTTCTTGTTGTCCCGTGCAGCGTTTCCAGCCAACTCCAAGATCTCGGCTGAGAGGGGAAAAACATGGAAACCCACCAGGCACCATCTCAATGTTTAGTTTTACACATGCACTCTAAACCAGTACTGAAGCCACGTACCCTTCATTATTAGGAGAGAAAAAAATCCCAAACCTGCATGGCCCTGTATGAAACAGTGATTGCCACCCCCGGTTAAAACATAACTTAACTGGCATTAATTGGGATCGATGAGTCTGGAAAAGGTTATGTAACCATTTCTAAAGCTTTGGGACTCCAGCTAACCACAGCGAGAGCCATTATCCACAAATGGCAAAAACATGTAACAGCAATGCGCCTTTCCAGGAGTGGCCGGCCAACCAAAATTACTCCAAAAGCGCGACGCATCCAAGAAGTCACAAAAGACCCCACAAAGAACGGCAGGCCTCACTCGCCTCAGTTAAGGTCAGTGTTAATGACTCCACCATAAGAAAGTCACTGGGCAAAAACAACCTGCAAGGCAGAGTTCCAAGACCAAAACCACTACTGAACAAAAACAACATTAAGGTTCGAAAACATCTCGATGATCCTTAAGACTTTTGGAAAAATCCTTTACATCTGGCGTAAAAGTAACGCTGCGTTTCCGTAAAAGAACATCATAGCAACGGTAGAATATGGTGGTGGTAGTGGGACGGTCTGGATCTGTTTTGCTGTCTCAGGACCTGGAGGACTTGCTGTGATACAAGGATGCATGAATTCTGCTGTCCACCAAAACATCCCGAAGGAGATTGTCCAGCTCTCTGTTAGGCTCAGGTTAAAGGCTTTTGAAGGACACCAGGTGTAAATACCACAGTACCTGCCAAGTATTCGATGACTGCTGCCATGTAGACGGGCGCCCCCATCCCGATGCGATACTTGTGTGTGCCAGTGCGCAGGTACCTCATCATTCTGCCCACTGGGAAGATGACCCCCGCCCTGGCGGAGCGGGACAGTTTGGTGGTCCTCTTTTTTCCCCCTCTGGCAGACATACTGCTCTGAAGCACCAGATGACATAATAATAGTTAAGTAGTCACGTAGAAGACACTTAATCTGAAATCAGTGTCACTGGTTCAATGACCAGTAGCCATGGCCACATCATTCATGTAGATGGAGAACAAGATTGGGCCTAAAATGGTACCTTGGGGCACACCTTCAAAGGCATTAAGTGGCTCGTGCTCGTACACTAAAGAGAAATAGTTTGTAATATTATGAGAGTTGTACCTTCACGGAGTAAAAGTCGTGATTTCACTTCACTTTACAGGCATTTCCAGGGACAGCTATGAAACCAGGGGCCTTAGTTGGACAGGGCGGGGTACTAGAGAGTACCGGTAAGATGATGCTAACCCGTGCTAATCTGTTTGTGTCCAGCTGCTCTGTTTTGCTGTCCGTTATGAATAAAAGATTGCTGAAGCAAGAGGAAAGTTTCCTTCCTTCCTGAAGAAGTTATATTTATATAACTATAAATATAATAGTTATATTTTCCCTCTGGCGCTCATGACACCTAATATTACCACTTTTTTTCTGAAAAGGTACGACTTTTATCCTCATAAAATTATGACCTTTTCTTGTAAAATGTTTACTTTTTCATAAAAATTACAACTTTTTTCCAATAAAAATACGACTTTTAATCTGGATATTTTGCGTATTTTTCTTGTAAAATTACAACTTTTAATCGCATAAAATTCCGACTTTTTTCTCATAAAAATACAATTTTTCATCTTTTTTTTCTCGTAATATTGCGAGCTTTTTCATGTAAATATAAGACATTATTGTTGTAAATGTACGCTTTTATTCTGAAAATCTGGTTATTTTAGTACTCCATCATAACAGGCATTGCCTTAGACAGCTATAAACACAGCCGACTTTAGGCTTATAATATGAATACTGTATTACCTTTGGCCTGGGTCAAAGGTAAAATTACAACTTTTAGTTCCAAAATCTTGGACTTTTTTTGTGTGGCCCTAGTGCTCTGTCATAGGTGACAACATTTGTTTAAATGCATTAATTTATTACCAAATTAAATATATTGCCCAAAATGATTACTAATGTAAGCCGGCTCCTGTCGTTCTTTCCAAAGAGACGGCTCCAGGAGCTGATTCGTTCGCGACCGACCCATCACTCCAGCACTAACCATTCCTTTTTGAGACACAGCAGGGCGCTTGCACCCTCACGATTGTTGAGTCAAATACCCGGGTACTGGCAGTGAACTCGCTCACGCACTCAGAAAAGACTTACAGGTAAAAGTACGGAAGTGCGCGAGTCGAGACACATCGCTGATTAGCGTTTCGGCGGAGGGATACAGCGCCAATGGAAAACAGGGGGGCTTAGCGCGCCTCGCACAAGCCGCTACGCAGACACCAAAACGCGCATTCGCGTTTTTTATCTCCCACAACCGACAATCCGGCCAGTAGCAGCTTGACTCCGTCGCACAGTGTCTATTAAAAACGAGTCCGGCGGGGATAAACGGTGGCTACGGAGTCAGTAAAACCGGAGCGCTGGCTGCGTGAAATCACTCCGCGCACCTCTGCTGTTATTTGAAGACGTTTTCGTCACGAGCACTCGTCAACAAACACACTGGTTTCCAGTCGCCTGATCTGGTCATGTCACCAGCCACGGTGGGGGGGGGAGAGCGTACCTGTTCAACTGGGTTATTTTATCCTCTGCTGTCCGACGTTGCCTCCCCCCAGCCCGGTGAAAGCCCAGCAAGCAGGAAGAGCGGCCTGGTTGGAGGCTGGCTCCGTCCTACTGATGCTGGAAAGGGCAAAAATTCACCACGGGACACAAAAACCTCCCACTTAGCGCGCATTTAACAGCAACACACCAGAAGACACGGTACATTATAGACAAGCCCCGCGGCAGCGCTCTGTTTATATGTTTTAAATAAAGCTGTGACCCGGGATGGGCGGATCGACCCAAATGTCGACAATGCCGATACTACCGGCGGGCTGGTATCGGCGTGATATCAGCGCGATACTAGGTGTGATTTCAGTTAGCTCGCATTTCCCCCGTGTTCAAATTATGCTATTATAAGTTTTGTTTATATGTCTTGAATTTTATTCTGATTTTAACCATGATTGCTGTAGATAGCTAGCTAGCTAGCTAGATGGATGGATGGATAGATAACATTGCTAACATGCTAACGATAACATGCACACACCCAGCATGCGTGGAGCTGACTGACGGGGGGGAAACAGGGAAATGAGCAGGAAAGGCGTGAGTGTACAATGCTAAAGTTAGCGTGCTAACAGTGCCAACATGCTAACGTTGACATGTGTGATGCCGGATGGACAAATGAAGGGCAAACAACATCAATGAGCAGGAAAGCGTACAATGCGAAAGATAGCATGCTAACAGGGCTAACATGCTAACGATAACATGCAACACTCACAATGCGTGGTGCTGAATAAACGGACAAAGGGGAAAAAAAGCAGAAAATAGCGTGAAGGACGCGAGCATACGATGCTAAAGTGCTAACATGCTAACGTTAACGTGCAACACCCAGCATGGTAGAGCTAAGTGTCTTATATGTGTTAATAAATAAATAATTGCTAATACCTGTTGTAATACCTTATCATGTTATGACAGCAGTAAGAGTTTGTATAAGTTTCTACCTATGAAAACAGCTAAAATGCAAATGCTAGCATGTTAGCAATGCTAATATTAGCATGTTAAACATATATATATATATATATATACAACTTTCTGTCAATGCCTCACTTAGCTCCTCTAGCTCTAGATCAGTCATATTTATGTCTTAAATGGCTTAGTTTATCTTATTTTTGTCTACTATTTTGGTCAATACAGGTGTAACTATAGGGGTGCTACTTCATGTTTAGAGGGCTTTAATAATGTTAAAACTTGTATTTTGGAAGGTCAGAAACAGGTCGTTTATGCCCTATTTATTTTAAAACACCAATTAACCGCACAAAAAAACCAATTAAAACCTGGAGAAGAATCAGCTCTGTATCGTATTTTTCCGCAAAATTAGGTGCCCGAACACCATCTCCTGCTAAATAACCCACCACGGGGTCAAAAAAATGTTGCGAGTGCCAACAGTTTGATAAAAAAGGGTCGGCATCAATAATAACTTCCATCCATTTCTTATTTCAAATTATTTTGCATGTTTTTTCTGCATGTAAAACCACAATTATGCTTTATAAAATGCATTTTTTGTTCATATGATTGAATATACGGGTCAAAAAACTTGAATTTCTTGTTTTCTATGGAAAATATTGTCTTGGTTGTGAACTCCTCATTAACAAAAAACGAGGTTCCACTGTATTAATGATATTCCCAATGTTAAATGTGACTAAATAATATTTGTAATTAATAAATCAAATGGCATTACTTGATTATGAAGGGAATTGAATTATTACGTATGTGTAAAATCTATTGTGATTCTGGCTTGCAGTTCTATTCCCAAACGCTGGGGGCAGTGTTTTGACGAGCGGAATGACAACCCTGGTTGACTAATACAGCATTTAGCTATTTTAATGACATCTAAAGACACATCCAGATGATGTATATATCAGTGGATTATTTTTCCGGTTGCCTTAAGGTTCCAATGGCTAGTGTCATACTTTTCTCCACCAGAAGAGGTCAGTGCAGATCAGACTGAATGTTTGTGTCTCAGTTTTAATAATTTTGCCTTTTTTTTAAATAACAGAACATTTCAATCCCACTTTGACCGTGTTATTATGTGCAATGAGAAGCTGCCATTTCTATGATGAATCGCTGTTTTGAGTGTAGGTGTATTTTCTGGGATTTGGATGAGGGTTAAATTAGGGATTTCCTCTGTATTTTAAGCGAGAACAGTGCCTTAGTAAGATTAATAAAGTCATTATTACACACTTATTAACTATTAACAATGCTGCTGTGCAGTTACATGATCTTAAGTCGGTAAAGTGCCTTATCAGGATGAATAAAGTTATTATAACGCAGTTTTGATTGGTTTTTTTTGGTTAAATTACAATTTTGTGGACTCACTTTGTACATCCCTGAGTTAGCAATTGGGTATGAGAACAAAGTGCACGTATTGCGTATAATGATATGGAATTGTCGGTGAGGTCATACCCCGACAGCGAGTGGTAGAGTCCGACACAATATTGGGCCTGGCTGCCTAAAATTGCTCCAGATGCCATTTGCAGGATCCGCTGTGAAAAGCCGAAGCGCTGCAGGACGTGTTGTTCTTGGGCTGGAGCGTTGACGTTACTGCAGTAGCAGATGCTGGCTTCTTCAAAGCAAATGGCTTCCCCAGCCTGACTGGCTCACCCTCTCAGAGGGACATTCAAGGGAAAGGGTAGGCCTCAAAGCCACAACCGGGCACGGAGAAAGCACCCGGACCACCAAAAGCAGGACAAGATGACGGCCTGAAAAAAGCTTCCCGGGGTAATTTGCAAAAGTTACCCACGTTTTGGAGGTGCACATGCCTCGGTCCTCCCCCCAGACCCTCCTGCTACCTTGGCGTTCCACAGATTTCCGATCAACGTTTGCGATTAAAAAGCTTGTTGAAATGGTTGAAAATGTGCTGATTCAGATTACTTCCCCGAGTGTTTGTCTTGACTTGTGCGCCAGTCTGCCAAATTACCACCAGACCGGCTGCGCTTCGCCTTACGCCGAGAGCAGACCAGGTTGGAGGCCGGCGAGCTTTCAGCGCACCTGCGGCGAAGCCTTTTCGCACGAAACTGTCACTACGCCGAGCTTAATCGGTCGGCACCTCCCCTCGCCGCGCTGCCCCGCCCATCGCGGCGCGCCAGGCTCCACCAAACTGGCTGCGCTGGGTGTCACGCCAGACGAGACGACCACAGCGCAACCCACGAAATTAGAGCCCCTAGTGACCAGTGACGAACGCTACATATCATCACGTCTTTGACTGCGTCTTCTGCATGCCTAATATTTGCGTTTGACTTCATTTTGCCATTTTTAGGCTTCACGTAAGAAAAAAAAAGGCAAAATCTGCGTAAATATGCACATTTCCTGACTGATAACAGGCCCGTGTTTAAGCCCAAAACATCAACTTCTTTTTGAAAAACACTGAGCTGAAACGATCCCGATTCGCCCAAAGCATTGCTGGTTCTAACCCGGGAAGATGACCCGGCCGGGTCCGTCTCCGGTCAGCCCATCAGTTACGCAAGGAGGGAAGCCCAACCTTTCCTGCCTGTGCCGCTTACGGATGACGATGCTGACAGGTTGAGGGGTCTTTGGGTTTATTTTGGGGTCTTTGTACTTTGCCGAGTGACCCCGTGGAGTCCGTCCTGCGTGGGGTTTTGTACTTCGGAGGAACTGGACACTTTGTGCAACAATGAGCACTTATCTGAGATCCCACTTGTGAACGTTGACGTCCAACATTCTGACGCTTGTTATTTCCTTCCCCCGATTCAGTCTGTCTTTTTTTTTGGTGGTTTTGTTTTAGGTCCACCTTCAGCTCAGGTTCGCACAAACGGGCTTACTTGTATCGCGCTTTCCTTCAGTTTCGACGCAGTCACCCCTTATTTTGCACTGAACAGGAAGTAGACGGTAGTTATGCCGCTTAGTGACGGTGTCAGCACTGCAACGCATAACACGACATCAACGAAATGACGTTTTCGGGCGGCGTGTGTCCCGTGTGTCCCGGTAGTGCGATGGTCTGGGACTGAAGCAGGAATTCTGCCGTCTAGCAAAAAATCCCGAAGGAGAATATCCCGGCCATTGGTTGGTGACCTCAAGCTGGAAGCAACCCGGGGTTCTGGAGCGGGACAATGATCCAAAACACACCAGCAAGTCCACCTCTGAATGGCTGAAGACCTTGGAGTGGGACCTGAATGCTATTGAGATGCTATGACCTTAAAAAGGCGCTTCATGCTGGAAAAGCCTCCAGTGTGACTGAATGACAACAATTCTGCAAAATTCCTCCCCAGCGCCGTAAGAGACTCACTGCAAGTTATCACAGACGCTTGATTGCAGTTGTTGCCGCCAAGGGTGTCCCAAACACTTTTTAGCTTCAGGCTAACATCACTTTTTCACACTGCTTCGCAAAGTTACATTTACAAACTACCAAAATTAGTCAAAATAAATTCAAATGCAACACGTAGTTTTTTCAAATTGATCGCAACAAACACGAGCACACAATGTCTTATATCTCGATTTCTTTCTTATGACGTCTACTCTATTGAGTACTAGGACTGTAAAGGTGACTATAGGGGTGTTAGTTCATGTCTAGCGAGCTCTAATACCTTTAAAAATGTATTTAAAGGTATTTCTCACCTCAAAAATATTCCTTTCACAGTATAAATAAAGAAATCGACTTGGTGTACGTCGCCTTTGTGTCTGACAAGATAAACTTTGCACCCCAAAGCATCTCAAAGAGGGGTGTCCAAGCGTAAAACAAACATATTTTGCAGCAAATATTTGACATTTGCTGCAAAGTACAGAAGATTTGTTTCAAGAACCTCCCCCTTTATGATCATCACGTTCTTGCTTTTCCTGCAACCTCACTTTCCAGCAATGTGTTGTTTTGTTTCTCATCATAGTGCAACTTCAACGAGTACTTGAGGCGTTTTTCCTCGTCCTACTGCTCGGGTACTTCTGTGTGTTTCCACGAGCGTGCAGGCCCGCGCGGGTTAACCCGGCCCGTGTGACAAACGCATCAGCAGCAGCAAGCGGGAGGATTTTTCCCCGCGGAGGAAAAAGTCATCTTCCGACCGCACTCCGGTGGCACCGCGAGGAGCAGCTGGAATGTCCATCAGCATGTTTGGTCCATCCTTGCTCCGCTTCCCCTTCAGTACGTAACCCGGATTTAAAAGCGTGGCGTTTATTGATGCTAAATCGACGGAAGGTTAAAAAAAAAAAAAAAAAAAATCAACAAATAAACTGGAAAAGCAATCGGAAAATTCCCCCACGTTTAGATTCCCTGACCGCACCGCGGAAGGCTTTGAATGGCTTCAGTAATGCTAACAATGCTAACATTAGCATACTAACACCTAGCATAACAGTGTCTACCTTCAAGAAAATGCTAAGCGTCTGCTTAATTTTACATTCATCAAAATTGCAAAAAATGCTAATATACGCATGTTAACGTGTACGTTCGCATGCTAACACCTAGCATAACAGGGCTAAGCCTCTATATATGTGCCTACCTCATGTTAGTATAATTACGTTAGCATGTTAAGCTGCTAACGATAGAATGCTAGCACCTGGTGTAATTGCGCTGAGTGTCTGCTTAATTTTATATTCATCAAAATTGCAAAAAATGCTAATATATGCATGTTAACGTGTACGTTCGCATGCTAACACCTAGCATAACAGTGCTGAGTGTCTATATATGCGTCTACTTATACACATGGTAAAAATACTACTGTGCTAATGTTAGCATGCTAGCAATACCAACATGATAACATTAGTATGTTAACACCTAGCATAATAGTGCTAAGTGTTTATATATGTGTTTACCCATGAAAATAGCAAAAAATGCTCACACGCTAAGGTAAGCATGCTAACACCTAGCATAATATATGTGTCCATAATATAGTCTATATATGTGCCTACCTCTGAATATGCTAAAAATGTTAGTATAATTATGTTAGCATGTTAAGATGCTAACGATAGCATGCTAGCACCTGCTGTAATTGCGCTAAGTGTCTGCGTAATTTTATATTCATGAAAAATACCATAAAACGCTAATATACGCATGTTAGCATGCTAACATTAACATTGCTAACATGCTAGCATGCTAACACATAGCATAACAGTGTTAAGTGTCTTTATACTGTATGGGTCTATTTATGAAAGTAGTAAAAATGCTATCATGCTAATGTTTTTTTTTTAATTTCCAAATATTTCAACTTTTTTCATAAATAATCTTTGCACATTTTTATTCAATCTTTTTCCCCAGCCTAATTTCTTTCTCCATTTTTTCTCAAATTCATTCATTCATTCATTTTCTTTGCCGCTTATCCTCACATAAAAAAAGTGATTTTGTAACTTTATGCTACTAAAATGGCATTATCGCTCCTCATAATACTGCAAGTTTATTATTGTGAAATTGCCACTTTTTTCCTTTTAAGATTTTGACTTTATTCTTGCAAAATTTTTCCAACTTTTAAACTACTTCAACCTTCTTATAAATCTTCTTCCTGGAATTATGACTTTAGCCCCATAATATTTTGACTTGTAACCTAACTAATCTAATTTTCCAAAAATGTCGACTTGTGTTTTTTGAAACATTTTTCTAGGCCTTCTATCTGTCATGTTCTGTGTGTTTTGTTTTGTGTACTCCCCATTGGCTTGTTGAACAATTTTGCTCCGATCAACCAATCAGAGGACGGAAAAGTGCTGATGTCACTGCGGGCTCACCCTGACAGGTCGGTGTGAAGTCTGGTTGTCTAAAAAACAACAACAACTCCTTAGCTAATAGTGTGTATGTGACATGGGCCAGCACTCCTGATTCTGAAGGCCTTGGGCTGATGATGACATAGCAACACATAAAAGCTGAAATATCGTGCACATGTTATCAGGAACCAATAAAAGCTCACAAGAGAAGGCTAAAAACAATGCAAACAAGCAAGGAATGCTAGTTTTGGGCCGTGCTCCGGTGACAAAATAGACCCCGAGCGTGGTGACAAAAGCCCTCCCGACCGGGATGCCCGCCCTGCCGACCCCTGCATTCTCGCCGGATATTTTTAGGCGGAGTATTTCTACTTGGCAGTCTTTTACATACCATATGATTTTTTCACACTACTTCTTCTTCCTGTGAAAGCAACAATTATAGTGCGGGTGTCCAATGTGCAGCCCGGGGGCCTTTTGTGGCCCATAGAAAACAAAAAAAAAAATCAATTACAACAGCAAAATTGGAGAAATCATAATAAATGTTTTAACAATAAAGTCAAAATGATTTTTGTAGTGTTATGTGTAGAAATAAATACATACATAATAATAAAAAATAATATTAGAAAAATTTGGTTGTAATGTTATGGGATTAAAGTCATAATTGCAGCAAAAAAGTTGTGCAAAAAACAAATGTAAAAAAAAAGTAACAGTAATTCTTCGAAAATTACTTTATTTTATTTAAATGACAGTTTTTTTTCCTGTTATAATACAACTTTTTTCTCTTAATATTTTGACTTTATACTTGTAAATTACTGTTTTTTTTGTTATAATACAACTTTTTTCTCTTGATATTTTGACTTTATTTTTGTAAAATTACAGTTTTTTTTCCTGTTATAATACAACTTTATTCTCTTGATATTTTGACTTTATTCTCATAAAATTACTGTTTTTTTCTTGCTATAATACAACTTTTTTTTTTTAATGTTTTGACTTTATTCTCATAAAATTACTGTTTTTTTCTTGTTATAATACAACTTTTTTCTCTTAATTGTTTGACTTTATTCTTGTAAAATTACAGTTTTTTTCTTGTTATAATCCAACTTTTTTCTCTTAATATTTTGACTTTATTCTCATGGGAGTAAAAGGCTTCTTCCCAGGACACGTGTTTCCTTCTCGGGCTGCTTGTTTATGAGTGTCAGGATGATGGACAGTCGCCATGACATCCCAAAAGCGCTATTTGGTTTCAAAGGCCCTGTCAGCATGCCGGCCTCTTAAGCGGGCATCCCTTTGAAGCCCATATCTGGTGTACCGGCTATCAAAACAATACCCGGTAAATATAGAACCGCTGCAACACAATCACATTCCGGGGAAGGGATCCGGCGCTTTATTAAGTAAATGTAAATGATATCGGAAATGACTGAGATATTAATGTTTTTTGTGGTTGCCAACTGCTCCCACATTTCTTTCTACAAGATGGTGGGAAATAAATGTCCAGGGGGTGGGCGGATCAATCCCAAGATCCATAATAACAACGGCAGTAGTAGCGGTACCTTATCTGCACTATTATTTGTTATTTTATGGGCCTGCAAGCAGCCCAACCTATTATTCCTCATACTTCTTCTCGTTCACCCATGCGAAGAACCCCCACACACGTCCTATCACCGGAGAGGACTCGACGAGCCCTGTTTATATTTAGTAACATTCTGTGTTGCCATGGCGACGGCCTTGACGACCAAAGTTGAAAAGTGTCGATTTATTAGGAATCCGCTCTGCGCTTTTTCGGCAGTTTTTATGACAATGTTGGACAGCCCAAAAAATGTCAGTGAGTAGTTGCTTCTCTTTAATGGTTTTTGGGATTATTGAGGCAAAAAAATGGTGCATTACAACAATAACAATGGGAAATAATCACATTATTTTGTTGATATCGTAGCATTGTCTTGTATTGTTGTTACAAGTTTGCCGATAAAAATACGTCAGAATTGTGTTTACTCTCTTTGGCAATTTGCAAAAAACCTGAGAATTTTCAGGTAGAAAAAATCTCAAGTAAGTAAAATTAAACATTTTTAAGCATAAAAAAATGAGTCAAATACAAATATAAGGCCACTAGGTGTCAGTAATGTTACTGTAATGGTTTGGTGAGACACACAAGCACCAGACAGGGATTTTATTGTGGGTTGGAATGGTCACGGGCTACGGTTGCGGCCGTACCCCTAACTATCTCGTAAACATCAACTATCAAATATGTATGTGCAATAACCATGCCAAGAAAAAAACCCCGTATATTCCAGCCGCAAGGCATGCTGGGTAGCTTGTGGCACGCTTTCTCCCAACATTTTTTGTCACATTTTTGGCTTGACCGCAAAAGATGTTGAGGTTGATATTACACTCTTGACATCCAACCTTTAATTGTTAATAGTTCCTATTGTTCCTGGACTACCCAGCATGCCTTGCGGGCATTTGGGAATCTGTTCCATCAGTGGAAACTGCCAATGCACGGCCTATTTCACTTTAATGGTCGGTTTCTTCTTTTTGCATTTCGACCAGCGACTTAGAACCTCCCAACGATCACATTCTACAAATTCTTGCAAATTTTCCACCGGTTTTCACATTTTGATGGGGAAATTTGCAGAGAATTCCCTTCGATGGCTTTCACCCTTAATCGTCACCAGGGCTGCAGGGGATACGTTGGAGCCTATCCCAGCTCAGTTTGGTACAGACACGCTGGACGGGTCACTAGCTAATTGCTGGACAAAAAAACCAGTCACACCTAACAAGCCTGTTTTTTGAATGTGGGAGGAACCAGGAGTACCCCGAGAAAAGTCCACCCGGAGATTTCCAGATCTCTCGACTAAGTATGGCCGCCGTGCAACCCAAGAGTAGGTTCTGTCTGCAGTGGGGTTAGAACCGACGCCTCCAGGGGGTGAAGGCGACTCCATGTCACACAGGAAGTAAACACTGACCACCTTGTCTAGTTCTAGTCTGCAAAGGTCCTCGCGTGTCATCAAGGCGCTCGGTCGCCCTTGATTTATGGATACACCTGTCCTGTCCTGCCGCCCCTGTGCTAACCTTGGCTGGAATTTCACCGCGGCAGCCTCAGAGTCCCGAGGTCGGTGTTTTGGCAATTCTGCTGGCAACCACGTCTTCGTGTTTGGGCTATGCTTGAGTGAAGTATGTATTTGATGGCAATCCAGAAGGTAATTTAGCACCTTTCTTGCAGTTGCTCACCAGGGTTGCGCAGGACTTGGTTCAGAAACCCAAAGCAGATGGTTTCCACCTCCATGCTCGACAGCAGGGGGTGCTGTTGCTTCCTTGCCCCCAAACAGGTTCATCCCTACTGTTCTCCCAACTCCCTCGACATCACCGACCACAACGATCATGTTATCTGTTTTCTACGGTTTTTTTTGGTATGTTTTTTTTACATTCTGTCTTTTTCTGTTCCAGAAAAGCAGGGGCGTCCAAATGTTTTCCACTAACAGCTGCAAACTTTGCAGGTAAGGCTAGGAAGCTACAGTAGATATCAGGAAAACGCTGCACCTCAACTTTGCGATTTAGGAGAAAATGCATATTATTATGCATTTCTTCATAGATAGATAGCTTTTTTTTACTGTCCAAATATTTAAAAGTTCTTAATAAACCATAAAAATTTTATGACAAATTTCTTATAATATTTTGACTTTATTCCCCTAATATTAACTTTTGCCCAGAGTTCAATTTCCAAAAATGACTTTCTTTTATTTTGTTTCTTATGACATTACAATTTAAAAAACATATATATTTTCAACTACATTTGACTAAAATGACTTTCGTTTTCCTCACGATATGGTGAGTTTATGCTCGTTAAATTGCGCCTTTTTTATTATACAATCTTCTGCTTTTCCTTTCGGCTTATCCCATCAGGAGTCGCCACAGGGAATCATTTTTGCATGTTTTGATCTGGAAAAAGTTTTACATCGGATGCCCTTCCTGACGCAACCCTCTGTATGAGGGACAAGATCTAATAGTGGTAATAAAACAGCTTAGTTGTGGTTTTAATTGTTGTATTTTAGGAAATAAAACGAGCCTGATCAA
Organism: Oostethus manadensis; assembly: GCA_024372805.1. Lineage (NCBI taxonomy): Eukaryota > Metazoa > Chordata > Actinopteri > Syngnathiformes > Syngnathidae > Oostethus > Oostethus manadensis. Next base: position 366,134 of record QODF01000215.1, on the reverse strand, counting down.
AACAAGCTGCATTCTGCAAATGGCCCCGAGGCGCGCTTTGAACACCCTTCATTCTGCCCTTTTTGCTCATTTTGACATTTAAAAATGGCTTCTTTACAACTAAATTTAGCTTTTGACACCATATTAGTGAAAATAAACCAAAACATTGGAGTTTGGCTACTGTACAATAAAAAAAATATATTTTGACTTAATTCTCGTAAAATTAAAGCTTGTATTTTAATTTGGGGTTTTTTTTTAGTTCTTGTGAATTTTCTTCTCGGAAATATGACTCTATTCCCCATAATATTTCCCATAATACTTTGACTCCCAAAATTACAACTTGATTTGTTGTTTTGTTTATTTCTCACAGTATAACTGTAAAAATGTATTTTTTCAATATTTTATCTTCATGCTATTACATTCATTTTAAATCTATTATATTATTCTCGTAAAATTATGACATTTTCTCATTAGATTAAACATTTTTGTTCCTTAATATTTTGACTTTATTCCTGTAAATTTCCTGCTGATTGCTCCTTTTTTGCTAAAAAATATGAAAACAAATAAAAAAACAAAACAAAACATTAATGTAATTTAAAACATAAAAAAAAAAATAATACAATATATAGAAATAATAATATGTAATAAAAACATAATGAATAAATAATATAACATAAATAAAAACATTTTTTAGAAACACCTCCATGGGCTGCAAATTTGCTGATGTCTTTAGAAGAACCGAAGCGATCGACTAGCGTAACTTCGGCATGTCACTTTAGCTCCCATTCCGTCGTATCTCCATCCTCTCGGAGAAACGAGGCCAGCAGACGCGTGCCGCGGCGCTCGCGGATGTTGCATGCGCTCACCGCGGGATGAATGCTAACCCAAGACTCATTTGCGGCGCCGTTCTCGAGAGAGCTGGACTTTTGCTAGACTAATCTGTGCTTTTGTCATCCCGAGGAACCCCGGCCTCCCCTCAGCGACCTTTGCAAAAACCATGTCGGAAAGGAAGTCATTAAAATGAATAATGGGAAAAAACGGTCCCTGGGGTAGACCTGGAAAGGAGAGGAAACAAACGTGATGTCCTCTTCTTCCTGTGGGCTTGGTCTTTATTTCTACTCCACACCAAAACAACCCCAGCACCATTTTCTCTGGTGGATATGCTGGAGCCTATCCCAGATAACTTTGGGACTGGTCGCCAATCAATTGCAACAACGACAAAAAACCTTAAACCGAAAATCAAACTATAAACACTAAAAACCTTGGTTAGCGTCAATCCGACTACAATTGAAACCTGACCAAAGCAAAGGAATCAAATCAAATTTGCCATTAAAAAAAATCACATCAATCCAATTAATCCGTTCCGGAAAGCCAAAAGTGACGCTTAAAAGTTGTTTTTATGCCAAGTGACTAGGTAGGATGGTCGGTATGGATTGGTCGGTAATACATTTATACCAGGGGTGTCCAAAGTGTGGCCCGGGGCTGGTTTTTCGTCCTTCTTACACACAAAATAAACGACAAAAAACAGCAACAACGGGAAATTTAAAGCAAAAAGGCACAAAGTAAACACGAAAAAGCCCACATGTTGATATCAATAATCAATCACTAACAACAGCAGGAAGGATTTTTGTCGCTCTTTTACAAATGTTGGAGAAAAAGTTCCTTCATGCAAATGCGGTTGGAGTAGCAGTTGATTGGCTTTCTAGTCGCAGGGGAGAGAAAGTCCCCAAGTCAGGGAAAAGAAAGCAACTGAGTTTTGGACAACGACGTCTTCCACGCCCGTTGGATGATGATCCCGGGTGTTGGCTTTAAGCCATGACAGGCCTTGCGTGAGAAAGTCGAGTGTGTATGACTTAAATGTGATATCCAAAACAGATATTAAGACCTGCAGTAAATCAAAGACAAAAAAATCTGTCTTTCTTTCTCAGGCTGAACTGGACTCGATACAGCCCCAGCGGATCTTCTCCAAGTCGACTGTCAGAGCCAGAAAGCGACATGCATAGAAACACCCAAACAACATATTTTGGATGTACGTACTGCATATACTGTATAAGAAAGTATTCGTACCCTCTGGGGTTCCACCCAAACATTTTTTTGCTTAGGTGTGAATATTTGTATTACTTGAACCCTCTAAATGTCCCTTTTTTGCTTGGAAAAATAGAAACAAAGTGAGTCATTTCCCATATAATGAATATTAGAGGGCGGGGCTCTTGTCAAAGATTATTATTATTATTATTAAAGATCTGGCTTAACCATACATAAGACTAGTAGTAAAGTTGATTTTGATGCTTTCATACCTCTTAAAGATGAATAAATTATCCATCTATCTATTAGCTTCACACAGACGTCTTCTAACTGTCACAGTACTTACAGGTAATTCCAGACTGTCTTTGGTCATCCTGGAGCTGATCATTGGCTGAGCCTTTGCCATTCTGGTTATTCTTCCATCCATGTTGATGGTTGTCTGCTGTTTTCTGCCATGTGTCTCTGGTTTTGCTCTCCATTTTAAGGCAAAGGAGATCATTTTAGCCCCAAACCAAATTAACCAAATTAACAGCCAAGAATGTTTTGGACCTCTCCAATCAACTTTATAATCAAAGTACGCTGTTCTTCTGAACAATGTCTTGAGTGACCCATTTTCCTCAGGCTTTCAAAGAGAAGTGATGTTCAGCAAGTGCTGCTTTCATCCTTAAAATAGGGGCCACCTGATTCACACCTCTTTTTTCACAACATTGATCATCAGCTGCGCATCACAGGCAACTGACACCAATTCCTTCTCATTCACACCCACGGTGCTACAGCCTTTTTTGGTTTTTTTTACCCAATCGGACGCTCGGCGTCTCTGGGGGTCTGTGGGGCAGTGGGCTGGGCTTCTGCATGATGATTGGATGATCTGTCGGAGGTGGAATCCCTTTTTGATTGACAGTGAAACGAGCAAATCAGCGCTCTTGACTGCACCCAGAGGCAGGGAGGTGGTCCCGCCCCAGCAAGACCAAGCCGGGGCACTGCAGAGAGAAGGAGAAAGTAGCGCAGCGGCAGAAAGACGGGCACAGGTGTGGTGCAACTGACTCATGACTCGATGCTAAATTGCTAGGCTGTGGAATGACTTCAGAGTTTCAACAGACAAGCTCTGGTCCCATTTATTCCGTCCGCCTCAGGACCAGGAGTCGGCGCGTTACATGCTGTCGGCCTCAGAACCGGGATCCCGATCCTGCACGACAGCTGCAGTCAGTTTCAGACCCGCAACAAGCAAGGTAGAACGCTGACATCAGCTGCTCATAAAAACAGCAGCGTTTGGTTTGTAAATAAGGCGGCAGGTGTTCCATAAGAGGAATGTGTGACCCCAGCACGTGTCCCTCACGTGGGGATAAACGCAACGCAACTTTGGGCTCGCTGGCTGTGAAACGCTGCAGCACTTCCTTGTTGGTTTATTGTGGTTTCCTTTTTATGTGCACTACAGCCACTCGCTTGTTTATTCACACATGCGGCGCATCGGCTTGCTTATCACAGTCAATTGGTTCCAAAACCGACCGTGAGAAGCCAATTCCCGCAAAGTAGGATTCCGACTTCCGTAGAAAACCTGCTCGTGACCGTTTAAATACCATTTTTCATTATGACAGCCCTCTGGATCCGAAATAACACCCTCGACCGCGCCTGTTATTAGTCCAAAAATATTGAAACGCGAGTCATAAATAGTATTCTACACTGATCACATTTGGTGTGGAAGTGGTACACTTTACCAGTTGCTCAGTTCCAAACCCACTCACACTTTTAGGATGAATAAATCGGAGGCTAGCTCGTTAGCAGCAATGTTTAGAATTTGCAGCCCGCGCACAAGCGGTGCGCAATGTGATGTAAACAAAGTTAGCGGTGTGTTTGTTTACGTATAACTCAAGTGCTATCAACCCGCGTTACGTTTGGGATACTACAACAACAAGAAACATTCCCAATGCTAACAGTGAGTTATTATGTTTTAGGTGATACGGGTACAAAGATGACTATAGGGGTGCTATTTCATGATTTCAGGGCTCTAATGATGTTAAAAAAACATTTTTCACAGGTCATAAACAGATTTTCTATGCTCTACCTACAAAAAATTCCATTCATTAATATAAAACCTTACTTTTTTCACTTCTCGCAGTCCAATCAACCGCGTTAAACGAGGGATTACACTAGTGAAAAAAAAGTTCTCCCCTTCCTTGTGTATCCGGAAGGCGGTCCTGACATTATTTGGTCCCTGGTGACGCGGGCATCCCCCCAGCGTCATTAATTCCTCTCTTTGTAAGAGACCTAGAAGGTGTTGAACTCCAGAGAAGAAGCTCTCAATGCAAAACTAAAAGGTAAGTCTAAGAGTGTATCATCTCAAAGCTGCAGAAAGCGAATGTGGAAAGAGCAGGAAGTTGGCATAAACTAGAAAAAAGGAGGCACAGACAGTGTGGGTGAGTATTTGGGCTTGATATCCGCGCAATATGATTGGTTATTAGCAGAAAGTAACTCAGACACGCTTGGATACGCATTGTTAGGCATGGGCGGCGGTGCGTTCCCAATGCTAATGTGTGAGTTATTATGTTTTATTCTTAGGGATGTCTGATATCGCTGTATTTGCTGATATGCAACGTTTCGATATTGTCCTTAATTTCCCATTTGGATATCAACCGGCACCGTTAGGTGTCGGGTCACCTATCTTCTGTTGTAGAACCGCCCGGAACCAATTCACCTTGGCAAGAAAGGGACGCCTGGAGTAACGCTAACCTTGTATTACCCAATTGATGTCGTAAGAGAAACTCTAAACGGGGGGTTTAGAGTTGGGTTACGGCGCAACAGTAGCCTGCGTTTTTAAAAGGGATTATTGACCAAGTCTGGTGCTTGTGTGTCAGACAGTAACACTTTTACTAGATTGCATTATTTTGCCACTTTTTTGGGGGAAATGCTTAATTTAGGCAAAAACACCCACAAACCGCAAAACAGCATGATTTATTCATTCGGGTATTTTCGGAACAAAACACTCTATAGAGATTGTCAGCGAAAACCCAAAGAGGACCCAGACGGGGGGAACAATGGAAAACAGCACCATGGATCTGGTGTGCGGGACGGAGTTGATACGGTCCCCCCGAAAAGCTAAACAGGAGACTCTTCTTCTGTTCACCGGAAACCTTTCTGTTGAAGATGCTTCGCCGAGTGTATATACACTATAATAATAGTGTATATACACTATAACAATAGTGTATATTTCCTTATTCAGGAAGTATTTGTATTTTTACAATAAGCCAAAAGCATATCAGGAAGTTCCTGATCAAATGCAGGGCAGGAACCTGCAACACGTCCCGCCTACCCTCTGGGAGCACTGGGTTGTATCATGGCGCCTGCCACTGTGTGTTGGGCAGCCAATAATGAGCCACTTAGCAGGTTTAGGTCCAAATCTAACAGGCACGACACCGCGATCGGGTATTGTGAGATCTGGGACGTCCGCAGGCTCGAGGCAAATAAGACACGAGCCGCAAATGCTCTCCGCCACAGGGGAGCAGCCAAAAGGAGCGGTCCATCCTGACACCTGGAGGCGAGTGGAACACGAGAGTTCTCCACGAGATCACCACAACTTCTCCTACGACCAGAAACCGCGCTGTGGTCAACCTCTGCGTGAGCGGCGGTCACGGCCCGAACGCATGTACCGTGGCAGAGGGAAAAAAGAGAAGCCGGATGGAGGGCGTCCAACCACTGGGTGGAAGTCGGCTGCAGAGGCCGTGCTGGAAGATCATCACAGCGATTCCTGAAGATCACTGGGTGCAAGAGACGGAGGGCCTTCGAGAGGCTGGCCGAGGGGGCAGAGCAGGGGGGCGTCGTCTGGCTCTGGAGTCGAAAAGACTCGGCGCATCATTGGGCCATCTGCAGGGAGCCGCAGGGAAGCGTCCTTATTGGTGCATCGCCACCTGGAGATGTTCCACCAGTTGCCTTCAAAGCAAGGGATTTTCTGGTCTTTTCCACCAGATTTCTGAGCAGGAGAAAGCTTCCGGCCGGAAGGGTTGGATGTCATGCTGTTGCCTGGATGCCTGTTTTATTCTTATTTTGAAGGCCTGACTTTATCAGCCAACGTCGGAATCTGCGACCCGCCGGTTTGTGCTTCCGTGTGGTCACTATGCCGTCATGAACCTTTCACACTTGAACGTAGAACCTTGATGCTGGTCAACCGCTGTGCTCGGTAACTACCTTTGCCGCCAACGAACAACGGCAACTTTAGTGACGTGGAGAGTGGTACCGGTCCTGGTCCCAGGTCCTTTCCAAGAGCAACAAAGCTTTTAAGAGGGGGAAGCAGCATTAGAAGCAGAGGGTTGGGACCATAGGTGCAAGGAGACTGTATGTACTGTTGCCGTCACTTTTGTGGCAAAACGGGTTTGACCCAAATGGTGCCCGATTGGTCCCCGTTCCCAAATAGCTGTCCCTCTTTGCTTGGAAATGCTTTATTTTTCAGGCCCGCTGATACGTGCCCGATCCCAATGGGAGACCGAATTGCTATTCAACGGGAATATTTGAAAAGCATTAAGGATGTACCAGTAGGCATAGCTTCCAGTATCCCACCACCACCTGTTGGTATTGTCTCTTTTGCATATCCTGTTACTAAGCAGCAGTGGTTTTCAAACTGGAGGGGGGCGCCCCATAGGGGTCCCCGGCATTATGGCAGGGGCTACCACAGTCACTTTTCATTATTGCCATATTTTTGCGCTGAAAATCGTTTTATCTCCAAAACGGGGCGCTGCAAAAATGTTTGGGAGCCACTGCAATTCAGGAAGTCCGCTGGCCCGGGAGTCTTCGTACTGGTGCAGATTTGTAGGGTGTGTGCGTTGCAGTGGGGATCGATCGTTGCGAAACAACCTTACATGACGAGAGTTTGCAATAATTGATATTTATATTGATATCCGGGCATAGTGGGGGTCTGTGTACAGTACAGTGTGACAGAGAAGCAAACTTTCTTCAACAAAGATTTGTATTTTTTTATATGTATTTTTTATATTTATTTATATTATATTTTATATTTTGTAGGTGTTTTTTCAGTTTCACCTTCTGGGCATGCCTTTTTTTTTTAAACCATAAAGAATACAATGTGTGTACACTATGTATACATTGTGTGATTGTAACAACAATGTGCTCATGCACATGCAATATGCATATTTCATGATTAATAATATCATATTCAACAATGAAAATTCCTATAAATTTTTGAAAAAAATACAATAAAGTGAGTATTTGACAGCAGCGCCCCCAATGGGGTCATTTCAATGAAAAATGAAACCGCAACAGAACACAACTACTGTCACTTCCTGTTCAGTGCAAAGTAAGCTTCAAAATAAAAACATGGTGGTCTTAACGTGGTTTCCGCCACAACACCTGACTAGATGGACTCATTTAAATGTTTTTGGACGCTTGGACCCACCCGTCATACTTAAATATAAATAACGTAAATACCAGGAGACATTATGTCCTACTATTTCAATGCATTATTTTCATATTCCATATAGACCCGTAGCATTTTAAAGTTGACATATTTACACCCACAGTCTCAGTGTCTGGTGTCTGGATCTGCGTCAGTGCCTCACTTTTATTACACTTCCAAAATCCAGCAGAAGTCGTTTTTGCGTGCTTTGTTCCGGATTTTGGCTCTCTCGCGGCACTTTTAAAATCCCCTTGAAGGGCGATGCTCGGAAGAGATGTGTCATTTTCCGGGATTAGTTCAAGGTGCGCAAACACCGCTGGCTGGCTGGCTCTGGACGGGCCCATAACAAAGGAGGGTTCTGTGGAAGCACAAATCGTCCCTCACGATGTCGGGGTTGCACCTTTTTCACATGAATACAGCCTATTATTAAAAAATATGCATAATGCAGCAAACGTTAGGGCTCTTTTGCACTCGTTACGCATAAAAATGGCTAAATGAGGTAAAATACAAAGACATTCCAAGATAACTGGATCTTCTAAACCGAGACACACAAGCACCAGACATGACATGCCACCAAATTAGGCATTTAGTGCAGTTTGAAATGCCCTCGCAAAAGACGACAATAATAACAGCATAATAATCCTGACAATCACAATCATAATAAAAAAACAATCACAACATACTCCAGCTAAAACTCAGTTCTTAACCCCCAACCTCACTTCCTGTCCTTCAACACCGTTTATGTCATAAATGTTTTGTTTTGACGTATTATGTCTACTATATTGAGCAATAGGGTGACTATAGGGGTGTTACGTCATGGCTAGAGGTCACTAATAACGTTCAAATCTGTATTTAGAAGGTTGTAAGCAAACTACTATACTATATACTATACTATAACTACAAAAATATTTGGGTCTGACACCAAATAAGGTCAAACTTGGGGGAACCTCTCAAACGGAACGCATTCCTTTAGACAAACTTTTATTTTGTTCAGAGTCGCCCGCTTGGATTTGTGACCCAAACCGTGTTCCGTATGAATGAATAAATACCCAAAAATATGAAACCAGAAAAGCACTAGAAAAACGGCCTTGCCCCCCCCCCACCCCTCCACCCCCATTGTGATTGACATCAAAATAACAACCCTACATTTTTTGCTGTTTTGAAGAACCTGCTGGAAACAGTCCGGTATCCTCCCCACCCCCAGGTGCTGTGGAAATTTTTATGGAGTTACATCCACAAATGCCAAAAATGGACCTTTCTTGCAAAGTTAAAAACAATTCCTGGATCCAGACGGTGATCCGGGTCGGCCACAAAATTCCACATCCCATTTCCGACAATTCCCGAAAATGTCCCGAAAAGGTCCACTACTGCTGCAGTATCTTCATGATTTGCAACGAGTTTTTGAATTCAATCTCGTTGTCTCACTTTTGTTGTCAAACTGGCACGCTCAGCGTTCCTTGGCCCCGTGGCGGGTCATGGAGCAGTTACGCTACCGAGTGAGCCATCAATCAGTTGGGGTGTTTGGTTTGGGCATTAGCTTTGGGTTATTGTAATAAAAAGGAGACAAAAGAAAGGACATTTGAATGGCAAAGCAAATCATACAAATGTGTGACGTTAGAATCCCGAGGTTTGTCTTCTTGGGGTCCACCACAGGGGTGCCGGCCATCCTCCTTGGAGACGCCACAGCTCTGCCCACGTAGGCAATGAAAAGTTGCACACTTGAATTTGGGCCACTACGGAAGCTCTTCCGATCCTCAAGGTTTTGAGGCTGTTGCTCGGCACCTCTCGGCCCCCCGCGGGACTTTTCTACGGGGTGAAGGTCCCGCGGGGAGCCCGGGACTCTTAATGTGCTTCTTCTCGAGCCACTCGTTTCTTGCAAAGGCAGTGTGTTTTGGGTCGAGGGTCCCTCCAATTACCCGTCAGGGTTCCTTCTGAGGTCAGGAGGTTCTCATCCAAGAGTCTATGGTTTATGGAGCTGTTCTTCCAAGGAGGCAAAGTTCACATCACCAAACACTTCTTTTCTCCCCTGTAGATACAGTAGCGAAATCACGGAGGCTTTTATCCACGTCCGTCTTGGGTTACTGCAACAATGCGCCTGGTGCACGGCGCTGCTGTTGCAGACGGCGCTTGTGGTCAGACGTCATATTTGACATACTTTGAAGTTTACAAGCGCTAAGGCAGCAGAAAGAAACGGGCTCGCGGAAATAGAACACAGATAGAATCACTACAGGGCATTAGAGCTAATGCTTTCCCCATGCGCCTCAAAGCGTTAGGAGGTTCACCTGGAGAACAAGCCAGCGTCGCCTGCACCACGTCGGGCCTTTCCTGCCCGTTCTACTTTTAAGCAAACCACCGTCCCGCTGCACCTTCTACAATTTAAATTGAACAAAAAAAGACAAAAAAAAACCCAAAACGCCAGTCCTTGTCGTGTCGTAAACATTATGAATCCTTTCCGTGTATTAAAATTGAAAGGTTTGAGAATCGTGTTGGAAACGGCATTATTACGAGAAGCAAACCCAATAAAGTTGCAATTTTGGGAGAATAAAGTCAAAATATTACGTGAATGAAGTTGTCATTGCCAGAAGAAAAAAGAAAAAAGCAGAAATAGAAAAAAAGGTGCAATTTTACAGGCAAAAAGTCCAAATATTACAATAAAAAAGCTGTATTAGCATTGCATGCGGGGTGCCTCAGGGGTCAATATTGGGCCCCTAATTATTCATCTGCATATTAATGGTATTTTTTTAACGTTTCTCGGTTGGTAAAAGGTATATTGTTTGCAGACTATATTTTACAGCGATGGTGAGTCAAATAAAAAAAAATTTGTTTCATTATTGCTAGTAGTTCACGTTCAATATTGCGTACATATTTGAGGTTTACCATTATTAAGCACACAAGAGTATTATTCTTGTTGATATTGCTGGAAAAAGGGAGAATAAAAGAATAAACAGCAAATAAGTAAGCAGTTTTGGGTGTACTGGGGTGGAATTGTATTAATTTGACTTCTCCCCAACTCCTTTTGGATCTTAAAATAGGCCTAATTCGGTATTATTTGCTTTTTTTCCTTTTTGAAAGTCTATTGTTGACGTGATTGTGTCATTTCCTGTATACATTCTATGGTTTAATATGCTTGTTAATAATAATTAGCTCCAAATAAATCATCACGTCTTTGAATGAGGGAAGAAAAATGCAATTTTGCAGGAACATACATTTCAGCAACATGTGGAGTTGAAATATGAAAGAAAAAATACTACAAAAAGTGGCAATTTTGGGGAAATTGGGTAATAAAATAGTATGTTAGGTGGTAGCAGGTGGAGCGTTTAAAAAAAACAACAACAGCAGACACGGGAAAAATAGCGGTAATTTATAGAGAATAAAGCTGAGATGCTTTTTTTCCCGGCGTGTGGCTGGAAAAACACAAACGCACCGTTCGGATCGACGTCGGCAGGATGTCCCCGTCAGAAAGACGTACGTGACGGAAATCCAACGCTCCTCGCCGAGGAAAGAGCAAACGGGGATTTGATTGTGTTTCGGTGTGTCAAGGGCGGCTCACAGATCCTTTTCTGCTCGGTTATCGGCTTACCTTCTATTTATACGCTCGCTGGACATCAATCTTCCAGATTTAGGACAATACCATGACTGGGTTGACGGGGGGGGGGTGAAGGACACTGCAGATGGCCTTGGTTTCCTTCCACAAGGTATCTGTCTTTGTTTGTTTCTCCTCTCCGCGGCTGTCTTTAGCGCTGGCAGTGCTAACATTAGCATAGTATTAACATGTCACATTAGCACAGTATCATTTGTAGACATTACTATGCTAGGTGTTAGCATGCTAACATTAGCATAGTATTAACATGTCACATTAGCACAGTATCATTTGTAGACATTACTATGCTAGGTGTTAGCATGCTAACATCAGCATGTTAACATTTCTAGCATGCTAATATTACCACAGTAGCATTTTCAGCCATTTCTATTTGGTAGACACTTATGTGAACACGTAGCACTGTCATAGTAGGTGTTAGTATGCTAACATTAGCATGTTAGCGTCACTAGCATGCTAACATTAGCATATTGGCATTTTTAGCCGTTTTCTTCTGTGGATGCTATTATGCTAGGTGTTAGCATGCTAGCATGCTAGCGTTGCTAGCAATTTTTTTTGCAATTTTCTTGAATATGAACGCAGTGCTTATCAGACTCTTGGTGCTATCATGCTACATGTTAGAATGCTGACATACATTTTTAGTGTTTTCAGCGATAGGCACTTTTATGAACATTTTAGCACTGTTATGCTGGATGTTAGCATTCCGAAGGCAGCATGCTAACATTGTTAGCATTTTTCAAGTCATTCAACTCTTCAAACTCAGGTATGTTTTCTTGCTTGAGGAATCTAATTAAAAAATTAATTAAAATGTAATAAAATAAGTGTAGGACTGGAATTTTAACTATTTGAGTGCCTTTTTAGGTAATGGTTGTAGTATTTATTGTTAAAAACTGTACAAATCCGAATAAGACCCACTGTATCTGGGTGTCTGGAAGGGATGGGTTGCTTGGATTTGCATGGTTTTTGTGCAGTTTGGGTTCTTTTGGGCGAGGGCTTGAGTTTGAGACGCTTTTTCTTTTCATTTTCATTTGTCCACGAACTGGCAGACAAATGAAAGCAGCAGCCCTCGTCCAAAAATGCCACCCAGAATTTGCCTGCAGCCGTCGTGAATAAGATGACGAGCACCTGAGTCAACAGAAGTGTAGCGATTTCCCAGCATCCCCTTCGCTGTGGCATGGATGCAATTACTTGCCACGGACATCATTTAACACCACCTCGGACGCTCACAGCACATCTGCTGGGAGGTTCACTGCAGCCGCAGTGGCCAAACTCTTTCATATTTACGTTTCCACCCTGGTGTACACCCTGTTGAAACATTTCAAAAGTCCATCCTGATTTCATGTCTCACTGGCCAGCGCAACCTTTTATCGCACAGGCCGCATCCGCTGATGACATCATAGGCAGGCGACGGAGCTGACATCCGCTTCCTGTTTGTGCGTACACTTTTAGCATGCTCATTTGCAGTGCAAATACGTTGAGAACACAGTATTTACTCATTCACTCCCAGCCGTTTTTCCAAAGATACACAGTCCTCCAGACTGGCTGATCTTTCAAGGCACACAGATTATTGTGCTCTATGGCTATGTAAACATGGAACCCACCAATAGAAAGATTCAACTCCCATCTTTCATCCACCCTCTTCCTTTTTTTTTAGTAAACAGCAGCAGAACATCGGGAAGTTTCAGCAAATTATCAGCTCCCGACTAAAAAAAAGCGAGAAGACCAGCTTTTTCTGAAGATACGTTACCTTGAATTTAACCATAAATATTCAGGCAAAATATCAACCAGAACATAAAAATCTCAAAAAATGTTGGTTTTACATCAAACATGCTTTCAAATTTCCTCACAATACACTTCTCCACGCTCCACCACTTCCTCCTTGCTGTTGCTGCTGTTTTTACATGCACATGATCACATGCACTTCTGCCCTGGTAGCGATGGAGCGTCGGGGTGTGTGAAAATATACAATTACGTCTTCGGCATTGAACGAGTTAATAACGCCGACGAAACGCCCGCCGTATTGTACGCTTAGGAGGCAAAACTTTCGGCGTTGACCAAAAACCACGCTAACCAAAGCGTATGCTAACTGAGGCTCCACTGTGCAAATTGTTGATTGAATTGTGGTGTGATATTTTTATGTGGATGTTTTGGCCTAATGTGTGCAAGGATGAGGATTTTCTTGCCGCTTCCACCGATCCGCTCGGTCAGCCCGACCCACCCAAATATAGCCCGGCCCGCATAAATAGCCTGTAATTAATTTCCTCCTTCCGCCCCCCCCGTCCATCGCGTGACGTAAATCATTTGAACGATTAGGGGACAAATTGTGGCTGTTTTCTTGCTGGCTGGAAGGGGAAATGATAGGACGGCAAAATGGGCTTGGCAAGCATTTTGTAATAATTCATGCCAAGGCAATAAACCAACGACAGCGCCTGGTCATTCAACTGTCAACTGTAATTTTGCGGTCACGTTTATTATGTCATCATGTAGGATCAGATGTCCACTCTGGAACATCTCCATGCTCCACTACTAACCGGTAATAACGATCAGAATTATCCTAGTCCGGTCATATATATATATATATATATACCTACACTGCAGTACTGCAGTACTTCAAGTACAGGAGCTTCTTGATTACAATCATACCTTGTTCCTTTTTATTAGTCCCAAAATATACATATGTACGCAAATTCTGTAGTAAATTAGGCATTTCCAAGCATAAGCATGCTGAAATGAACGTATACACAAATAAAAGGCAATCAGAAGATGCATTCAAAGATGATATGTAGTACTCGACACTGGCCACCGGGTGTCAGTAATGTCACTGTAATGTTCGGTGAGACACACAAGCACCAAACTCGATGGCCGGAAATTCTCACAATTCCATTATAAAAATCCCTCACCAAAAACACGGGCTACTCTCGCATCCGTGAACACATGCCAAGCTAAAACTCCACTCTGAACCGTGTGATGTCACTTCCTGCCCGCCACGCCCCGAGGTACCCTGGGATAAAGGTGACTACAAGGTTATTTTATGCTTAAGGGGCTCTAATAATGTTCAAAACTTTATTTGGAAAAGAGTCCATTCATAAACAAGGACTCCAACTTTGTGGAAATTCCCTTATCTCGACGGCCAAATAACCGTGATAAACGAGGGATTACTGTATACATAAATACCTAAGTCACTCACACTGTACCCAGAACACACAAATAGATCAACTAAAGCAATACAAAAATGAAACATACAACAAAGTGTAATGGAAGGGATGTTACATTGCTTAGTTGTCACTGTCCTTTTCATAGGAGCACATCCTTTCACATGTTCAAGTGCACCATCATTGTCCTTCATGATGGTGGCCACAGTCCAACGGTTTAGACCGACCGTGCGGCCAATTTTTCCATGTCTAATTTAACTTCACATTTCACTTTCCTTTTCTTTCGACGCAGGGCCATCAGAGGAGTCTGCCTCGTGATCGGGAGACATTATGAAGAGCAAAAATTGAACTAAACATAATAAAAGGGAAGTCAAATTATATATTTATTTATTTATTTATTTATTATTATTTATTATTATATATATTATAACATATGTATATTATTGTATATACCCTGACGCTAACCCTAACCATAACCCATAACCCTAAGCAAAATCATAACCTGTAACCCTAACCCATAACCCTAACATAACTATTAACCCTAACCCTAACCAAATCCATAACCTGTAACCCATAACCCTAACCAAACCCTAACTCGTAACCCTAACCCTAAACAAACCATAACCCATAACCCTAACCAAACCCTAACTCGTAACCCTAACCCATAACCAAAACCATAACCCGTAACCCTAACAAATAACCTCAACCAAATCCATAACCTGTAACCCTAACCCATAACCCTAACCAAACCCTAACTCGTAACCCTAACCCTAAACAAACCATAACCCGTAATCCTAACCAATAACCCTAACATAACCGTTAACCCTAACCCATAACCAAAACCATAACCCGTAACCCTAACCCATAACCCTAACCAAACCCTAACTCGTAACCCTAACCCTAAACAAACCATAACCCGTAACCCTAACCAATAACCCTAACATAACCATTAACCCTAACCTATAACCAAAACCATAACCCGTAACCCTAACCAATAACCTCAACCAAATCCATAACCTGAAACCCTAACCCATAACCCTAACCAAATCATAACCCGTAACCCTAACCAATAACCCTAACACAAACATTAACCCTAACTCATAACCCTAACCAAATCCATAACCCGTAACCCTAACCCATAACCCTAACCAAACCCTAACTCGTAACCCTAACCCTAAACAAACCATAACCCGTAACCCTAACCAATAACCTCAACCAAATCCATAACCTGAAACCCTAACCCATAACCCTAAACAAACCATAACCCGTAACCCTAACCAATAACCCTAACACAACCATTAACTCTAACCCATTACCAAAACCATAACCCGTAACCCGTAACCCTAACCAATAACCTCAACCAAAACCATAACCTGTAACCCTAACTGATACCCCTAACCAAATCATAACCCGTAACCCTAACCGATAACCCTAACACAACCATTAACCCTAACCCATAACCCTAACCAAAACCATAACCTGTAACCCTAACCAATAACCTCAACCAAATCCATAACCTGTAACCCTAACCCATAACCCTAACCAAATCATAACCCGTAACCCTAACCAATAACCCTAACACAACCATTAACCATAACCCATAACCCTAACCCTAACCAAACCATCACCCGTAACCCCAACCGTAACCATATCTTTGGGACCCCACCTATGTCTGGAAATGCCGCTCCATCACGTCACAGAAGGTCATTCCAAACGTTTTTTAAAGATAGATGACTTCCATGGTACTTGTTCCTGATAACGGCTGGAAAATGGGAAGAGGGGATGAACAGATAAGTCAGAGAATAAAATTCAAGGAAGCAGGAAGTTGGTCCGAGATGCAGCAGTAGCATTTTTACTATATCTGAACTTGGCAGCATAAAACGGACAATTATGAATTGCTGCTCTGTACAAAGAGCAAGTGTGATCAGAAGTGTGTGGAACACTAATGCCTTGCTGCAGGCGTGTCCCGGTCCGGTCCGGTCCGGTCCGGTTCTCATGGGTTCTTTCTGGACTGGTCCAGTCTGAAACATGCCCAGTATGTAAAGTAAATTGATGTTTTTGTGTTGAAAGGATTTTTATCCTCACTGAAGATGTGATTGTTGCCAAAGACACAAAGTGGCACTGACATCAACACATACGCCACCTTCTTGTTTTGCTATGAATTATTTCTTGAATTTATTAGCGTTTCCCGCCTTTTTACCAAAATGCGGGCATTCACAACATTCTTTGGCTCACTTTTGGCTTATTTGGTGGCCTTCATTAAAAGAAAAGCAGAGCTTTGAGGTGAGAAATCATTCATTTATTTTGTAATTAGCGGTTATCTGAGTTATTGCTAGTGTGATCTATCAGTATAATGTCATAGTTTCTCACGTCAGCCCGATAATTATTGCGCAACATAATGTATGCATACACACTACACGGCTTTTGAATTTTTTTTTGTAAATAAAACGATAAAACGTGTTGTGGGATTCTGGAACAGATTTATTGGATTTACATTGTTTTTTATGGGACAAATGTATTTGGTTAGAGTACGTCTTGGTTAAAGTCGGACCTTCTGGAGCGAATGCTAACCAGGGTTTCACCATGCATTAATTTTAAATAATCATTAAAGCGGTGTTAACCAAAGCGAAGCAGTTTTCCGTTTTGCAATTTGTTCGTTTCCTGTACCCCAAAACACCTGAACCGTGTCCCTAAATCCGAGGTTCGTACCAAACCGCGTTTATTGTGCACTGCTGTGCCGGAACGGGGGTGTTGATGGTGCTGCTGGTTGGAACGAGGTCCCGTGGGCCGCATTACATTAGGTTGGCATGTCGGAACTGTGCCGGGCTAAACTCTCCCTGCGGCCGTCTGATTAGCTTGCGATTGCAGCGATTACAGGAGGCGCTTTCGTGTTTTGTCAGCTGACAGCCAGCGGGCCTGCAGGGCATCAGATTAGCCCTGGCAAATAATGGCCGACCAGAGTCCGTAGCGCCGCTGATCACGGGAAAAAAAAATGTTGCTTGGATGCTATCTCGATGAAGGTCCAAACCTCATTAAAGTCAAAAGCATACACTCATTGGGTCGCTGTACACAGTAGAACCTGTGTATGTGGCCAATCAGTCAGCTCGTATGAGACCTGGACCGCATTTTGACAGTTTCCATCGTTTCACGTGCAACCCAGGCCCGTAGCTGGATAGATAGACACTTTATTAAGTCCTAAAGGTCCCGAAGCAGCAAAACAGCCCCAGACCGTCACACCACCACCACCATGTTTTCACGCAGCTCTCCAAGACCGTCATTATAAACGTAGAGTAACAGAGGAGCTCAGTGACAGCAAGACGGGAAAGATAAGAAGAGAAAATTAAGAAAATAGAATATAAAATCCATAAATCCAATATGAATTTGATGCCACAGTGGTCTGATATATCGGACCTGTACTGTATGTCCTAGAAAGGCAGTAGCAAGAGTCAAAGAAAATAACATCTCCTCCTAAAAACAAGTAAGACCGGATCGTCCTAATAGCTTTTTAAGAGTTTTACAAGCAAATAAACATTCAAAGAACATACCAAATATGAGTGAAAGGTGCGCTGGGCAATATTTTAGATGGATGGAAAGCACCCGCATGCAAACTATTCCTCCTCCCCCCAGGGAGAAAATCACACTCTCGGGTGCACAACGACGGCTGACTGGGGGTGGGCGTTGACTGTCGCGGGTACGCCGCTCACTGTGCCACTTGGCAGTTGGTTTCCTCGTTTCCTTGTGTTCCACAAACAACGTCCCCACGGAAACCATCGTTGGGTACACCACAGGAATCCGCACGGGGTCCGATGGACTCGGCACCACTGACTGGGTCGGTCGCACAGCCGACATGAAGGTAGCCTTTCCTGACATGATAGAGTGAAGGGTGAAGCCGCAAAATTGGCGAGGGATTACAGTGGTTGTGTGGTAGGATGGTGATTTTCCAAGAAATATTTTTGGACCCTTTCAAGATAAATGACACATTTGAACAACTTCAAACCTTGTGAGTTTTTTACTCAACTCGATTACCAAGACCGAGCCGAGCATTCAAAGAACCCGGGAATTTGTAAATCACTCACTAGACATGCTAATGTTGGCATGCGGGTGCCAACCACTGAATGGTGAACCCGATGTGGGCTCACGAGTTCATTAAGTCGGGTGGTTGGACTTATGCCAAAAAACAAAAGGACGTGATCAACATCTATCAAGTATGGAAAAGGTTATAAAGCCATTTCAAATGCTTTGGGACTCCAGCGCACCACAGTGAGAGCCATCATCCACCATTGGCGATGACATGAAACAGTGGTGAACCTTCCCAGGAGTGGCCAGACAACCAAAATGTCTCCAGGAGCGCAGTGACGACTCATACAAGAGGTCACAAAAGACCCCACAACAACATCCAAAACAATGCAGGCCTCAGTTAAGGTCAGTGTTCTTGACTCCACCATAAGAAAAACTCTGGTCAAAAACGGCCTGAATGGCAGAGTTCCAAGACCAAAACCCCTGCTGAACAAAAAGAACATTAAGGCTTGTCCCAATCTTGATCTTTTCCAAGACCTTTGGAAAAATACTCTGACGAGACAAATGTGGAAGTTTGGGGAAGGCGTGTGTCCTATTACAAGGCTCAGAAGAAGAAGATCATAGCAACAGTATAGTATGGTGGTGGTAGTGTGATGGTCTGGGGCTGTTTTGCTGCTTCAGGACCTTTAAGACTTACTTTGATAAATGGAAGCATGAATTCTGCCGTCTAGCAAAAGATCCTGAAGGAGAAAGTCCGGCCATCTGCTGGTGACCTCAAGCTGAAAGCAACTTGGGTTCTGGAGCAGGACAATGATCCAAAACACACCAGCAAGACCACCTCTGAATGGCTGAAGACTTTGGAGTGTGACCTGGATCCTATTGAGATGCTGTGGCATGACCTTAAAAAGGCTCCATGCTGGAAAAGCCTTCACTGTGACTGAATGACAACAATTCTGCAAAATTCCTCCCCAGCGCTGTAAGAGACTCACTGCAAGTTATCAAAAACACTTGATTGCAGTTGTTGCTGCTAAGGGTGTCCCAAACACTTATTAGCTTCGGGCTAACATCACGTTCCACACAGGACCATGTAGCTTTGCAATTTTTTCGCCCTCAATAATAAAATTTTATATTAGAAAATTGGAATTTTGTGTTCAGTTGTGTTGTCATTCACTAATATTTACGTTTATTTGATGATCTGAAACCTTTAGGTGTGACAAACATGCACAAAAATAAAAAAAAACAAGTAAAAAAAATAAGCAGTGTATCAAATTTAGTGAAGTACTTCAGCGAAGTACTCAAATAAGTTGAGTACTCGACTCCTAAAAAGCCGAGTTCCCCATCACAGCTGTGGATGATGTCATGAACCTGCTGAACAAGACTAGCTCATTATGTTCCCCAGCATGTTCCTCGACTGCCTGCAGGCTGGAAGCGTGTGCTTGGATGTTCATCGTCTTAGCGCTGCTGGTACCGGGCCCAGGTTCGGAACGAGCCAAACCCCGAATCTAAATCAGTCTGAGAAGCGTATTTTCTGCATCCAGCGGGCATGACCGAACAAAAGCGGTTGGAAGCCCAAAGCAGGAAAACCCGGTGCTGAAGCAGCACTTCTTATCGCGGTCCCTTAAAGAACCTTCTATCCGATGAGCTCACTCACCTTGTGGTTTGCCTATTGGAACCGCCCAGCCAGACGTGGACTTAGCAGGGAGTCCAGAAACATCACGTGCAGGAGCTTTGAATGAAGGCAATGATAGTTGGTGGCTGGATGGGGATGTTTTTGATGACCATTTTGCATCTTTGGGCTTCATGAATTGTGATCAACTTGGCTCGAGGAGAGCCCGGCAACTTCAGAACCAAACAGTGAATATGTTACAATTGATGGTCCATGCTATTACCTCTGCCAAGTGTTATTTCACAGGATTACAGCAAATAGCGAAGAGAGAATAAAGTCAAAATATTAAGCGATATATTTGGGGAAAAATTTGAATTTACAAGAATAATCGAATAATTTTATGAGGATAAATAAATCATTTTAGTAGCATTGAGTTGAAATATTAAAAAAAACAAAAACAAAATAAGAAACAAAAACAAATAAGGAAGGGGAAAATAATTATAATTATATATATTTTTGAAATAATTATATATATCATTAAAAATTATGATATTATGGGAATACAGTCAAAATATTATAGGAATAAAGTTATAATATTACAGGACAAAATCTACAAAGATTAGAAGAAGAAAATATTTATATATTACTTACAAATATTCATTCATTCATTCATTTCCTATGCCGCTTATCCTCATTAGGGTCATGCTGGAGCCTACCCCAGCTGACTTTGGGCAATAGGTGGGGTACACCCTGGACTGGTCGCCAGTCAATCGCAGGGCATTATTTAAAAATATTTGTAAATAATAAATGTATTGTATAGAACGTCTTAGCATATCTACAACATATCAAAGCGGCCTTGCTTTTTTCATGTTTCATTGGACAGCCACGGGTACAGCACATATACCAAAAGTAAAACATATATAACATTAGTATGTGTGGATGTCGGCAGGTATCATATAATATATATTTGCACATTACTTACAGCCACAGTCTCAGAGGCACTACTCCGTGACTCGGTGTCGCCAAGTGAAAAAAACACGCACGACAAAATCACGGCAGCACGTGCACATTTAAACTCGGATTACGTTTCTGCATAGCGGGTGATTTGTGGTGGCCTGCACAATTCTAGCCGCGCGCTAACCCTAACACCTGAAACCACGGTGACACATTTCAACGGGATGAAGTGCAACAATTACTATATGAAGCGACAACTTTTTACATATTTGATCGTTTTTTCAATTTAGAACAGTACCCCCTGATTTCAGCCCCCCAGATATGAATATTTTTTATTCTTCCCAGTCATGAAATCAGTCCATCATGATAGAATCCTCCCATTCCATGTGGAAGTGGAAGTTTTTGGCTTCTTAAGTTTAGAACGGTGGTCAAGTGGTTGGCATGTTGGCCACACAGCCAGCAGATTTGGAAGACCAGGGTTCGAATCTCCGTTGCGGCATCTCCGTGTGGAGTTTGCATCTTCTCCACATTAGGTTAATTGGTGGCTGTAAATTGCCCATAGGTAACACCAGTGCCTACACCAGTCCAGTGTGTGTACCCCGCCTCTCGCCGGAAGCCAGCTGGGATGGGCTCCAGCATACCCCAGCGAGAGTAGAAAATGGATGGATTCAAGTTTAGAACGGGAGTCCCTGCAGCATAGAACCTCACCAATGTGTTGCAAAGGAGGAGGTGGCTAATTGGGGGTTAGTTCCTGTCTGCAACGATGTTGAAAAGCGTGTTTCAAAATCCTGTTTATTTCAAAAGTCAGGCTCTGATTACAAACACTGATTAACCTTGAATCCAGTATCCAAAGTCAAGGGGGGGGTGCAGCCCACGTCTTTACCTGAACAAACTTCCAAAGTGAGGGTGCCCGTGCTTCATCTCACCTCTTTGCCCCGTTGCGCACACGCCACATGTTGCGCTTAATAACTCCCCACTTTCAAGAGGAAAACCTCAAACGAAACCAAAGACGCTTCTAATTTGTCATCCCGATGTCGCCACCGACCTGACCATTAACCCCAGTGTGCATCTGGGACATTGTCGGCGGTGGGCAATGAGTGGTTCCTGGGAGGATGACACCAAAGACTTTTAATAAGTACTTGTGTATCTGTTTGCATGTGCTAGTAGTTTGTGTGAGGGCCACATGCAGGATGACTCATCCTTAGCCAAGGCCGATGCGGTTCACAGTTTTGCATCGGCCATGTGGGATTTTATGGCAAACGGCAGGAAGTGCAACAGAAGTGTAGGTAAAGATACGCTAATAGGCCGCAACGTTTGGTATACAGTCAAAAACATCTTCATTCATAAATGAGTGTGAGTAAAAAAATGTGTTTTTCAGCAAATTATTCTTGTCCTAAATTAAGCATTTTTCAGCATCAAAATGGCTACAGTGGAAATCAATTCGTTCCGAGAGGATTTTCATAAGCTGAATTTTTTTGCAACCCGAACAACACTTACCTTATAAATTGGCTAATTCGTTCCTCTGACCCAGAAGACCCTCAAACTATGGAAAAAAACTCCGTTGATGTAAAACTGTCTAAATAAAGAGTATTTTGATGTTCCAATAAAACCTGAAATAGAATGTCCTAAAAGTTTCTTACCTTTGGTACGCAGCAAAGTGCAGTACCGTACTTTTGCCGGCAGCGATAAACCAATCAGAGAACGTTACGTAATACATAGAGAACGTACGCTGGCAGATTTGATTCATATTAAAGTGTATATTTGTGGACATAGGTATTAATCTTACATTATAAAATAGAGATGATCTGAAAGTGGCCTTCTTACAGTATTTTTCCTTTCCCTTTTCCTCCGCTTCTCCAGGCGCGGGTCGCGGGGGCAGCAGTCTCAGTAGGGAAGTCCAGACTCCCAGACTGGAGGTCTCCAGCCACCTCTTCCAGGTCCACCAGGAGCCCACCAAAGTATTCTCAGGCCAGCTGTGAGACATAGTCCCTCCAGCGTGTCCTAGGTCTTCCCCGGGGCCTTCTCCTGGCTGGGCATGCCCGAAACACCTCACCAGGGAGGCATCCGGACTAGATGCCCGAGCCACCTCAACTGGCTCCTCTTCATGTGAAGGAGCAGAGGTTTTACTCTGAACTCGTCTTGGATGGCCGAGCTCCTCACCCTCTCTCTTAGGGTGAGTCCAGCCATCCTACAGAGGAAACTCATTTCCACTGCTAGTATCTCCAAACTTGTTCTTTAGGTGAGGGTGGGAACATAGATCAACCAATAAATGGAGAACTTTGCCTTCCGGCTCAGCTTTCTCTTCACAACGACAGTCCAGTACAGCGATCACATTGTTGTAGACACCAGTCAACCTCACGCTCCAACCTTGCCTTACTCATGAACATGACCCCTTCAGCCTGGGGAAAGACCTCAGCCCCAACCCGGGGGGTACAGTCCACTTGTTTCTGACTGAGAACCGTGGCCCCGGTTTTGGAGGTGCAGAGTCTCATCCCAGAAGCTTCACACTCAGCTGCAAACCGCTCCAGGAAACGCTGAAGGTCACAGCCTGATGAAGCCATAAGGACCACATCGTCTGCAAACAGCAGAGACGAGATTCTAAGGTCACCAAGCTGGACTCCCTCAACACCTTGACTGCGCCTAGAAATTCTGTCCATGAAGATTATGAACAGAATCGGTGACAAAGGGCAGCCTTGGCGGAGGCCAACGTTCACCGGAAATGCGAACCAGGCTCCTGCTTCGATTGTACAAGAACCAAATGCCACGTAGTAGCGGACTCCCGAAGCACCCGCCACAGGACACCACGAGGGACGCGGTCGAATGCCTTTTCCAAGTCCACAATGCACATGTAGACCGGTTGGGCAAACTCCTACGTACCATTCAAGACCCTTGCAAGGGTGTAGAGCTGGTCCCGTGTTCCGCGACCGGGACGAAAACCACATTGCAACTCCTGTAACCGAGGTCGTGCCCTTCTCTCCAGCACCCTGGAATAGACTTTCCCAGGGAGGCTGAGGAGTGTGATCCCCCTATAGTTGGAACACACCCTCCGTTGTCCCTTTTTAAAAATGGTTGACCACCACCCCTCTGCCAGTCCAGGGGTACTGTTCCTGACTTCCATGTGATGTTGAAAAGATGTGTCAGCCAAGACAGTCCCTCAACATCCAGAGCCTTGAGGAAGTCCGGGTGAAACTCGTCCACCCCCGGAGCCTTGCCACTGGGGGGTGTTTTGACTACCCCAGTTACCTCAGCCACGGTGATGGAACTGTCCGCGTACGCGTCCTCAGACTCTGCTTGTTCTACGGAAGGCACGTCAGTGGGATCGAGAATAGATTGAAAAGTGTTCATAGAATATAAAATGAACACCGGGCTTACTTTTGTGTTGTACATAAAACGGTACCCGTGTATTATTGTTCCATTAAAATAATACAGTACCCAAGAAGGGCGGTTTAAAAGGCACCCGGAGCAGCATGCAGAAAAAACAGGACAAGCACAAATGGAGCACCAGACAATAAAACAACACAAAGTTATGCCATCTCAAAAGTGAGGACTACCTGGACCAGGTAAGCACAGTCAATGATCTATCCATGAACGGATGGATCTGAAGTTGATCTACAGAGTCAAGCGTTGAAAGTTAAAAGAAATATAGGTTGATGATACCCGTCTTTGCACAAAACAGCACAAACGACAACAAATAGAACGAGACTGTTTTTGGTTTCATTCATTCATGTCTGGGGGGCCAAAGACAAAATCGCCTGATTACGTAATCACTGTACACTTGAATATTGAATAAATCAAAGAATGGTTGCACAAACGGTTATTTTAACTGTGCTGTGGTTTTGGGCTGTGAAATGGCTGAAAATTTGGGTTTCATTTGAAGCAAATAAGGGACTGGGTGAACATTCATTGATCTATCAACCACTCAAAAATGAAAGCAGCACATTTTGGTTTAAATCTTTAATAACTCAAAGTATGACAGCACAAATGGTCATTTTATTTGCACAACACGGCACAAACGAGTGCGACACATTTGGTTTAATTTGACGCAAATGGCGGGCTGGGTGAACTTTTATTGACTTATAAAATAAACTGTAATCACACAAAAACGAACGCAGCAAAAACGTTCATTTTATTTGCACAATACAACACAAATGAATGGGACTATTTTGGTTGAAATCTTTCATAACTGGCGACGAAGGCCCAGCGCAGAACCCTGTGGGATGCCAGATTTGACCCTGTCTGCGCTCTTTATTGCTAGAGGATACGAGCTGCAGGCGACCTGACAAATGAGAGTACTAATTTCCAGGAGCGCTCGTTTGTGCGAGCGTGCATCTCTGGTTGGGGACGCGCTCTTTCGGCAGCTCTGCTTCGGCGCACCGGCACAGGAGCTAGAAACGGAATGAATATCAAAGTGGAAAACTCACCGGAGTTCATGTTTTTCCTCTGCTACCAGCTGTACTCCGTGACTCCTCTACTTTGTAATAACGCAGCAGCAAAGTTGTAATTTAGACTTTTAAAAGCCGCACGGGCTTGATACTGCGGTAGGGGAGGAAAATATGGAAAATTAATTGAAGGGTTTCATAACAGGTGCCGGCTGTTCCGCAAGGCCTGGCGGCGCATGCGGTTTTGCTAATGCTGATTCGAGCCCCAGTATGACATTAATGGCTGTGGAACTGGTGGAGTTTTTGCTAATATATATACCGGAGTTGACTGGGTTAAAGGTCAAGCAGAGGCAGCATGCAGATTGCAAATTGCCCGTGCAACTTCACACAAACACACAGTGGCACTTTTTAGGGGGCAGGCGGGCTGATCCAAATACCCACAGCATTGATTGCAAGGGTAGGATCAGATTTGGACTGATGCAGATGTGGTGAGATGAAGATATTTCAGCTCTCTTTTGGCCTCACGGAGGGCATCCACTGTCTGGAACTGATGTCCGTGTTTTGTAAACTTCCCTTGCCATCCATCCCCAAATGTTCTCCATCGGATTTGGATCAGGGGAACACGCAGGATGACACCAATGAAAATGATACAAATACTAACCAAACCAGAAGCGGGGTTCGTATTACCTGACCACTGACAAAAAGATCTCCAAATACAACACGCAGTATCGGGAATCATCAAAAGGAATCAGCAATCAAAGGGGATTGGTCTAGAGTTTCTCCTAAATCATGTTATGAGGCGATATCATCGTGCCAAAAAGTAAGAAAATCCATCTGCAGCTCAGACTGAAGACAGTAGAGTAGATGCTCATCTTAAGGGAGAAGGATATACTGCCATTTTGAAGCCTTTCACGGTCTCTAGAACATCTGTGTGGTGAATCACTGCAAAGCAAAGAGACACTAATTCTGTCAAGAAAATAAACCTGAGCAAGATTTCCAGTACATCGGAGAGAAAAATCGTTAGAGATGTGAGCAAGAACCCCCAGATCTCCGCAAAGGGTATTGTCGCCGACCTGACTCCCACTGGATTTGAGCTTTGAACCCAATTGTGAAGGCTCTTCCTCACGGCGGACGTCCAAGAAAACCCCCATCGCTCTCAGGGAGACACGACAAAGCTCGACCGAAGTCTCGAATGCGGAGGATCTCCACACGGGACCCCCTGCTACCCTGTTTATCGATAAGCCAGGGTGATTTATCTTTACTTGTTGAGCCATTTTTTTTCGAAAGACGTCAGGCGTTCGTCTTTGGTGCGGACTGCCAAGAGAAGCAAGCGCTCTGAGAAGAAGTCCAAAACAACGGGGGTCTTTGGAATTGGGCAGCTACTTTGCAGGAAACAAGCCCAAAGTCTTTTGGCAACACCGCCTCAACGCTCACAGAAATCCACGTCAGTTGGAATCGGAAGCTGCACAGTCGATACCGACGTCACCCAAAAAAGAGCAGGTATTGATGGATATTTTGCTTGCTGATATCGACTCGGTATCGAAGTATTGCTTCTTGTGACAGCCCTAGTCGGAAGCAATACATTCGCACACCTGTCCAGATTGGCACTCTCTTTTGGATGTTTGACCTTGCTGACCGTCTCATACGAAGCTCTGCTCATACCAAGCCTTGAAAAGGACATTTTGCAGACACTGCAAATGGCTGTGAGACTATTTCCAGTTACAGTGCGGGGATACCTCCACACGCCTGTTGCAAAAACTCTCTTGGAAAAGAATAAAGTATCCATTCATCTACCTAGCATTGTACTGTTGAAAAAACCCGGCCAGTCTTTCCACCTTTCAATGTCCCATTTTTTGGTGCTTTCCTGCAAATTCCAAAGGGGACAAGGCCTTTGAACATGTTTTTTTCTAGGGATGTCTGATATCGGCTTTTTTGCCAACATCCGAAACGTCCATATTGGCCAACTCTCAATTTCCGATTTCGATATCAGTGGATACTGATGTGTTTTTTTTACTTTATTTATAATAGGTTCTATTGGCCATGGGTCTTGTATAAAGGGCAGAACTCAGGGCAATAGTCCTAGTAATTAAATAATAATGGGTGGGGGGGTGATTTTTGTAGACCCAGAGTTCCTGGGTGCACCTCTGGTCCCGGCTCTATGATGTATGACTTTTTGAAACATACCATGGCATGGTGACACTTCCGGAGGACCACAAGCCCTTGGAGTCTTTAGACACGAAAGTACACTGGTAGAACTTCCAGGTACTTCAGCGACTTCCACTCCCTTGAAAGGCTGCTCATCTCGTCCGAAGAATTCAGTTATTTTTCGGGTTGTTAGCGTTCGGACTGGGTGCAACTTGTTTTGTGGGAGGGGTCCAGAGACTTCCACCGTGGACTGTAACAGTGCTAGCCACCGGTGATCGGCTTTTGGGAAGGGCATTTGCTGATCTCGTCGGTTTTCACGATGGAGGAAAAAAACGACAGCGATATTACGATTTTACGCCAATATCGGGCCATCGTTATTTGTTCGTCTTAAAACCTTCAGATGCCGTCCGATGGTTTTTAGACCGTACCCGACACTCGATGGACACATTTTCGGACGACACATTTTTTGGGGGTCTACCGGTTCCCCAACCCTCAGGGATCTTCGAAGACTTACTCCGTCCAACCTCAGCAGCAATGGCGCTCCTTGAGGGGTCTTGCGAATGCAGTTCAACAACCCGACCGCGTTGAAAGAGGGAAAGCTTTTTTGCCTTTGCCATCACGGAATCCTGACAGTGTACACGGTAAACAAGCACTGATTTTTAGTGCAGTGTCTATGCTGCTCCAATAAAAGATAAATAAGCTGCTGACATTCCACATGACATTTACCTCCAGGCCTGCAAACCTTCTAACCTCTCTCATTTGTCTTGAGCCTCAAGACAGTTTGCATCAATGGTGCTTTTTGTTAGTGTTACATCACCTCACGCATCGGCGCAGCGGGACAGCGTCATTCATTACACAAACGCTCTGCATCTGATTTGCTTGGAGAGGTGATCACGGTGATGGTAAAGGTACTTCCCGGTACTTTTACATACGCTGAGGTACACCGCATGGTCGCACTCGCACAACTCAACACGTCTGAAAAGTGCCAGGGCGAAGCAGACTTGGTTTAGTCTTTAATTTCAATGAACAAAAAACTGGAAAATAATATCGATTCCAGAGTTATAGAAAAATGCTTGTTGCAGGTACCCCAAAATGGGTCAAACATATAAAGCAGTTCTGCAGAAATGTGCATGGATCAAGCCCTAATTGGCCAACTGCACAGCCTTAAGAGCGTGCATATTATGAATGCCGCGTCTCGTTTGTGTTCTGAGAATCTGCTGCACCTGCTGGTACCTTGTTTGCCACGTAGCAATGCTTAAATCCAACGCTTTATTTTCCCAATCGATTGATCACCTTCCAAATGATCGTTAGGTCGATTCACGTCGTCTGGAATGGCACGCTGGCGAACGCAGGCGGATGTGATTGGATCATAGGAATATAAATCCATACGTGGATCTAGTGAATGAATCGTTACACCCTAAGTTTGGCCATGTGTCAAGGTTGGTCAAGGTCAAGGTTCACCTTTTTGTAGGCATCTCTCAGCCTCGGGCATAAACGCAGCTGGACATTCGAGACAGAACGAGTTAAGTTTTCCTGGTTTCCTTTTGAAAAATCCATAAAGTTGGATTTGTGAAGGCCTTTCCAGAAGCTTCATGTTTGTCTCAGAAGCTGTATTGATGTCCAGTTGGAGCAGGTTTTAGGTGTCTGCTTGTGGATTCGAGTCCTCTTTTTTCCCTGGAACCAGTAGTAGGAGTTGCCTTCATGGACCACAAAGCTGACAGTGGCAGCAGGAGGTGACACTCGGACAGATAAGCATTAAAACACGCGTCAAAGCCATTTCCGCCGTCGCCATCGCAGCTGCTCCAGCAGCAGATGTCCCGCTCAAATTACAACCATCCCGTGATTGCAATAAATATACCTTTTTCATTTTCAGGATCCTTTTCAAAGTGTTCTTAGTTTGGAGAATCACAGCTGGCCACACTGGGCCACGTTGTAATTACAAGGTTTGGCGGCACATGGCGTCACCGCGCCAAGTGCTTCTGGAGCGGCACAGTGGAGTCGTGAAGCTTTGCGTGCGCATCGCGTCCTGAGATCTCGCTGACGGCTGAACGGGACATCACAGGATGGGACTGAAATCACGGCGTGAAGACACAAAGTTTTATTAGCTACCGTATGGCCCGCGATGACTTTTGGGGGCCAACATGGAGGGAGCACATGAGGACTTTAGGCCACATGTTTCAAACGCTAGGCCGGTGGTTGCAGGACTTTTGCAACACCATGTACTATTTCACTAAATAATCAACTGGTTCAACTGGTTTAATTCCTTATTCCTCACAATAATTCTTTAATTTGTTACACCAGTGTCTGTGTTTATCTTATTTTGTGTTGAAAAATAAAACCCCTATAAGCCACACCCACCAAATCCACTAAAAACCCACACTTTGTACACTGCGTCTAATTAAACAGTGTGTGTAAGATGACTAGTTCAACATTAGCCAGCCACAAAAGTCAATCATCCAAAGGACTGTAAAACCACTCCGGTGTCACATTTGAACAGCCTCATAATGTCTTCGTCACACATGTTGCTGGTCTCTCGCTGTCCCTTTTTGCCTTGCCCTGACTGCACCCCGCTGGTATAACTAACCTACTTAGGTTCATGTGGTTCACAAATTAGCGCTTACACAAAGTGGATGGCAGTGTAGACAATAAAAAAATCTATGCAAGTAATTACATTCAATTTGAAAGCCAAAAGGTGCAAGAATGTCTCCTTGGGAGAACGTCATCAAGCTTGGTATGGGATCAGTACTGGAAGTAGCAGTATCGCCCATCCCCATCACCGACGTGTGTCTATAAAAACACCAGAGGCAGCTGAAGTATAATTTAGCCGAAGAAAGTCATGATGTTGGTTTTTGTGATGTGTTTTTTCTCTCCGTGCGTATACATCCTGACCGCGGGAAACCAACGGAGACAAGGCCAGTGCGTTCCAGGACAGCCGATGTGCCTCCAGCACACCGGGAACCACAACGAATGGGGCAAATGGCCAACACGCCGTCGCGGTGGTTAGTACTACGAGTTAGGTTGGCTCTTTATTGTCTAGATGAGTGCGTGTCGAGAAGGACAGAAAAGGCCCCACCACGGTGCTGAAAATCCTTTACTAGTGGAGCCGACTTGACCGAGTCGGGCTGGCCTGGCTAGTTCGGCAGACGCGGTAGGGCCAAGAAAAAACTGCGTCTCTATCAGCTTTGTATGAAGTATGAAGTTTGGTGCCGTTTTTTGCCCCGTTCTGCTCAATATTTGCTCCCGCTTGCGGCTCCACAGTCACCGCTGCTTCCCCAAATATAGAGCCAAACAGGGCGCGCTCACATCAAGCGTGCGTCAAAACCAAAAGTGTTAAAGGGAACTTGCGTTAACTCGTTCTTTGACGGGACCTTGATTGGATTTTATTGTGGGAATCAAATAAAAAGCCGCACACTCGAGTCGATCCGAGCAGAACCGCTGCGGTTTGGGCCCCCCGTGTGAGCCGTCCATTCAGCAGACTTGCCACAGCAGTTGCTGGCTTTGCGTGCCCTAAAAATACATCAAAGGGGGCTGCAGCATTGCCGTGAATCCCACCCCGGCTTTTAACCTCAGGCCAACCGTGGAGGAGGAGCATGCGTCTGGGAGAGAGAAAGAGAGAGAGAGAGAGAGAGAGGCTGCTTCAGATTTCAGAAAGGCGCACTGGCGGCCGACCCGCAGCACACGTTGCGTTTACTTGACAGAGGAGCAAGCGACTTCTGGGACGGAGATGACTCCCAGTACTTCTCTATAAACCAGGAGCATCGGGAGCATCTCGGACCAATGGCACAGCACAAAAAGCCCGGGTTCGTAGCTTCGATATAGACGCTCGTCAGAAGAACATTCATTTTTGACAAAGCCCACTACGGTAGCCCAACTCTTCCTCTCCATCCTGATGGTCTGTGGTGGATGCCAAGAGCAGTTGAGGTCTACGATGGCAACGGATCAGAAGACGGGAGCCGTGGGGACAAGGAGCCGGGAGAACGCGGGGAAGAGCGCTTGCAACAAGCTGCAACTGCACTGGAGAGATGTTTCTGCTGTCACGCTCGCCTTGTTTCTACTTTGCCTCGGAGTTTGCGTTGGAGTTCTCGTGCGGACGACGACGCTGCAGGCCAGGATTCTAAGTCTGGAGCAGCAGCAGATCTCAGCCTGGATGTTGTCCCTGGAGCAGGTGGAGCCCGTTATTTTGGACAGGCTGGACCGGATCTTGGACAAGGTGAGCGCTCCTCATCTGCAAGGTTTCGGATAAAGAGTTGCACATGCCACTTTGGTACCTGGTCCTGGTACTTTTGCGCTGTTCTGCATTGACAATATTAAATATGGCCTCCTTTACATGACTTAAAATTTACAATCAACTTTTTGCTTTCAATTTTCTCTTTTGTGCAAAAAACTAAATAACTGACGTGGTTATATTTTGTGTATTTTGCAACGACAATTTGTAACCACAGATGAGTTATGCAAGAACGACGGAACAAAAAAATAAGTAATAATATTAATAGTATCCATTCCATCCGTCCATTTTCTTTGGGGGCAATAACAATAAGAATCTGTAAGCCAATAATGAAAGATAGATTAATTCATGAATTAATTATTCATTCATTTAAAATTAATCAAAAGTAAATCATTAGAATTGCTTCTCGCGGTTCATTGGTTCCAGTCCCGATTCTGTATTTATGAACTGAGTATTTTTGTATTGTAGTAACTGTAGTAACTGAGTATTTTTGAAGTTTGTAGAAAACCTGTTCACAACCTACTAAAAAGGCTTTTTAACATTACTAGAGCCCTCTAGACATGAAATAGCACCCCTATAGTCACATTGACGCTCACATTACCCAATATAGTAGGAGAAAATAAGACTTTTCAGCCATAAACAAGACCCGTGCTTGTGTGTCTTCTCTAGTGGTGAAGAAAGCCTGGCAGACAGGAAGTGACGTCAAGGGTTCAGATTTGAGTTTCAGCTAGCCTGCGTTATTATTATGATTCGGATTATTATGTGCCTGTTGGTGAGATCACTCGAACCTGCAATAACAGCCTGTCGTTTGGGCGATCAAGTCTGGTGCTTGTGTGGTTCCCCACCTAGTGGCCGGTGGGGCAGAACTGCATACTGAAGGTGTCGTGTGTAGATTTTCGCTCATTAAGCCATTTTTATGACGGAAAATGTTTCATTTTCAATACGGTACATACAATTAGCTTACTTGTGTGTACTTTTGCTGTGTTGAAATATGAATCCGCATGATTTTTTAATCTACTTGTTCGTGTTCTATGGCCGTACAAACGCGGAACCTACCGAAAGAAAGATCAGGCTCTCGTCCTTTACCGGGAAAAAGAAGTTTGTTTCTATCTTTTTCCGTTCTTTAGTAATCAGAAGTAGAAGAAAGGTAAGTTTCAGGGGAAAAAGGGAGAATGTTTCAAGCATAAGTTGACCTTTGACACAATTTTTTGGCTTTTGCGCCAGTGCAAATATCTAAACCACTACACCACAACACAAAAAAGGGTTGTTTTCCATCAAAATAAATATTTTTTTTTTACAAAAAACAACATAACAAACTACAGTATTTACAATTTTCACTTGCACTTCCTCCTGGCTGTTGCATGTGTTTTCACGCCAATGCTCTCTCTTACCAAACGTGATTCTCGTGGCTGTTTTTATGCCTCAAAACTTTTCTAAAAGTGACAAACACCCGTTTACAGTTGCGTCATGACCTCTTTTTGCCTCTCGGGCAAAAAGCAGTAAAAGACGTTGGATTTTTGCATTGGAATTTTGGACAAACTGAAGAATTGAAGGCGCAAAGCGGTGAGGGGATTACAAGCAATGACTTGCTAATCAATCAACTGAAAATCTATTGATTGCTTTTGCCGGTGGACGTGCGTTAATCCCAATCACCGTAAAACATCGTTCCGGGGGACTGGTTGGACTGGTTTGAGCAGGTTGTTAAATACGACGGATCCTTCCCAGCCTGTCACATCTGTTGCCACTAAACACGCCCCCCCCCTTCCCGCTACCTTTTCATTGACCACTTCCACACTACGCTAACAAGCTCTTCCCCAGTGATTGAAGTCTTTCAAAGCTGTTTTCTCTTCTTCTGTTTTCTTTGGCCAAACCTCCCCCCCGCCCCAGCGAATGGAGGTGCCCGGAGCCGGTCCAAATGGTAGAGTTGGGCATCTGGTGTAAAATGTAAGCCAGGTATCAATCGAGATCGGCAGGTATCAGTACATCAAGTTTAAGACTTTTCAGGACTTTTTGAAGACCACGGCCCCTTGATTCCGCTTTGTAGTTATGTTACAGCAAAAAAGGCTCAAAAACATTGAAAAGTTTATGCATTTTAAGCAAATAACAAATAAAAAAACAGCCCCTGGGCCATTTCATTGGTTCGTTTTATTTATTTACATTCTAAAATATAATTGAACAAGAAAGCAAACACAAAATGGAAAAAATCATCAGTAATTTGCAAGGAATAGAGTCCAGGGATGCTACGACAAGCAAAGAAAACATTTTTTTCTTAGGATTTTTGAAACAATTTTGGAAAAATAACCCGCCAGCCTAATGAGGATAAGTGGTGTAGAAAATGAATGAATGAATGATGTGTGAAAAATAAACTCATAATTGTGAGAGGAATACTTACAAGAATGCTGTAAAGTCCAAAAGAAAAACAGCAGAACTGGCGGGCAAAAATCCGGAAGTTTTACGAGAAGAAAGTCAAAATATTAATAAAAAATGTGCAGTTTAGAATAGCGGGAATAACAATAAGAATAAACGTATAATATTTGGAGTAAAATCACGTCATTTAGTAGCATAGACTTAAGACATAATAAACATAATTGAAAATAAAGTTGTCATTTATGGAAAATGAGGTTGGGAAAGAATACATTATGGGAATAAAGTCCAAATATTACAAAAAGAACATTTGCAAATAACTTGTTGGGAATTTATTTTTCCCGTTAAGAGATATTTTTCCTCTGCGTGGGCTTCTGGGGCGCATACTGTGTAAAACGGGCCACACTAGAACTAAAGAGGCACGCCTGACCCGCAGTGCTGAGGGTCTCCCTCATCCGCCGTAGACGAACGCCAACCGATGTGGCGGGCCTTTTTTGTTTATCTCTCCCAGTATACATAGTCATTATTAATGGGGCAAAACCAGATGTAGCCTGTCATAGAGAGACTCGAAGACACGTCAGTGTTACTTTCACACAAACGGGCGGAGCCCAAAGTCTTCCAGGGTCCGCCGCTCAAGCGCTGACTGCACTTTGAGCGGCTTTTGGGATTAGAAATGGAAATAATCACTTCATTTTTTTCATTCACGCAAATTCCACACAGAGGGGAATTTGGAATGATATTTGAAAAATCACGCAAAAATGATTTTATTGCTGCGTGAAAACAAAAGCAAAACTTTCCAGCAATCAAGCGTTTTTGATAACTTGCAACTCTTGCAACGCCGGGGAGGAATTTTGCAGAATTGTTGTCATTCAGTCACACTGGAGGCTTTTCCAGCCTGAAGCACCTTTTAAAGGTCATCAGCATCTCAGTAGGATTCAGGTCCCACTCCCAAGTCTTCAGCCATTTAGAGGTGGACTTGCTGGTGTGTTTTGGATCACTGTCCTGCTCCAGAACCCAAGTTGCTTCCATTTATGACAGCAAGTCTTCTGGGTCCTTAGGCAGCAAAACAGCCCCAGACCATCACACTTCCACCACCATATTTTACTGTTGCTATGACGTTCTTCTTCTGAGCCCTGCAAGGGGACACACACCTTCCAAAAAGTTCAGCTTTTGACTGGTCAGAGTATTTTCCCAAAGTTCTTGGGGATCATCAAGGAGTTTTCTGGCAAAATGGAGATGAGCTTTAATGTTGTTTTTGTTCAGCAGTGGTTTTGGTCTTGGAAGTCTGTGTTTTTGTCTGTGTCATTCTTATGGGGGTGTCATGAACACTGACCTTAACTGAGGCAAATGAGGCCTGCAGTTCTTTGGATGTTGTTGTGGGGTCTTTTGTGACCCCTCGGATGGGTCGTCGCTGCACTCTTTGGGCCATTACGGTTGGCGGGCCACTCCTGGGAGGGTTCACCACCGTTCCATGTTTTGGCCATTTGTGGATAATGGCTCTCCCTGTGCTTGGCTTGAGTCCCAAAGCTTTAGAAATGGCTTTGTAACCTTTCCCCAGACATATAGGTTTTCGGGGCAACCAGGGTTTTATTCAGGGCCATGTAGGTTTGGATTTTTGTCTCCCTTAATAATAAAAGGTTTCATTTGACTAGCAAAGAGTCGTGCTGGGTTAGCCTAAGGAAATGTGGAAACTAGATGGATGGATGGATCGATGAGTGAAAAACTGCACATTGAAATTGTTTGCCTACGTTTTTACACGGAGCAGCCTTTGTAAATACGGCAATACGTTCATCACAAAAAGTTTGGGCCAGACGACTGGAGGGGGACGGAGGCCAGATGGAGACGGAGGCCAAGACAGTTGTTTTGACAGACTTGGCGGCTCACAGCTGTTGTTCCGCAGCCTCGCCCAACCCTCGATTTCCAAAACACCTTTGCCACAAAGTTCTTTGGAAGTACTTGAATTCTAGAACTCCTGAAGCCCTGAAACCATCCGAGTAACAAAAGAAAGACAACAGCTCCCTACTCTATTCCCTGCGGTTGTCTTGCACACTGAAAGGGGCGTTGCAATGGAGGGAGAGACAGGCTGATTGGCAGGAGGAACACCGCCCTGCTTAGTTATCACTATCCATTTCATAGGAGGTGATCCTTTCACATGTTCAAGGATACGATCTTTGTCCTCCAAGATGGCCGCGGCGTTTGGCAACCGCAGTTGATTTCAGGACATTTTAACCATGCCTAATTTTGTTTCACCCCGCCTCTCTCCCAAAGCCAGCTGGGGTAGGCTCCAGCATACCCGTGACCCTAATAAGGATAAGCGGCATAGAAAATGGATGAATGATTTCGTTTCACCGGTCGGTGCAAAAACGTTGATACTGTTACTGGACACCGAACGTGAACATGAGCACACACACAGCAATAGCCAGTATTAGCTAGTCGGGTTAGCTTGGTTTAGCAGGACATGCTAATGGGACAGTGTGTGTTTGTGTCAGTATGAGTTGTGCTTTACTGCTTTATGTCTTAAATGGCTTATTTACTCTTGCCATGTCCACTATATTGGTCAATACAAGTAACGGGTTACTATAGGGGTGTTATTTCATATCTAGAGGGCTCTAATAAAAAAACTGTATTTAAAAGGTTGTAAACGAGGTTTCTATGCTTTACCTATGAAATAATTATATTTATAAATAAGGAATTCCACAAATATGGCAATATTACCTTTGACCCAGGACAAAGGGCACACAAGCCCCCTGAGTTTATAGCTGCTTCAGGCAATGCCTGTTTCGATGGAATATTCAAATAATCAGTTTTAGAGAATAAAGTGGTAAATTTACAACAGTAACGTCGTACATCCATGGGAAAAAGCAAAAGGGGGCGGGGTTCTAGAGCGTAGCGGTGAGATGATGCTAGCCCATGCTAGTCTGTTTGTGCCCAACTGCTCTGTTTTGCTGTCCCGTTTCAAGAACTTTGCTCCATT
The DNA here is from genome assembly GCA_024372805.1 of Oostethus manadensis. Taxonomy (NCBI): domain Eukaryota; kingdom Metazoa; phylum Chordata; class Actinopteri; order Syngnathiformes; family Syngnathidae; genus Oostethus; species Oostethus manadensis. The sequence continues at coordinate 329,315 of QODF01000215.1, read as the reverse complement.
TTCCCTCGGACACGCAGGACACAATCACACGTAATATTCCGGAAAAAAAAAGTTGTAATGTTACGAGATTGAAATCTGGAATTTTATGAGGAAAAAAGTGGGAATTTTATTAGAATACAAGTTGTAATTTTGCGAGATTACAATTTTTAATGTTATGAAAAAAAGCCTTAATATTACAAGATTAAAATTTGTGATTTTATGAGAAAAAAGTCTTAATATTACAAAATTAAAACGTCTAATTTCACGAGGAAAAGTTGGAATTTTACAAGGAATTTGTATTTTTTTTTCTTGTAAAATTCTGACTTTTAATCTTGTAAAATTAGGTTACTTTTCTTGTAATTTTATGACTTTTTGTCTCGTAAAATTGTGACTTTTTCTCCTAAAATGGCAACTTTTAATCTTACGGTTTTTCATGTGGTCTGTTGTATGATCGGAAGCTTTCCGGCGTTCGTCAACAAAGTCTTTTTGTTTTTTACTTCCTGTTTTAAAAACGGCATCGCACATGCGGACGCAGAACTAACCGCCATGTCCTCACCGCCGCCGCCGCCGCCGCCGCCGCCGCCGCCGTGCCTTCTTGCTCTTTACGTGGGCCCAAACACGACCCGTGACATTCACAGCCCGCAAAGACGGCGGCGAGGAGCTCCAGGCCGCGTTGCGAGGTGAAGACAAGGGAAAAATGCCGCACGGATTTACCTCCACGGCTCCCGGCGGACGTGTCGGCAGCTACGTTGAGATGTGTGGCGGGTCGGGCCCCGCTCGGACCCCACATGGGGCTAATGACACGCGGTGCTAATCGCAGCGCAACGAGTACCCCCGGCCGCGTACCTCGCACTTCATCAGCGCACACGCGCACGGTCGGGCTTGAGGCGAAGCGGGCATGTTGGCGCTTGTAGATGTTGCTGGGTGTGACACACAAGCACCAGACCTCTCCTGCAGATTTAAGCAACACGCACAGGCGCGAGAGTGATTTATGTCTTAAATGGCTGGTTTTCTCTTATTATGTCCATTTTGTTGGGTAACAGGAGTGTAGAGGCGACTATAGGGGTGTTATTTCCCGTCTAGTGGGCTCCAATAATGTTAAAAACGCTACTTAGAAAGTCGTGAACAGGTTTTCTATGCTGTACTTATGAAAATAATTGTTAAGAGCCCTTTTAGAGGGCTGTAATATTGTTAAAAACTTATTTAGAAGGTCGCAAACAGTTCTTTTTTCTTCGGAAATAGTCCATTCATAAATACGGAATCCTACTTTGTGGAAATTTGCTAAGTGTCGGGTCTGGAACCAATCAAGCGCCATAAACGAGGGTCCTTTTTGTGACAAACGGTCCGTTGATGTGTTGTGGTTTTGTTAATGCAGCAGCAGTCACACCTGCCCACAGTCACTTCCTGTTCAGTGCAAAGTAAGCTTCAAAATAAAAGCAAGACAGTATTCCTGTGGACAGCAACTAACAAAATTCATTTTTTTGCATGAATTTTTAGATTATTAGCCAGCGGAGGATAGCATTTGCAAAAACGTGTTTTATTTAAAAATATTTGATTCTCCTTTTTTCCTAGCACTGCACGAGCCATATATCAAAATAAATATCGTGTCACAGTGTGAAAAGTAGGTTGGAAATATGTGCTGTATCGGCTGATATTTGATATCATGGCTGATATCTGCTGTATCCAACAGTGGCCGATGTATCACATACAGTAGTGTTCAAAATAATGGGACTAACCAGATGAAGTACTGGTATTAGCATATTTTTATTGCTACGTGGCAAACACGTTACCAGTGGGTGCGGTAGATTCTCAGAAAACAAACAAGACCCAGCATTCAGTTCAGTTCATATAGAAGAAAAGGCAACGCATCCACAGCAATGCATTTTCATAAACAAACTTTCGCCGCTACTACGTGGGCGACTCGCTTAAACGTAACACGTAACTTTCAAATGCCCGCAAGGCATGCTGGGCAGTGCGGCTGCAACAATATCAACCGTGAACAACAAAACTTTGGATATCAAGAGTATGTGAACTCCTTGTTTACTTGACGACCTCCTCAACGTATTTTGTAATCTGGCAAAAAAAAATGTGCCACAAGCTACCCAGCATGCCTTGCGGCGGGGATATTTTGGTGGGGTTTTTTTTTGGCATGTTGCGCCTGGATATTTATTTTTCCATGTTAAAGGTTTAAAAAAAGGAATTGCCTAGTGGGCTTGGTGGGTCTGATGGGTCCCGTTGGACGCATTTTGCCCACCCCTGGTCTAGGCTTTTTTTTTTTAATTACTCCAAAGGGGTGCAAAACCACTGGGTTTGCTCTTTTCCTGGCTCACGCTTTACTTTTACCATCTGCAAACCTCCTCAACATTCCCTGACCTTCAACAACAACTTCTTGGGCGCCCACGGATTATTTTTGTTTGCATTTCGAGGAATTTGGAGTTTTTTCATCGCTCCTATGGCGCATTTGCGTGGTGGCACCAAAGTCCTTTTCGACTGCATTGTTGTGTTGGCCAAAGCGCCGCGCCGCAGCTCGGAGGTCCCCGATGTAACAGGCGGTGCCCGGAAGGCCGTCAGGAGTGCCGAGAATGACAGCGCCGCCATAATACCCCCTCCGGCACCTGTCGCCATCCTCTAAACAGTCCACGCTGGCATTCCTCTGCGAGTAAGCGCCGCCAGTTGGAGCGCCCGCCGTGCTTTGGTAGAATGCGCCGGGATGCCGCTCGGGGTCAAATCGCAGGCGGGCATTCGCGCGCCTAATGAGGTCAACCGTCGCACTTTGATACCCCCGGAATGACGTGGAAAAGATGCCTCGTAACTTCAATAGTTGTTGCAAAATAGCGCCTATGCAAAGTTTCGCTCCTCAGACGTGATTAAATTAATATTCAACTTTGATTAGTGTTAATAATGACAGACAGAACGTATCTTCGTAATAAATACAAACTAATATTAAATACACAGCGGGACCTTGGTTAGCGTCGCTAATCCGTTCCTGGAAGTCTGACTCTAACCAAAACGTACTTTAACCAAATAAATGTTTCCCATATGAAATACAAAAAAGCCGCAGAAAACAATTTGAAATGCATATAAACACCAGGGCTGTCAAAAGATTTTTTTTTTAAATCAATCACAGTTTTTAAATTACTGATCATAATAATCATCATATTCATCACCGTGCCACACTATGTCTGAAAAACAGCAATTTTGTATTGTAAATGAAATATAATATGATAAAAACATACATCGTAAAATACAAATTAATAATTTCAAAAGATAGTAAAAATATAACTAAAAATTATTATATGTACTGAAAATGTAACAAAAATCTAACACAGGTTTCTTCAACAGGACAATTTTTGTGTCCAACTGTTATGATGCGCAATGGGGCGTTCAAAGACACCACGTCAATTACGTGGAATTGGCATGTTTAGAGTGGATTTTCTCAGATTTCCGAGCAGACTTAAATGCAGCAAATTGTGCTTCCGTGCTAAGAGTTACAAAGTGAGAGATAAAAATATCTCCTTAGTGTTTTTCTTTGTATTTCTGCCTATTTTTGACCACACCTACGCGTGGAATTCCACTGCTGTTGACGTGTTAAGGTCGGAATAAAGTTGTTAACGAGCGGCAGAGTCTGCGGGGTAGCTACGCTACGCTGCTAATTATTGACACAAAATGAGTTACCGCCTAATAAATACGTATCAGTGATGACTAAAAGTGAAGACACCGCAGACACCACCTTCCTGTTTTACACACATAATAGTATTGTAAATGAAAGGGATGAATAGACATTTAGGTTTCCTTGAAGACGCGACGGTTCCCAAAGACACAATGTGGCGGTGAGATCCACACACACCACCTTCTTGTTTTGCCATGAGTTATTTCTTGAATTCGGTCGTGTTCTCACCTGCTTTTGTTTCGATCGGGGCCGCAAAACGGACTGAAACATTTTCATGGAAAACAGGCTGCCCGGGGGTTTGCCACCCGAGGTTGCGCTTGATTATTCTGAGCACATGGAGACGCAGCGTGTGCAATCCTCTTCTGGTTTTCTTCTTTATTAGGTTTTGCTTACAATGATTGCTATCTCCTTTCCCCCCCCATGCAGAAGCTTGCCGAGCGACTGCCGAAGACGCGGGAAGCCAGGGAGGCTCCCTACAGCTGCCTGTGTCCTCCAGGTACGTCAGTCACTCTCAGCGCCGGCCGTTATTGGACGCTTTTGGGTGAAGCTCACCCAGGGTCCTGTGGAGACCCCGCCTATGTTGGGTCAGTTACTTTTTGGGCTAGTTTGCAGTGTTTGCCGCCGCATTGCGATTGCTCCACACCACGTCTGATACACGCGGCTGTAGGGGTGGGGTCTCTTTGTTTCCACCAAGGGCTGCCTGCAGGAATAGAATAAGAATAAAAACATAAGGAACACCACTTTTAAAATCTGAATTATTATGTCTTTAAGGTGGGTATTACTATCCCCCTTTTGTGTTGGAGGATCCAGCAGCTTGAAAAGCACCTGTTTCCTCCAGGTGCTAGGCATTCAGTCGTCAGCTACAAGTGCTGCAAAGTGTTTGCGGGGGCGGGGTGTTTGCGGGTCGGCGGTGGCGCCTTCGCTTGATGAACTGGCGCACAAAGATGCACGCTTGTGACCCGGGAGTGTTACGTGACAGCACGCCAGTGAGCGGTTAGGGAGTTTTATAACAAAAGGTTCAGTCGCGGGACAACATTCACTAAAAGGAGACGTGGGGCTGAGGCCTGGCACGCCTGGCACGCCTGGCACGCCTGGCACGCCTGGCACAGCTGCAAAAGGTGAGCAATGCCAGATTCCCAGCAAATTCAGATTCGTTATCTGCAAATGGGATATTTTCATACTTAGACAGCCTGTTTGCAACCTTCTAAATGCGGCTTTTAACATTATTGGGGCCTTCTTGACACCCCAATAGTCACCTTCACGCCACCCAACTGAGACAATAATCAGTAGTTGCAGCCCTACCGGCAGAAAAGGACATTCTGTTTTTCCCCCCAAATATTTCAACGTTTACATTCTTCTTTTAATGTCATGAATTTTTTCCAGTCATATTTTCACTTTATCCCACCTAATTTCCCAAAATTTCGCAACTTCATTTTTGGATCAGTTTCTCATAACATTATAATTATAAACAGATAAATTATAATAAAACCTTTTTTCTTTAATATTTAAATGTGATGCGTCTCAAAATGTTTTTTTTTCCTTAGAGTATCCTGACTTCATTTATGTAAACTGATGACCCTATAAGATTTTTTTCTTTTTTTCGTCCATAACACAATTTTCCCTTGTTTATAGCGTTGAATTAGTTCCAGACCCAACCCCAAAAAATTGAAATGAATTTCGGTGCTATAGCATTCATGAATAATAACTTGTAGTTGGAGCATAGAAAAACTGTTTATGACTTTCAAAACTTTTCTACTGTTTTTAACATTATTAGAGCCCCACTCACAATAAATAGCACCCCTATACTTAACTCTACACTCCTATATTTCATTGTTTACACCACATTTACACTGCTAGCAAGCTAACAAGCTGGCAAGCTATTAAGCTAACCGGGTGGCCTCAAATGTATTTCCTCTAAACTTAGGAAGGCAAAAAGGTACCACTTCCACACAGAATGGGAGGAGAACTGTGTTCGACTCTGTCACGTCGTACGCGTCACGGCTGAATTTAGTGTTGGGGTAATGTAATGTGTCATCAGTTCCAACCAGTTGTGGAACCATGGCAGTGAAAAACCAAAGCACTGAGAACCAGCTCCAGACCAGTCACAGTGAGTAACAGTTTCACAAAGTGTCCTGGGTCTTCCCCGAGGCCTCCTAGCGGTCGGACTTGCCCTGAACCTCCCCAAGTTCTGCCCTTAGTTTCTCCCGGATGCCAATGCTTCTCACCTTATCTCTAAGGAAGTCCCTCTATGGAGAAAAGGTTTGTGCCCGGGATCTCGCCCTTTCGGTCCCATACCCAAAGCTCCTGGCCGCAGGCGAGGGTGGGAACGCAGATCGGCCGGTAAATTGAGAACTTTGCCTTCTGGCTCCACGACCTCAGAGACGCCACACCCAGTTATTCGGTCCTGTTACTGCCGTCTTGGTCGGCACAGCGCGGTACGGACGGACCGGTCAGTCTCTCTAGCCCCCGTGAGAACACGAGGAGGGTCCCGTCACGACACATTTGTGCTAATTTGTCTTGTCGAGGGGGTGCGAGTGCTCCAAAATGACACTAAGTGTCATGTGGTGAACGGCTATTAATGACGTGGTCTGCTCGCAGCTTCAGAGGAGAGTCTTTCAACTCCAAACCCGCCAGATGGTCTCACACGTTTACAGCTTCTTAAGACTTCCTGTGTCTCCCAAATGAGAAAATAGCGGACTTGCTTGTGTGTTGCCAAGTTAACCCAAAGCTGCGAACTGAAGCGCTTGGTTCCCCCCACTTTTTTGGTTGACGTCAAAAATGTCCACCAGAATTTTGCCTCACCCGATGTGTCCTTCAATGTACTTTTGTCACAAAAGGTCCTTGTTGGCATCCCGCCAATGCATGGGAGCAGGAAATCAGCTTTGTCGCCTGTCTGTGATGTCATCAGTGGTTGACACTGTAGTTTTTTGCTAATTAATACAGTTACGCCAAACCTTTTTTTAGTAGTTTTTTAAAAATAAATGCATATTTAAGGTTATGTTTACCTTCATTGAAGACTTGATGTTGCAATGAGATCAACACACACCACTTTCCTGTTTTGCCATGAGGGATTTCTGGCCTTCAGTGGTGTTTCTCGCCTTTGCTATCAAAATCCTCGCCACTTTCTTGGGTTCTGTTTTGGAAAATGTATTTTTTTGGCTTGATTTAAATGTTCATTTTATTAAAAGCTGTTAAGTCTTACAAATGCACTGTATATAACCCTCTTCTGCCATTTATACAGTAGTTCTACTAATAAAAACACAAAAAAATGACCATATTTCAGACATTGTTACAAATGGCGATTAATCATGATTAATTCATGAGAAAACTGAGATTAATCAGTTTAAAAATGTTAAAAATTTAACATATAAATAAAAAAAATTAAATGTTTGAAAATCAATTTTTACTGCATATTACATTGGGTGCGAAAACATTTTGATAGTAGATGCAAAAAAGCAGTAAACTGCCGTTTAATATAGCGTGTGTTAATGATATGTTATTATTATTATTAATAATAATAATTAATAATGATAAAAATGTGTAACAATGTGCATGTTAGCTAGCCAGGTCTGTCTAGGGCAGGGGAGGGCAAACCTTTTGACTCCCTCTCATTGTGTTAAAAAATTTGACAGAGGCGCCATCTATGTGGAACGACATACTTGCTCACGGTGCAACGAAAACACACGCAAGTTAATGTGTCACATAAATGAACCAGTTCCTACAACTGAACAACAATAACAACAAAGCGCTTAACATAATTAAAACTGTTATTTCCAAATTCCCGCAAGGCATGCTGGGTAGTGCAGCGGCAACAACAATATGAACTATGAAGAGCAAAACATTGGATATCAAGAGCATATTAACTCCTTCTTGTTTACTTCTCTGACAACCTCCTTGAAGTATTATGCAATCGGGCAAAAAGTTTGGGGGAAAAAGTACCACAGGCTACCCCGCATGCCTTGCGGCAATCAAATTTGGGTGTTTTTTTGCAAAGGGTATTGTTTGCCCACATGGTGCAGTAGGGAGGTGACTTTGTGTGTCATGTGTTTTGATATCGCAGGTTAAGAAAAAGGAATTTGGAAAATGCCCGCTGGCCCGGATTAAGACGCTTGGCGGGCCTGATGTGGAGGGTGGGCTGCAGTTTGCCCACCCCTGGTCTAGGGCGTAACCAATTACGCGATTAATCAAAACAACCAACTTCAGATTAACCAACTAAGAAAATAATCGGTAGTTGAAGACCTCAGGAACCAAACATCCTTTGCAGATACAGCAAGACAGAAAGTCAGAGAAGCACCTGGTCCATGCCCATCACCACCGGGCACACACTAAGTCCGCATGGATGAAATGCTTCTGATTCTTGGCATTGCCTGGTCAGCGAGAAGGCAGAACTGCGGTGCCTTGATGCAGACTGGGCTCTTCACATAACATAGATTAATACAAAAATGAAATACAAGAACAGGAAAAGCAATCGGACCTCAGCCGAGTGCCAAAGTTCCCCCATATTGTGAGTCACACCAAAATAATAATCCTATAATAATAATAATAATTTTTGTGGCGTTATTATGCATGAACACCAAAAATGATCCTAGAGCAATGTTAAAGAATCCTTGAAAAACTCCTGGATCTAGACAGTGACCCCCCAAAATGTAGTCAGTTTTTCCACATCCCATTTCTGACAATTCCTAAAAATGTCATCCAAATCCATTCAGAACTTTTCAGGTTATTCTGAACACAAACGGAACCTCCGAGGTCGCCCTTGGTGGAAGTAAAGAAATCAAACGAACTCATTTTATCCTGAGGGTCGTCTTGCACACCGAAAGGGACCTTGCAAAAGACGGAGAGAGGAGGTGTCAACCAAGAGTCGACTACGCTGCTAGTTATCACGGTCCATTTCAAAGGAGCAGATCCGTTCACGTCTTCGGAGATACCATCTCTAGCCGTCATGATGGTTGCGACGTTTGAGCGGCTTGGACCGAACCGGCATATTTCCGCTTTCTGAGCATGTTTGTCTAATTTCTCTTGGACTTTCCTTTTCCTTGGAAAGAAGAGTCTGCCTCATGCTGGGGAGACATAATGAATACCTGACGTTTTTTTGTACACTGGTCACCATTTCTGGGAATGCTTAAGCGACCACGGAACGTCGCAGACGCAGTGAGCGTTCTCCTGGCGCGTGCCTACGCCCCCCCCCCATTGTGAGACACTCGGAGCCTCAGAGGTGCTATCGTTCATACGTTTGTCTCCCAGCAACGTGCACCATACTGTACATGCGGTCTATCCATGTCACATTACCACACGTCCATTTTAGGCTTTGACACTAAATGGTGCTTTGAGGGACAGCGGTGAGCTGTCAGCTCCCGTCTTACTTTTGCAGCGGCGCAGCTAGGCAGATAGACGCAACTGTTGGGTTCCATCCCATCGTGTGAAGATGAAGGACGGGGTCACATCAGTGCACGGTTGCTCACTATAGCAACACTGGCGTTGAAGCAGGAGTCTAGTCCGTTCATCCTCACAACGCCACGTGCTGGGAAGCGATGCATGATGGGAAGTTGGAAGTTAAAATATATTTTTTTAAATTCTAAACTCATATTGGTACTTGTCTTGTATATGTCTTAGCTAGCTTTTTATTGTTAAGGTGCCTTGCAATGGTTTTAGCGTTGTTTGTAAGATGACACCGAGAGTCAGACTGTTTTCTTGAGTTATGACCGAAGGACCGACATAAGGACTCCTGTTTTCTTACCAACTACAATTAGTAGTAGTTCTGAAGTAAAGGAGACGTCACGATGGTGTCAAGGTGTATAAGCCTCACGTTTGTAAGAAAAAAGCAACAGCTTATATACCGGAAATATCCATCCATCCATCCATCCATTTTCATCCGCATCCCAGGGAGGCATCCGGACGGCATCCTAACCAGATGCCCGATCCACCTCAACTGGCTCCTCTCAATGCGGAGGAGCAGCGGTTCTACTCCGAGTCTCTCCCGGATGACAGTGCTTCTCACCCTATCTCTAAGGGAGGTCCAGCCACCCTGCGGAGAAAAGTCATTTCGGCCGCTTGTACCCGCCATCTTGTCCTTTTGGGATACATTTGTCTGGTATATTGTGTCATATGAGTGTAAATGGAACTATAGGGGTGTTATTTCATGCCTAGAGTGCTCTAATAATGTTAATAACTGTACGAAGCACATTGTAAACAGGATATGTAAGCCATAATTACAAAAATATTCCATTTGTATAAATAAGGACCCCTAATTTGCGGAATTCACCTATCACGGTCGGGTCTGGAAACTATCAGACACAATAAACGAGGGATTACTGCGCATGCATTCGAGCCCTCGCTCGTGTGCAGGCCCGTGGCCAGCGAACTCGTCAGCTCATTAAGCGGCCATTATCAGTTCCTGAAGGCAGCGGTGAATCCAGGCTAGCGTGGCCTGAGCGCACAAACGCGTCGTAATCATAGCCGAAAACGAATGGCTTGCAGCATCAAATCCGTGCGCTTTGTTAGCTTCAGCATCACAATGGCCAAGCGTCCGGCAGCCTTGTATGCACGAAGCTTCCTCTTGTCTATGCAGCTGACGTGGGGGCCGCGGGGGTCTCAGGGTCACGGCGCCGGTTATTTAAGGAGTCCCCCAAGTTCACCTTGATGTGTGCTGACAGGAAGAGAGACCAGCAGATCCCCTTTCTTTACTCATGATAGGTTTACAGTGCAGCTGCCAGCGTGCCGCCATAACTGGAGCAAAGTGTCAGCCAGACGCAGGGAGAGGGAAGAGACGGGATAACGACAGTCGTAGCGACAAAGGGGCGGAAGGTCACGAAAGAACCATAAACCCTCGCGTCCACTAAGCGGGGCGGTTCTGCTCGGCTCGGTTCGGCACATTCGCGTTGCTGAAGGATGTGAGGGGCACTGCTCCTTTGTAGCTCTAGTGGGCGTGAACAAAAGGGGCGGAGCAAGATGGTGCAATTCACTGAATGGTTGGCAGAGATCCGGAGTCAGATATGGGTCAGCAAATGATGTGTAAATAAAGAGTATTGGTCATGTATTGGAAAACAGGACCTGCAGTCCACCCTGACACTGGATGCTTTGACATATAACATATACATATACTGTATGTATAATATATACTGTGTGTGTATAAATATTTATATATATATCCCCCTATATGGCTAGATGGAAAATGAACTGGATCAATTGATGTATGGAATAATGGATCAGTGGGTGGAAGGATGGATCACCATCCATATGGATGGATCACCATCCATATGGATGAAAGGATGGATCAAAGAACGACTGCTGGGTGGATGGATGCATGAATCAATGCATCAATATATGGATGGGTTTTTTTATTGATTTATTCACAATTGACAATTTTTTCTCAATCAAAAATCTTGTCACGTCTTGGTCTACAAGATGGTGTGACAGCCTAAGTATGGATCAATGGATGGATGGGTCAAAAGAAAGTGGATGGATGGATGAATGTAAGGATCAATGGATGGTTGGATAAATGCATGGCTCAATGGACACAAGGATGGATTGATTGATCGGTGGATGGACGGATGCATGGTAGCTCAATGTATGGATGGATGGGTCAACAGAAGATGGATGGCTGATGGATGAGTGTTGAGATCAGCGAACGGACGGACAAGTGCCTGGCTCAATGGATGAATGGATGTAGACACGGTTGCCTAATGGACGGATGGATGGATCAATGGATGGATGGGACAAAATAAAGTTGATGGATAGATGAATGGATGGATGGTTCAATGGACGGATGGGTCAATAGAAACTGGATGGATGGATGAATTTAAGGATCAATGGATGGTTGGATAAATGCATGGCTCAATGGATGAATGGATGTATACACAGTTGCCTAATGGACGGATGGATGGATCAATGGATGGATGGGACAAAAGAAAGTTGATGGATGGATAGATGAATGCAAGGTTTAATGGATGGTTGGATAAATGCATGGATAGTCGCGCAATGAATGGATGGATGGAGGTATAAATGGATGAATAGATGGCGGATGGATTGATAGATGGAAGGATGAATGGACTGATCGATGGATGGATGCATGCATGAGATCAATGGATGGTTGGAGAAATGCATGGCTCGATGGATGGATGAATGAATGAGTCGATGGAAAATGGATGAATGGCTAGATGGACCAACGGTTGGATGGTCGAACTGTGCAAATGTCTGTCAGCGTTTGAAGCCAATCAGACCACTAAATGAATGCGATCCGAGCTGCAGTCGGTTGGTGAGGAAAACACACCATCTGGTTTCCTCATCAAAAATGTTGTAGCGAGCATTCCGCCACCTGATCTCCTGCTCCTGCTAACACGACACACCATTAAACTTGTTAGTATCTTGTTTGGAGAGTGTTCGCAGCCAACTCGGACAGAACCTGTTTTTACAGGCCCACGTGCTCCGCGTCTCGATGGGATTGAATGTGGGGAAATGCAAATGGTTAAGAAAGAGGACTTGTTTGGAGAATGACTTGATTTATTTTTGCATGCGGTGTAATCCTGTCGTTAGTAAAAGCATGCAAAAACGCAAAAGTGCAGCGCTCATTCAAACGGGTTTTATTTAGCATGATAGCGAATACATCGAGATGAAATGAGACGTAATTGGATCTGACCTTCCCCTGGTTCACCTACTTGCCCAAGTCCAATTACCGACCTTATGGGAAAAGAAGTTCCAAATGGAGACCAGCTGTCTTGGCGCACCGGGCTGCGGTCCTGCAGGCTTTCAAACGTAACGCTTCAGAACGCTTGTTTGGGTTTAACACAACAGGTCGCAGGGGCCAACTGGAATTCAGGGAATACTCACTTCCGATTATTGGATCGGGATGTTTTTTGCAACGACTGTGAATTCTGACTTGTCGTTTGGACCCAGTAATGCCAGTCTGCTCGGAGTGGGATTCCAGTTCTGTGACCCGATTAGCGACAGCCTGCAAACGTTACGTGTGACGCCGCGGCCATCGGTAATTGCCAAATGCGTCCTCCAAATACGTCTTCGATTTGGAGGCGAAGAACAATTTTTTCTTTTTGAGCCACAAAATGACAAAACTTAATCTAATCGCAATGAAAGTTCAGTTCAGACAACCCAAATAAGCTTTCGGGACCGGCCGTTACCTCCCGATCTGTGAAAGTACCTCCAGAGACGCCCGGCGTTTATCCGACGATCGTCCGTTTTTGCACAGTTTTGCACAGCACAGCCCACTCTACAGCTGAGCTTCCCTTGCAGTCGTAGCGCAATCGCCCTCGGCGTACTCGCGCTCGCCCATTTGTGCCGATTTTGACGCAGTTCCATCGCCCTCCCCTGAGAACTGGCGCTCCGGCCTGTTTGCTCGCAGCATCAGTTCCGTTCTGCCCTTTGACTAGTTCCCTGACAATGTGGATTACAGCATTGTTTTTCAACCCCTGTCCCGTGGCGTAGTGTCTGGTGTGCCGTGGGCACCCCTCCACTTTGCCCTAATTGGTGTACAAATATTTGTGTGTGCTGTCCAATGGTGGGCAGAGGAATCATGTGAGAAGCTAGACAGCAGGAGGTGGCAACACTTTATATTCCCGTGGTATTCTTTCTACTAGCTACCGAGATTCATGTTTACATTTTCTGCTGGTGGCGTGCCTTGGGATTTTAGGAATGAGAAAAAGTGTGCTTTGGCTCGAAAAAGGTTGAAAAACACTGGATTGCGGTATTCCCAATGTTTTCCAGTCATTCGGATTGTGGTCTTTGTAAGGTGGCTGCTATTAGGAATTAGGTGAGATTCATTCAATGACTCAAGAAAATAGTTTTTGGTGAGCCGTGGGTTTTGACTTTCAAATTTCGCAATTTTTTGGTATAATTATTAACTTTAATCTTTGCTCTTTGTCATTTTTTTCCCCCCATTTGTGCTGTTTTTTTAAATTTTCCAATTATGTTCCCGTAATATTATGACTTTCTTCCCATTATTGCTAATATACCCCAAATTACAACCTTTTTTCTTTTGTGATCTTTCAAATATATATATATTTATTTTTTTTTATATATATTTTTTGTCTTTAAATTTCAACTCTGGGGAAAAAACCCCAAACATCCACCCGCTGCAAATGACCCCCGGGGGCCGCACTTCGGAAAGCGTCTGGTGTAACACGATTCATTCTGAAGGGCTGCACGGAACAATCATCGGATGGAGGCGCCAAGCGGGCTTGGCGGAAAACAGAAAAATCTATAAAAGAATCCAGGCAAGTTTTCAATAACACCACAAAAAAGTGGCTGGATTTGTTGTAAGTTGTTGGTTTTTAAATTTTGAACGGTGTGCAGGTTGGATTGCAAGGTTTACAGTGTTGCATAAATAACTTTATGACAATCTTTGTTTGTTAAATAATATTATTAGACTGTGTCGCGAGCCAATTAAAAAAAAAAAAAAACAGCCACTCGCCGCAAATGACCCCTGGGGGCCGCACTTTGGAAAGCGCTTGGTGTAACACAATTCAGTTTGAAGAGTTGCACAACACAGTCATCTGATGGAGGCTATAAAAGGATCCAGACATGTCGCCAGTCGTCAATAACACCCAAAAAAAAGTTGCAGGATTTGTCGATAGTTGTGGGGGGAAAAAAAATTCGAGTGACGACGGGTGATTGTTGGGTTGCAAGGTTTATAGTGTGGGCAACAAAGGGTATGACTTTTTCTCAGTACATGACAAGTTTTTCTTTCTGTTAATGTTTTGACTTTAGTCTTAAACTTTTTTATATATTAACTTTTTTTACAATTAAATTAATTGTTATAAAATTTTGACTTTAGTCTTGTGCCATGGACCAATAAAAAACAACAGTCACGTGCCGCAAATGACCCCCGGGGCTGCACTTTTTTGGAAAAACCTCTGGTCTGACATGTTGTACGTCATCTGATGGACGCTATAAAAGGAACCAGATATGTCGTAAGTCTCTGATAACACCAGAAAAAGCGGATGGATTTGTCGCTAGTTGTTTTTTTTTTAAATATCGAATGACGTCGGGCACACCGAGTGGAGATTGGGTTGTGAGGTTTATAGTGTGCACAAAAAACTTTTATGTGCAGTTCCAATCCTGCCTCATGCACTGCATCTCCCATATCGTCATCATATGAAGTATATACGTACTTTTAATACAGTATGGTATGTACAGTACATGTCTGTGTGTTTTTAGGAATTGATCATCTGCATAATCTGGACAAACGTGCCCGCACGGACACGCAACCATGCGCGCAGTTGGTACACAGCGTGTGAGAGCTGCGCTTTTGTGCTCCAGACATCCTGCGGCTATCGAAGCAATTTAGCAAACCCGCAGGGAGCTCCCGCTTACGCTAACACACCCGGGCCTCCAGCCAAAACCAGCACATTTCAAGTGCATTTTTTGGAATAGAGTTGCCTTTTTTGATATTTCCCCGACTGACTGCTGGGGGAGAGGGGGGGGGGGGCAGTAGTAACGGTAGTGGAAATTGCAGTAGCTCGTTTGCAGGAGGTCAGGAATCACCTCCAAAGTTCATAATTAAGGGTCACATACGGCATCCCAAAATGGGCCTGAAATTTTCACTACTTCCTCCAGTTTGTCTGATTTTTTTTGACAAGAACCAAACAAAAGTCCTGCTCCAGTCGTCTCGCCCACAGAGTCACACCGGCCTCCTTTGGACCACGTTAGGACGTGAGTGTGAAACCCAGACACCGACCCGCAGTGTTAAATCACCCGATTGCGGCGTAACCGGACTTGCTGAATTTGGGCCATCCGCTCCGGATCACGGGGGGAGCGTAAAAGCAGGACCACCGGTAAAAATGTGCTTCAGTCTCTGTACCCCCCTTCAGCAGCCATCGCTGTGAGGGAAACATGTCTTTGCCATGGAGACATCGAAGGAAGCCTTCTGACCCGCTTGCATGTTGGTGACGGAACCATGATGCCCGGCCTGCGGGTTGACCTTGTGCCGTTTGCACCCGTTGCGTCGGTCGGGCGGTGGGACGGGTCTCTTCCGCTGCTGCTGAAGATCTGCGGACACCACTGCCCGAGACGCACGGGATGACGAAAGGATGCCGCTTTCATATTTTCTAAAGCGCCACCTGTAAATACAGTATGTCAAGTTATATACAGTATAATGCAAGAAAAAAACGATTATTAATGTCAACTACGCTCTTTTTTTCCCCATTTTTGCTGTTGTTTTTTTCATTCACCAAATATTTCTAAATTGTTGTCAAATTTTCTTTTTGTATTATGACTTCATTCCCATAATATTTGCAGTTTTACAAAAATGACTTGCTTGAAGATGTTTTTCACATTATTAGGTTATTTTCCATAAATATTTTAACTTTATGCAACTAAACTTCAAATTTCCCCCTCTTAATATTACATGTTTATTCTCACACATTTTTTTCTCATTAGAATATGACTTTTTTTTGTTGTTGCATAAATTACCGCTGGTTTTTTTCCATTTCTGCTCCTGTTATTAATTATCCGTCACACTATTTCAACTTTTTTCTTGTAATTATAAATTCTTGGGCAAGCTGCTTTTTGAAAAATCACAGCTTCGTTCTTTGTTTGTCACAAAATCAGGACCTTTTAAAAAAAATCATGTTTCCTTGAATATTTCAGTTATTTTTCCCTCCTAATATTATTCCTGTTCAAAAAAAAATTCTTGTTGAATGGTTATTTCGACTTTTTCTTGGAAAATGTTTTTCATTTTTGCTGTTGTTGTTTTTAAATGGACCAAAAAATTCTCGTCAGATAATTTTTTGTCTATTAAGACTTTATTCCCATAATATTTACACTTTTTCACCGACCTAACTTTCCTCACCCCATTTCCAGTCGCTCTGCTGATACTTTTGGTGGACAAAGACCGCCTGAGATTGCAGCTTCTCTGCCTTGCAAAGATGTTAGCGCTTCAGGTCTCTGAGGTGAGCAGAAGAATGCATCAGAAGCTCCATGACTTTTCCAGAGGCGCTGTCCCTCTGGCGTTTTATTGTGGAGAAGTCCGATATGGAAGTGACTTCATGGAATAGCTCAGGTGGTGCTGCTGTGGAAAATGTCGGGTTTTTTCCCCCCGTCCGTCACTGTGGCTTTTGCGTAGACGTCTGTGCTGCGGTCGTTTATATCTCGGACCTCAAACTAAGTGTCTTAATCCGGCACTCGGGTCGCCAAAATAGCCAGCCGGATGCAATTCATAGATTGGACAAAAAAATCACACACAATAAAAGCTATATATTCCTGCCGCAAGGCATGCTGGGTAGTGTGTGGTAGTCTTTCTTGCATTTTTGCTTGATTGCAACATAAGTTGAGGAGTTCATCATAGAAGTAAACGTCCTCAGACGAGATAACATACTGCCCAGCATGCCTTGAGGGCATGTGCAAATAAGAGTTTTCAGCTGTGTGTTAAGTTTAGCGCTTAGTTTTTGCTTTTTTGTGATGCTCTGCATGTGTTTTTGTTTTGTTGCACCGTGAGCAAGTGTGTCTGTTTGGTGGCCCCTCCGCCAATTTTTGTAAGTCGGTGTGGCCCGTGAGGCAGAACGTTTGCCCACCCTTGACCTAGGAGTAGTTTGAGGCAAATAGAGCTGGGGTGTCCAACGTGCGGCCCGGGGCCATTTACGGCCCGCAGCTGTTGTTTTTTTGGCCCTTGGCGTATTTCGAAAATACAAAAAAACTACAGCAAAAATAGGGAAAAAATGTACTTTTTAGGTAAAGTCATCAGAATAAGAGAAAAATAGCTTTAATTAAATTAAATTGGATATTAAAAACAAAAAATAAAGTTGGATTTTTTTAGGAAAAATCCAAATATTAGGAGAATAAAGTCATAATATTAAGTAGAAAAAATGTACAAGGACAATCCTTGCTTGTTTCAGAAAAAGTAAAAGTTGATTGAACAAATGTTTTCCTAGAATTCCGAACTGTTTTGGGCGACTGAACCGACAACTACGGGCCAGACTCCGGGCTGTGTTGGCAAAGACGACGTAATAGAAAAGAAAAAGTGCGTATCGATAGAACTTCAGCTCGGGTGGCGGTACTGTTTTAGACCCGGATCAAACAGAAAAGCCCGGCCCACACAAAAAGGGGAGGGGACTTCCTCTTTTTTCAGACCTCCGATTCATCAACTGCGACACCGACCGGCATCGGTGGCCCGGAGAAACGACCGCACGCGCCCTCCCGTGCGCTCCGTCAACTCAAGCGTTGCTGTGATGACGAGTCAGGAACTGTCATGGCCGCATTAGCATACACGTGTTCCCGGCGAGGGCTCATTCCAAGTCCACTTTCTTGCGATAAGGAGCTGGAGCCTATCCCAGCCCGTCCCAGTCTTGCACAGTAGTGTTCCAAATAATAATAATATACAAAATGATATTTTTGAAAAAGTGTGAGCGAGTGAAGGCCTGGATTTCGAGGCGCGATGCGACGGGGGGACCACGGATCAGCAAATGTGCTCCCAACTCGCTTGACATCACCAACCATCATCCTCACCCCACCAGGCCAAGTCTCGCATGGACACGTAACTGGTCTGTGGGCGCCAGAGCTCTTGCAAAGACTTCTTTCACTTCATTCAGTGCTAATTGTTACCTTTCTTTAGTTTTTCCGGGTTTTTCGTTATCACAATTTCTGGGCCGGTCACTGTTGGGTCTACCTTCTCCGGAACCGCAGGTACGGACTGTGCAAGTGTGGTCCAAAGCTGTAAAAGTGCAAAATAGTACATGATGCCCACTGAGCGGGGACAACGGGATGGTTATCTTGACGGATAGTTCAGCACGGAGGTCAAACCCGTGGCTGCAGCGATAGAAACAAGCCCCGGGCACCGTCGTTCTGCTAGTTTTCCAGGTGGCAGGTGTTTTTCTTCTCCTCATGACAAAATGTCTTCCTCTGAAACACAATTGACTCCGTGTTTGTTTACAAGTGAGCTCACGGGAAGTTACCACAGGTTTACTGACTTTTATTCTGAAGCCGACTTTGCGTTGAACAGGAAATGACCGTGTGTGGGTTTGTAGGGTAGACAGTACATCGGTGCCTTGGTTAATGTCATTAATCCGTTGCAGGAGGTCCGACTCCAATCCAAACAGATTCTAGCCAAAGCAAACTCCAGAAACCAAAAAACAGTCCAAATAATTTTGCGTGACAAATGAACGGAACATTTAACATCATTTTACTTTGTTCTGACCCGACCACAATGACTGAATTTCCGCAAAATAGGATAGTAGCATAGAAAACATGTTCACGGCCGTCTAAATATGCTTTTTAACATTATTAGAGCCCTCTAGACATGAAATAACACCCCTATAGTCACCTTTACACTCCCGTTACGCAATATAGGAGAGAAAATAAGCCATTTAAGACATAAATAAGACTTGTCCTTATGTGGGATGCCCACGAAAGGGATGGTCTCTTGATGGATAGTTTCGGGACGGAGGTCAAACCTGTTGCCGGATCTCCCCCAGAGTTGTGTGTGTGTGTGTGTGAAGGCGGACAATGACAGAGCATCCGAGCGCCGTGCCTTCCCCCGCCGGGAAAGGAAGCCCGCTGCTCCCGAAAAGATGCACTCGGGTCATGTCGGCATAAGTCGGGTTATTTACGGCGCGGGAGGAGGGAGGCGGGTGGCGGCCACTCTCTTGTCGTTTAATGCCCCCCACCGCCCTCCCAGCCCCAATGTGTGTGTTTAAGCGCTTTGCCCAGAGAAAGTCGACGGTGCCACATGCTGTTTTTACTGCATGCCTTACACTCACACGGGGGGAGGGGGTCGACCCCCCCCTCCCCCCGTCGACATAAGCGGTTGTTGAAATATCCAAAATCAAAACCCATCATGTAGTCCACCTTGTCCGGACACAAAAGGAATATGGAAGATGATCCGTTCCAGAAGGTCCGACTCCAATCAAAACAGATTCTAACCAAAGCCAAGTCTTCCATAGAAAAGAACATAAATCCAATTCATCCGTTCCAGAAACCAAAAACAGCAGAACTAGTACACGGAACACACGGCACGGAACATTTCACATCATTTTATTTCGTTCTGACCCAACCATAATGAGGGAATTTCCGCAAAGTAGTATAATAAATAAACTAAATAAGCTTTTTAACATTATAAGAGCCCTCTAGATGTAAAGTAACACCCCTATAGTCACCTTTACACTCATATTACCCAATATAGTAAACATAATAAGGGAAAAAAAGCCATTTAAGGCATAAATAAGACTTATGTGTGTTGCTATAAATATATTCTTAGGGGAATTGAGTAGCGGGACGGACAGGAAGTGACATGAGCAAGTCGACTTTTGGACTGGCGTGTGTAACCGCAATAGTAGCTTGTGTTTTTTATTAGGGATTTTAATTCGGGATTGATGTGCCTGTTGTGAGATCATTCAAAGCTGCAATGAAAGCATGTTGTTCTGGCAATCAAGTCTGGTGCTTGTGTGTCTCACCGAAAATTAGGTAATTAGTGACACGTAGTGACCCGTGTGGAATACCACTCATCCACATCTTTGAATGAGTTTGTGTTTTACTTCGCTTAGGCAAAAGGCAACGAGACGGTATTTTAACACTGACTCGAGGACAACTACAGCGGCAAAACCCAGCCGAACCTTGGTTAGCGTCGTTCCAGAAGGCCCGACTCCAAACCAGACAACGTTTTTCGCATAAGAATAATGTCAATCCAGTGAATCCGTTACAGAAAACCAAAAACGCTACCACTCAACACCTTTCCATAGCTTTACCGTTCTAGTTTTACGTGCAGAAAATGCACAAAATTCCACGTGATTCTTGACTTGACTGTTCCAATAAAACGAATTAACTTAATATCATCAAAATGAGTCAAAAGAGCCAAAAGAACGGCTCTTTGAAAAGAGTGGGTCACCAGTAGCCGGCTCCCCTCTAAGAGCCGCTTATCCCATCTTTTGATCTGACAAATCGTATGTAAGTTTGATCAAATATTGCATTAGTACAGCTTCCGCTTGCACATTACAGACAGTTATTATTCTACACTCGCACTTTTGGGTGTATGAACTAAATTTAGAGAGGAAAACGGATTTGTACGCACGCGAGCCAGTCTCAGGTGCTTCCCCGCATGCGTTGCTTCTCATTCAGCTGCAATGACAGCCTGCGTCCACCGGAGGGAGCCCGGTTCATTGCGCGAATGACCTGCAAGCCATGATGGGAAGCGGTTAACATCCTTTTCTTGGAGTTCTTTTGCAGCCCGTGTTTGGCTCCTGCCAAAGAAAGGGCTGCGGCTTCCTCACTGAGTAGTATTCCAGGGATGAGTAGTACTCCTGAAGTGTTATAGTGCGGGGTTATAGCATAAATGATTCATTATATTGAACAACATGCAGGATATCATGGTAACAGTATTTTTAGTACTACGGTTAAAGGCCCCAAGTCTGAAGGGAATGCTACGGGGAAGGTGTTTATTTACGTTGCCATAGGACTAACTCTGTCCTCCTCGCAGTAATGAGCCGTTCTGATCTCAAACCTCACAGCTCCGCCTCCTCACGCCATGAATCACCTGTCGTCCTCTCATCTGCCGCAGTGTTTTCCGAGCCGCTCTTTCATGTGCGTTGACGTGTGTATCCCGGATTACCGGGCCTCGGGCCGCGAGGAAGGGTTTGGACAGGCGCCGTGTCACCGCGGTCATTAAGGCAGCCAAAATGGACACGACGTCAGCGCCGCTCAACAGGAGCTTCCGAGGGTTCTACTGTGAGCGACGCGCGTGGGGAAAACTTTGCTCCCTTTTTCCGTTTTTATTTCATCTGTTTTAATAAAATATTACGACATCCCATAATATAATATTAAAACTTTCCCCCCAGTTTAGTTTGTTTTCCTTTTGATTGCTTCTCATAATATTATGACTTTTCCCAATTATATAAAATTAACTACAAATACGCAATTTCCTCTCTTTTCCCACTAATATTACAAAATTATTCTCATACAATTGCAAATGTAGATTTTCTTTTAGTATATTGACTTTTTTCTTGTCAAATTATACCAATTTTTTCCATTTTTGCAGTTTATCCCTTTAAAAAAAATGTAATTATGACTTTACACCCATCATATTTGGACTTTCACTATAACTTTTTCGGCAACTTAATTTTCCAAAAATTACAACTTTATTTTTATTATTAGTTTTTTGTTTCTCATAATATTACGACTGTTTATTATGTTTTATTGATTATTTTTCCTCATAGGATTCCGACTTTATTTTCATAACATTACAACTGTGTTTTTTCATTTCCGCTCTTGTTTTTCATTTTCAAA
The DNA here is from genome assembly GCA_024372805.1 of Oostethus manadensis. Taxonomy (NCBI): domain Eukaryota; kingdom Metazoa; phylum Chordata; class Actinopteri; order Syngnathiformes; family Syngnathidae; genus Oostethus; species Oostethus manadensis. The sequence continues at coordinate 307,447 of QODF01000215.1, read as the reverse complement.
CTATTCTCTGCGTTCTTCTTGTAAATGTTTTTCTTGTAATTGACTTTATTCTCAGCATGACTCTTTCTGCCACCTAATTTACCTAAAAACTAAAAAATACAAATTTATTCATGTTTTTGTTTCTAATAATGTGAGGATTTTTTTAAATATTTAAACTTTAAACTGCTAAAATGAAGTTTTTTCCCTCATAGCGTTACTTTATTGTCGTAAAAATAGACTTTTTCACATTAGATAAAAAAATGTTTCGCCTAATATTTTATGTTACTATATTCTTGTAGAATTACTGCTGGTTTTTGATTATTTCCAATTTTGCCGTCGTTGGTAATTTTTGTTTTGTTTTGATAGTTTTCATGTCAAACTATGTTTTTCTTGTTTAAAAAAAAAAGATTGTTAGATTTTTTTCGAACGTGCCTCGGGCCAACGAAAAAGAGCTGTAGACCACAAATGGCTCCTGGCTGGCACTTTGAACACTCGTACAGAAAGAAGACAAACAGAAGTATTCTGTTTATTTTTCACAAAAAAAGTTTTCTGCAGAGGAAAATGCAGAAAATGACAGCTCTTTACCACAACAATACCCAAAAGGTCCAGTTGCTGTTTAGGTAAAACGTAAATATCATGACAGCAACGACTGGAAATGAGAAAACTCTCTTACGGACCGTGAATGGAAGCTAGCTAGAGTCGGTATTTTAGGTCAGGGATCTCAAACTCGTGCCTTGGAGGGCCGAAACACTGCAGGTTTTCTCTCCAACCGGTTTCTCCCGCAGGCGATTTTAATTGACGAGCTCCTTCCCTCAATTTGAAGGAGGTGTGGATCATCAAAACCATCTGCTTTAGTGACCGGCCGGAAAGAAACCCTG